>CM056059.1:327700457-328077957 GCA_029574335.1 Rana kukunoris | reverse complement strand
AATACTACTGGGGGGGGACTCTAGATTGCAACAAAGGTTTCTTTTGTTATTTTATCATCACTGCGCTGCTTCTCCTTTCACTGTCCATTCACATGTTGGGGGCTGGTCCGGGATGTCCTGATCTGAGAGGATGGGCGCTGAATGATGCTGGCCACCGCACTGAGGACATCTAGTGGCTGAAAATAAATACCACTGGGGGGGGGGACTCTAAATTGAAGCTGAGTATTGCAGCAAAGTTTGCTTTTGTTATTTTATCATCACTGCGCTGCTTCTCCTTTCACAGGTTGGGGGCTCGTCCGGGATGTCCTGAGCTGGGAGGAAGGGAGGGCATTGAATGATGCTGCCATCACGCTGAGGACATCCAGTGGCCAAAAATAAATACCACTGCTTCTCCTTTCACTGTCCATTCACAAGTCGGGGGCTGGTCCGGGATGTCCTGAGCTGGGAGGAAGGGCGTTAAATGATACTGGCCATCACACTGAGGACATAAGTGGCCAAAAATAAGTACCACTGGGGGGGAGGCAACTCTACATTGAAGCTGAGTATTGCAGCAAATGTTGATTTTGTTATTTTATCATCACTGCGCTGCTTCTCCTTTCACAGGTTGGGGGTTGGTCCGGGATCACCTGAGATGGGAGGAAGGGAGGGCATTAAATGATGCTGCCATCACGCTGAGGACATCTAGTGGCCAAAAATAAGTACCACTGGGGGGGGCGACTATAGATTGAAGGTGAATATTGCAGCAAAGATTGCTTTTGTTATTTTATCATCACTGCGCTGCTTCTCCTTTCACTGTCCATTCACAAGTTGGGTGCTGGTCCGGGATGACCTGAGCTGGGAGGAAGGGCGTTGAATGATGCTGCCACAACACTGAGGACATCTAGTGGCTGAAAATAAATACCACTGGGGGGGAGACTCTAGATTGTAGCTGAGTATTGCAGCAAAGGTTGCTTTTGTTATTTTATCTTCACTGCGCTGCTTCTCCTTTCACAGGTTGGGGGCTGGTCCGGGATGTCCTGAGCTGGGAGGAAGGGAGGGCATTGAATGATGCTGCCATCACGCTGAGGACATCTAGTGGCCATAGGTGGAACTCTAGATTGAAGCTGAGTATTGCAGCAAAGGTTGCTTTTGTTATTTTATCATCACTGCGCTGCTTTTCCTTTCACTGTCCATTCACAGGTTGGGGGCTCGTCCGGGATGACCTGAGCTGGGAGGATTGGGCATTGAATGATGCTGGCCACCGCACTGAGGACATCTAGTGGCCAAAAATAAGTACCACTGGGGGGGGGCGACTCTAGATTGAAGCTGAGTATTGCAGCAAAGGTTGATTTTGTTATTTTGAATGTTCTCTCTTCATTCTGATCTCGTTATTTTTCCGCCCCGGCTTTCAGCTTTAAGCCCCACCCCCCCCTCCCGTCGCGGTTGACACGCGGCCGCCATCGTCTCACATTTACGGCGGCAGACGATAAAACAATGAAGTATAATTCCGACGTGTGAAATCGCAATACTCTCATCTGTGAGAGACGAGTGTTTATTGTGCCACCTGATTATCTTTTTTTTTCTTTTTTTCTTTATTTCTCGTGACGCCGTGTTTTTTTTTGTTTTTTTTTCGCACTCTCGCGGCGGCAGATGGTTCAGAGACGGGAGAGAGAGCGAACCGCGTCGGCACGGGCTCAGGGACGCGACTTGATTACATTTAAATTTCACCGAACATCCTATTCAGGGGGGATAATTAGCAGTCCTTGGGTGTGGGGGGAGGGGGGGGGAGAAGTGCGAGCTTTGAGGTTCCGTTCATCCTTTGCATGGAAATGTCGCGTTTTCTGAGCTCGCCGGGTAATAATACACAGGGTACGGAGGAGGGGGGAGGGGAGGGGGGAGGGGCATCGCACGCACTCCCAGACACGGGAAGGCGACGCGACCAGCTGCACGCTTCCCTGACATTTGAAAAGGGAAATGTATCTTTTCAATGATCTCTGGAATTGTAATAGAGATCGGCGGTGTGAAGAACCCGATCCGTGTGTGTTTTTTTTTTTTTATCTAGCTTTATTTAATTCACAGCTATAGACACAGTAACAGTCGTGTTTCATTATTACATCTGCATTCTCCGCTTCATCCTTTGTGTGGCTACATTGTTTCTGTGCTTTCCTCTCACAACTCATTGAAAACAATGCCCTCCCTGTGCGGCTCCCCAGATCAGTGCTTGAAGAGCTCCCTCTAGTGGCCAATCTACAGATCTCTGTGTTTATTACGGCGGTGGTCTCCAAGCTGCGTTCTGGGGGCCAGGTGTGGCCCTTTGCTTGCTCGGGGGCCACTGCTTCATACACTGATACCAGCAATGGGGCATTATTCCCCCGCAACTGACACCAATGAAGGGACACAATTTTTCCCAATGGCACCAACAACGGGGCCCAATGATACCAATGATGGGGGACAATTCCTCTCTATGACACCAACGATGGGACACAATTTCTCCCAATGATGTGGGAAAATTCCCCCCAATAACACCAACAATGGGGCAGAATTTCTCCCAATGACACCAACAATGGGGCCTATAGATACCAATCATGGGACACTATTCCTCCCAATGACACCAATGATGGGGCACAATTTCTCCCAATGACACCAACAATGGGGCGGGATTTCTCCCAATGACACCAACAATGGGGCCCAATGATACCAATGATGGGGGGACAATTCCTCTCAATGACACCAACGATGGGACACAATTTCTCCCAAAGATGTGGAAAAATTCCCCTCAATCACACCAACAATGGGGCAGAATTTCTCCCAATGACACCAACGATGGGGCCCAATGATACCAATGCTGGGGGACAATTCCTCTCTATGACACCAATGATGGGACACAATTTCTCCCAATGATGTGGGAAAATTCCCCCCAATCACACCAACAATGGGGCAGAATTTCTCCCAATGACACCAACTATGGGACACAATTTCTCCCAATGACACCAAGGATGGGGCCCAATGATACCAATGATGGGGGACAATTCCTCCCAATAACACCAACAATGGGGCCTATAGATACCAATGATGGGACACTATTCCTCTCAATGACACCAACAATGGGGCCCAATGATACCAATGATAGGGCACCATTTCTCCCACTGACACCAACAGTGGGGCACAATTTTTACCTTTATTGTTGTCTTATTTTTATTTTTTTATAAGGACAGTGTAAAAAAAAAATGAAAAAAAAATTTGAAAGTGCCCTGTCCCGCTGAGCTCGCATACGTAAGTCTCCCCCCGCCAATGAAAACGGCGTTTAAACCACACATGTGAGGTGTCGCCGCGATCATCAGAGTGAGAGCAATAATTCTAGCCCTAGACCTCCTCTGTATCTCAAAACTGGAAACCTGTAGACATTTTTAAACGTCTCCTATGGAGACTTTTAAGGGTCAAAGTTTGTCACCATTCCATTGTGAAGCGCGACGTGTTGGGTATCAATTTACTCGGCGTAACATTTATCTTTCACAGTATAAAAAAAATGGGCCAACTTTACTGTTGTTTTATTTTTTTTATAAGGACGGTGTAAAAAATAAAAAGTTAAATAAATGTTAAATAAATGAAAAAAAAAATTGAAAGCGCCCCGTCCCGCCGAGCCCGCGCACAGAAGCGAACGCATTCGTAAGCCACCCACGCAGATGAAAACGGCGTTCAAACCACACATGTGAGGTATCGCCGCGATCGTCAGAGCGAGAGCAATAATTCTAGCCATAGACCTCCTCTGTAACTCAAAACGGAAAACCTGTAGAATTTTTTAACCACTTCCATACCAGGCACTTACGCACCTTCCCGCCCAAGCCAATTTTCAGCTTTCAGCACTGTCGCAATTTGAATGACAATTGCGCGGTCATGCTACACTGCACCCAAACAAAATTGGCGTCCTTTTTTCCCCACAAATAGAGCTTTCTTTTGGTGGTATTTGATCACCTCTGCGATTTTTTTTTTTTGCGCAACAACTAAAAATAGAGCGAAGATTTTGAAAAAAAAATAAAGTTTTTATTTTTTTCTGTTAATTTTTTTGTAAATGAGTATGTTTTCTCTTTCAATTATGGGCACTGATATGGTGGCACTGATGGGCACCGATGAGGTGGCACTGATGGGCACTGATGAGGTAGTTCTGATGGGCGCCAATTAGGTAGCACTGATGGGCACTGATAGGCGGCGCTGGTATGGGGCACTGATGGGCACTCATGGGCGGCACTGATGGTCACTCATGGGCGGCACTGATGGGCACTCATGGGCGGCACTGGGCACTCATAGGCGGCACAGATGGGCACTCATAGGCGGCACAGGTGGGCACTCATAGGCGGCACAGGTGGGCACTCATAGGCGGCACAGATGGGCACTCATAGGCGGCACAGATGGGCACTCATAGGCGGCACAGGTGGGCACTCATAGGCGGCACAGGTGGGCACTCATAGGTGGCACAGGTGGGCACTGATAGGTGGCACAGGTGGGCACTGATAGGTGGGCACTGGGCATGGATTGGCACTGACAATCACTGAGGGGTGGCACTGATGGATCAATGTTGCCAATCAGTGCCCATGTGTGGGCACTGATTGGCATCATTTATTTTTTTACTGCCCCCCTTCTTTTTTTTTTTTCCTTTTTTTTTTGTTCTTTTTTTTTATTATTTTTTAGTACCCTGGTGGTCTAGTGTGGCGATCCGAGGGGGGGCTGCGCTGATAAACAATCAGCGCGAACCCCCCCTGTCAGGAGAGCCGCTGATCGGCTCTCCTCTACACGCGTCTGTCAGACGCGAGTGAGGAAGAGCCGTCGGCGGCTCTTCCTGTTTACATCGTGATCAGCCGTGATTGGACACGGCTGATCACGTGGTAACGAGGCTCCGCCGGAGACTCGTTACCGAGATCGGAGGTGCAGGGTGTCAGACTGACACCCCGCATCACCGATCGCCGCGCTGCGCGCCCCCACAGGCGCGCGGCATTGAAATCGTGCTAGCCGTTTGAGAACGCCCAGTCACGATTTCATAACCACTTCCCGGCCGTAAATCTGTTATTGGCCGGGCGGGAAGTGGTTAAACATCGCCTATGGAGATTTTTAAGGGTCAAATTATGACGCCATTCCACGAGCGGACATGTTGGGTGTCAATTTTACTCGGCGTAACATTATCTTACGCAATATAAAAAAAAAATTGGGCTAACTTTGCTGTTGTCTTATTTTTTTTTTTTTATAAGGACAGTGTAAAAAATTAAATAAAAAGTAAAATAAATGAAAAAAATTATTGAAAGCGCCTTGTCGCGTCGAGCTGGCATACGTAAATCGCCCCCCACAGGTGAATACGGTGTTTAAACCACACATGTGAGGTGTCCCTGCGATCGGTAGAGCGAGAGTAATAATTCTAGCCCCAAACCTCCTCTGTAGCTCAAAACTGGAAGACATTTTTAAAAAACGTCTCCTATGGAGATTTTTAAGGGTCAAAGCTTGTCGCCATTCCACGAGCGGACGCAACTTTGAAGGGTGACATGTTGGGTTTCAATTTACTCGGCGTAACGTTATCTTTCACATTATATAATAAAAATGGGCCAACTTTACTGGTGTCCTTTTATAAAGACAGTGTAAAATAATAAAAAGAAAAAAGTAAAAAAAAATGAAAAAAAAAATTGAATTTACTCGGTGTAACCTTTTCTTTCATAAAATAAAAATTAAAAAAAACGGCCTTATTTTACTGCTGTCTTCTTTTTTTTTATTATTCATACCTGCGCGACCACGGTATGACAACATAAAGTATTGCAACGACCGCCATTTTATTCTCTAGGGAATTTAACAAGTCTGAAGAATAGTCCGGGTCCTTATTTAGTTAAGCAGTAAAAGGCGCGTAGAATAATCACCTTTTTCTCTCCCAACAATGGTGGACAGAACCGCGATTTGGAATTCTGAACAGGAAGAGACACCTCGTTAAACATGGCGGCAGTAAAGCAAGCGGAACGCGGGGACCTGAGCGGAATTCTGATTCTGTTCCACATGCAGCACAATAGGCCGGTTCCATATGAAAGAGCATCAGCTAAGCATATTGTTAACTGGGAAATGAAACGGAAAGAGTCTCGGCTTCTCCGAGAGAGAGAGAGAGAGAGAGAGAGAGAGACAGAACTAGAGAGAGAGAGAGAGAGACAGAACTAGAGAGAGAGAGAGAGAGCAAGAGAACTAGAGAGAGAGAGAGAACTAGAGAGAGAGAGATAGAGAGAGAGAGAACTAGAGAGAGAGAGAGAGAGAGAGAGAGAAAGAGAGAGAACTAGAGAGAGAGAGAGAGAGAGCGAGAGAACTAGAGAGAGAGAGAGAGAGAACTAGAGAGAGAGAGAGACAGAACTAGAGAGAAAGAGAGAGAGAGCGAGAGAACTAGAGAGAGAGAGAGAGATAGAGAGAGAGAGAACTAGAGAGAGAGAGAGAGAGAACTAGAGAGAGAGAGAACTAGAGAGAGAGAGAGAGAACTAGAGAGAGAGAGAGCTAGAGAGAGAGAGGGGGAGAGAGAGAACTAGAAAGAGAGAGAGAGAGAGAGCTAGAGAGAGAGAGGGGGAGAGAGAGAACTAGAGAGAGAACTAGAGAGAGAGAGAGAGAGAACTAGAGAGAGAGAGAGAGAGAGAGATAGAGAGAGAGAGGGGGAGAGAGAGAACTAGAGAGAGAGAGAGAGAGAACTAGAGAGAGAGAGAGAGAACTAGAGAGAGAGAACTAGAGAGAGAGAGAGAGAGAGCTAGAGAGAGAGAGGGGGAGAGAGAGAACTAGAGAGAGAGAGAGAGAGCTAGAGAGAGAGAGGGGGAGAGAGAGAACTAGAGAGAGAGAGAGAGAGAGAGAGCTAGAGAGAGAGAGGGGGAGAGAGAGAACTAGAGAGAGAACTAGAGAGAGAGAGAGAGAGAACTAGAGAGAGAGAGAGAGAGAGAGAGAGAGAGAGAGAGAGAGAGGGGGAGAGAGAGAACTAGAGAGAGAGAGAGAGAGAGAACTAGAGAGAGAGAACTAGAGAGAGAGAGAGAGAACTAGAGAGAGAGAACTAGAGAGAGAGAGAGAGAGCTAGAGAGAGAGAGGGGGAGAGAGAGAACTAGAGAGCTAGAGAGAGAGAGGGGGAGAGAGAGAACTAGAGAGAGAGAGAGAGAGAGAACTAGAGAGAGAGAACTAGAGAGAGAGAGAGAGAACTAGAGAGAGAGAACTAGAGAGAGAGAGAGAGAGCTAGAGAGAGAGAGGGGGAGAGAGAGAACTAGAGAGCTAGAGAGAGAGAGGGGGAGAGAGAGAACTAGAGAGAGAGAGAGAGAACTAGAGAGAGAGAACTAGAGAGAGAGAGAGAGAGCTAGAGAGAGAGAGGGGGAGAGAGAGAACTAGAGAGAGAGAGAGAGAACTAGAGAGAGAGAACTAGAGAGAGAGAGAGAGAGAACTAGAGAGAGAGAACTAGAGAGAGAGAGAGAGAAGGATCCGGGATCGTAATCTAATCCTGAGGTCCTCTACGCGTTTAGGATCTGGTCCTTTATTAAAGCTGACCTCGGGGCAAACAGCTAAATATGAAAGCTAAGTATACTTATATGCAGTGCCGGGACCAGGTCATCTAAATACCAAATTTGCCCCCCCCAAGATGTATTATATGTCAGCCCCCCCCCCCACAAAAAAAGTTAAGCAGCATGGGCGTGCGCACAGGGTTTGCCAGGTGTGACTGGGCACACCTTAATCACCCCGTGTGGCACAGATTCCCATTGTTAAACCCCTGATATTTCTGCGAAGCCCCCTAATCACCCGTAAAAAAATTGTAACAAAAAAATGAATTGTAACAAAATAATATAAAATTAAACAATAAAAATAAAAACTACTGACACCGTCCACTGCTCTACGGACACAGTCCACTGCCCTACTGACACCATCCACTGCCCTACTGACATCATTCACTGCTTTACTGACACCATCCACTGCTCTACTGACACCGTCCACTGCTCTACTGACACCGTCCACTGCTCTACTGACACCATCCACTGCCCTACTGACATCATTCACTGCTTTACTGACACCGTCCACTGCTCTACTGACACCGTCCACTGCTCTACTGACACCAGTGAGAGGAATAGTGTCCCATCATTGGTATCAATGGCAGGAAAAGTGATCCATCATTGGTGTCAGTGGGAGGAATAGTGTCCCATCATTGGTATCAGTGGGAGGAATAGTGTCCCATCATTGGTATCAGTGGGAGGAATAGTGTCCCATCATTGGTGTCAGTGGGAGGAATAGTGTCCCATCATTGGTATCAGTGGGAGGAATAGTGCCCCATCATTGGTGTCATTGCCGTCAGTGGGGGAGGGGGAATTATGCCCCATTGTTGGTATCAGTGGATAGAATAGTCCCCCAAAGGGCCGCAGTTTGGAAAGCATTGTCCTCCTAGAGCCTAGAGAGGTTTCAAGTCAACAATCAAAGCCTGCAGATGTGGTCAAGTTCATTATTTATTTATTTAAACGCCTTTAACTTAAACCCCAAATTGATTTTTAACCCAAACTTACCAAAATTCCCACCGCCGGCATCCATCCAGTCCTGATCTGTGCCAACTCCCCCTCCCCCCTCCCTCTCCCGCCGCCAAATGCAGCATCTTTGCATAATGAATTGATTCGATCTATAAGTAGAAATCCATCTATAAAAGTTCTGAGATATCAGGAAGGGTATTTACAGTAATCTGATCACATTAATATTTATATGGCACACATGAGAGATCCCTCCCCCCCCCCCCCATGGGGAAGACCCCGCGACTTCAGCTTACCATACACTCCACATCACAAGAACGCCGCCTCGTCTCGCCGCGAAGCGCGCCATGAAATATTCTAGGATGTCCAACAATTTCTCACCTTTTATGAGAGGAGACCATTGATGAGCAGATACAATTTAGCAGCACCGGCGTCAGCACAGGGCAGCCATCAGAAATTTTGGGGTCCCTTACACAGCTTTAGGTCTGGGACCCTTGGGCCCGACCTCCAACATTCCCCAGGGTCAACCCATCGAATCCACTGTGAATGGAGAGGAATACAATTCCCAGCCTACCTATACTTAGATGTGGTGGCTGCATTTGTTTTTTGTTTTTTTAGGCTTTCTTGTTTCTGTTTTCCCCTGGTGATCTGGTCAGTTGTACACCTCTCTTATTAGAGTGTCCTCACTCAGGATGAAGGAGCAACCGAGACACCTTTGGACAGCAGTCTAAGGGGCGGGGAAGAGGGGGGGCGTTAGCTACCACTGTACGCTACACCACTGGCTGGGAGTCAGGAGCCAGTGCAGCGGGTAACCCCAGCGGGAGTTGGGACTAGTGTAGGGGGTGGAAAAGAACAAAAGGGAAGCGCCAACTTGTAAGGGGCCCGGAGTCCTGAGGGGCCCGGTCACTCTGGAAGCCCGGGCCCCTCAGGACTCCCAGGCCCCTTACATCTGTATGGGCTGTACCCCCCTGATGGCGGCCCTGATCCCATCCATACAAGTATTGTCTAGAAGCCAAGACCTGTGTATTCTTCCTTAAATATTGGTGTCCTGTGTGTATTTCTTCCAATTCTGTGCAGTAATCCTTCATAAAGCTCCTCCTTTAATGAAGACCACTCGCTGCTGCTCTCTCTCCTTGTGCAGGGTGACTGGTCTTGTCTCTGCCCCCCTTCGTAATTTTCTGCAGGAAGCCTGTAGAGGGTGGAGCCTGTCGGCCCCTCCCACAGCTCTGCTCTCTCTCTTCTTGTGCAGGGTGACTGATCTTGTCTCCACCCCTTTGCTGTAATTTTCTTCTGCCAGCCTGTAGGGGGTGAAGCCTGTCGGGCCCCTCCCACAGCTCTGCTTTCTTTTTCTCCTTGTGCAGGGTGACTGTTCTTGTCTCCGCCCCGCCTCCTGTAATTTTCTGCTGCCAGCCTGTAGGGGGTGGAGCCTGCCAGGCCCCTCCCACAGCTATTCAGTCTCTCTACTTGTGCAGGGTGACTGGTCTTGTCTCCGCCCCCCTCCTGTAGTTTTCTGCAGGAAGTCTGTAGAGGGTGGAGCCTGGTCGGGCCCCTCCTACAGCTCTGTTCTCTCTCTCTCCATGTGCAGGGTGACTAGTCTTGTCTCTGCCCTCTTCCCGATGTTTTCTGCAGGAAGTCTGTAGAGGGTGGAGCCTGCGGGGGCCCCTCCCACAGCTCTGCTCTCTCTCTCCTTGCACAGGGTGACTGGTCTTGTCTCCGCCCCCCTCCTGTAATTTTCTGCTGATAGCATGTAGAGGATGGAGCCTGCCAGGCCCCTCCCACAGCTTTGCTCTCTCTCTCCTTGCGCAGGGTGACTGGTCTTGTCTCCGCCCCCCTACTGTAATTTTCTGCTAATAGCCTGTAGAGGGTGGAGCCTGCCGGTCCCCTCCCACAGCTCTGTAGTCTCTCTCCTTGTGCAGAGTGACTAGTCTTGTCTCCGCCCCCTTCCTGTCATTTTGTGCTGCCAGCTGGTAGAGGGTCGAGCCTGCCATGCCCCTCCTACAGCTCTGCTCTTTCTCTCCTTGCGCAGGGTGACTGGTCTTGTCTCCGCCCCCCTCCTGTAATTTTCTGCTAATAGCCTGTAGAGGTTGGAGCCTGTCGGGCCCCTCCCACAGCTCTGCAGTCTCTCTCCTTGTGCAGGGTGACTGGTCTTGTTGCCCCCCCCCCCCTCATCCATGCATGGTTTCCAATAGGGCAGGGATATGCAGGACCTCCAGCTGTTGCAAAAGTACAAGTCCCATCATGCCTCTGCTTCTGGGTGTCATGCTTGTGGCTGTAAGAGTCTTGCTATGCCTCATGGGACTTGTAGTTCTGCAACAGCTGGAGGTCTGCTAATTGCACATCCCTGCAACAGGAGATTCCTCTGGAAAGGCTGTCCACAAGAGTTGAAGTTGTTATAGCCGCAAAGGGCGGGCCGACTCCATATTGACCCCTACGGACTAAGACTGGGATGCCATTAAAGTCCATGTGCGTGTAAAGGCCGGCGTCCCAATACTTTTGGTAATATGGTGTATCTGTTATGGTGATCGTACGATTGGTAAACACATTGGTTGGTTTCCTATCATTGGTTAGGGCTAGAAGATAAAAGTGACAAGTTCACGCTCCAAGCTGTCAAATGGAATGTAGATTAATGTTCTCATGGCGCAGGAACACGCAGACGTCTCGGGGTTAACCAACGGCGCATTCAAACCCGAGGACCAAATGTGACTTTCCTGCCATGGCTTCTGGAATCCAATATGCGTGATATTCAGGATATAAGAATTCACAAACAAAACCACTACATTAAGTCTGCTCGTTAAATTCTAATGAGATTTGATTTGCAACATTTTAATAAATGAAAAAAAAAATATATATTAAATAGCTATTTTGCAAGCTTCAGTTACTGGAAATGTCTGAGAGTTTGCTCTGAATGAAGGCTGGCACACTTTCAGGATGTTATTAAATTTATTAGTAGCACATAGGCATTGATCCCATAAATTACATTTTTTTTTTTTAAGATGCTGCAAAAAAGACGAGACAAGTAGAAGAGAAGAAAGAAAAATCAGTTCTATGGAAAATGCTGCTTGTATTCTTTCGAATAGTGGGAGGAAACCCAAAAAATTGAGAAGAACATCCACTCTCTATGGAGAAGACGTCTTTGGTGGGAATGCGAGACAAGTTCAAACCACAAAGTCACCATGCTTCCATAAAAGCCCATGGACTTGGTGTTGGATGAGGGTCTACTGAGGCACCTATTGGTGGTGGGCACAAATGTTGCTCTGGAGACTCAAACTGAACCACCATCATAAATTAACTCTATCAGTCTCTTCTATCCACTACACTTTGCATCAGAATCACTGCCCTAAGTGGAGAATCTTTCAACTTCATGAAGGGATTATCCGTGAATGTGAAACAAGTGGTAGCATCAAAAGTATTAGTTTATTATAAGTATTATTATTTTTGCACCTATGCAAGTACGACCAGTTTGGGTTTGGTAGGGTGTAAGTGAAAATTGATACTTCCCTACCAGTATGGGTTGGGAAGGGTGGGAGTGAAAATAAGTACTACCAGTTTGGGTTGGGAAGTGCACAAGTCTAAATATGTACTACCAGTTTGGGTTGGGAAGGGTGGAAGTTAAAATAGGTACTACCAGTTTGGGTTGGGAAGGGTGGAAGTTAAAATAGGTACTACCAGTTTGGGTTGGGAAGGGTGGAAGTTAAAATAGGTACTACCAGTTTGGGTTGGGTAGGACAGAAGGCAAAAAAAATACTACCAGTTTGGGTTAGGAAGGGTGGAAGTGAAATATGTACTACCAGTTTGGGTTGGGAAGGGTGGAAGTTAAAATAGGTACTACCAGTTTGGGTTGGGTAGGGTGGAAGTTAAAATAGGTACTACCAGTTTGGGTTGGGTAGGGTGGAAGTTAAAATAGGTACTACCAGTTTGGGTTGGGTAGGACAGAAGGCAAAAAAAATACTACCAGTTTGGGTTGGGAATGGTGGAAGTGAAATATGTACTACCAGTTTGGGTTGGGAAGGGTGGAAGTTAAAATAGGTACTACCAGTTTGGGTTGGGTAGGGTGGAAGTTAAAATAGGTACTACCAGTTTGGGTTGGGTAGGACAGAAGGCAAAAAAAATACTACCAGTTTGGGTTGGGAATGGTGGAAGTGAAATATGTACTACCAGTTTGGGTTGGGAAGGGTGGAAGTTAAAATAGGTACTACCAGTTTGGGTTGGGTAGGGTGGAAGTTAAAATAGGTACTACCAGTTTGGGTTGGGAAGGGTGGAAGTTAAAATAGGTACTACCAGTTTGGGTTGGGTAGGACAGAAGGCAAAAAAAATACTACCAGTTTGGGTTGGGTAGGGTAGAAGCTAAAGTGGATGTAAACCGGATTCATGAAATTTGAGCCGGGCACTTATATCTGCAGTGTTTTGTAATCTCCCTTCAAAGCACTGTGTCCCATAGCTGTCTCCTGCTCTGTTCTTCTGTTATCAGCCTGATAACTCCTGACAGGTTCTCCATCACATATGATAAAAGCAGCCTGAGTTTTGTGTTGGGGAGCTATAAATAGACTAGCAGAGCCCTGAACCATTCAACAATCAGCTCTGAAAGTCTTTACCTATATGGAGAGGGGGTGTGCGCCTTTCCTCCAATCAGTTGTCTTGGCTGTATGGCCAGACTTCACTGCAGTGTTGAACAGGAAGAGAAAATCTCCTATCACGATCTGAACTTTCTAAGCAGTAAATAAAGCTGAAGACAGCAGATATACATGTAAAACTTATATAGGGAGATTAGTTTCATCCCTGTGTATCATCTCAGGCTGTTCACTTCACTGGGTGTATGTGAGAGTTTACATCAACTTTAAAATAGGTACTACCAGTTTGGGTTGGGAAGGAAGTGGTTTTAAAATATATTATCATTTTTGTTCTGTATGTTCCAGGGGAGGGTGGGAAGGGGAGATTGAATGTACAGATGGAAAATGGAAAAATGGTTTAATAAAGATATGAAGTAACAGGTGGAAGTGAAACTACTGTAAGTACTACCAGTTTGGCTTGAGAAGGGTGGAAGTGAAAATAAATTAGAACTACCAGTTTGGGTTTGGAAAGGTGGGGAGTGAAAATAAAGACTACCAGTTCGGAAGGGTGGAAGGGAAAATAAGTGCTACTGGTTTGGGTTGGGAAAGGTGGAAGTGAAAATATGTACTACCAATTTGGGTGGGGAAGGGTGGGAATGAAACTAAAAACCAAGTTCTACCAGTTTGGGTTGGGAAGGATGAAAGTGAAAATACTGTAAGTACTACCAGTTTGGCTTGGAATGGGTGGGAGTGAAAATAGGTGATACCAGTTTGAGTTGGGAGGGTTGGAAGTGAAAATAGGTGCTACCAGTTGGGATTGGGAAGATTGCAAGTGAAAATTAGCACTACCAGTTTGGGTTGGGAAAGGTGGGAGGTAAAAATAAAGACTACCGGTTTGGGTTAGGAAGGGTGGAAGTGAAATCAAGTGCTACCAGTTTGGTTTGGGAAGGGTGGGAGTGAAAATATGTACTACCAGCTATGGTTGGGAAGGGTGGAAGTGAAAATAAGTGTGCTACCAGTTTGGCTTGGGAAGGGTGGGAGTGAAAATAAAGACTACCGGTTTGGGTTGGGAAGGGTGGAAGTAAAAAAATTGGTACTACTGGGTTGGCTGCTACCAGTTTGGTTTGGGAAGGGTGGGAGTGAAAATAAAGACTACCAGTTTGGTTTGGGAAGGGTGGGAGTGAAAATATGTACTACCAGCTATGGTTGGGAAGGGTGGAAGTGAAAATAAGTGCTACCAGTTTGGCTTGGGAAGGGTGGGAGTGAAAATAAAGACTACCGGTTTGGGTTGGGAAGGGTGGAAGTAAAAAATTGGTACTACTGGGTTGGCTGCTACCAGTTTGGTTTGGGAAGGGTGGGAGTGAAAATAAAGACTACCAGTTTGGTTTGGGAAGGGTGGGAGTGAAAATATGTACTACCAGCTATGGTTGGGAAGGGTGGAAGTGAAAATAAGTGCTACCAGTTTGGCTTGGGAAGGGTGGGAGTGAAAATAAAGACTACAGGTTTGGGTTGGGAAGGGTGGAAGTAAAAACTAGGTACTACCGGGTTGGCTGCTACCAGGTTGGCTTGGGAAGGGTGGGAGTGAAAATAAAGACTACCAGTTATGGTTGGGAAGGGTAGAACCTAGTGAAAATAAGTGCTACAAGTTTGGATTAGGTAGGGTAAAAGTGAAAATAAGCACTACCAGTTTGGCTTGGGAAGGGTAGGAGTGCAAATAAAGACTACCGGTTTGTGTTCGGAAGGGTGGAAGTAAAAAATATGTACTAACAGGTTGGCTGCTACCAGGTTGGCTTGGGAAGGTGGGAGTGAAAATAAGTATTACCAGCTTGGATTGGGTAGGGTGTAAGTGAAAATAAGTATTACCAGTTTGGGTTGGGAAGGGTGGAAATGAAGGGGATATCTCATTTACCTGATCTCACTTTTCCATGCTACAATAATACACTACAGCTGGGTCAAGGACCACCCCTGCCTGAATTTGGATAGGAAGGGAGCAAAGCCTGATTGGTTGGCAGCTGCCTTTCCTTCCCAGTCATTTCAGGCAAGTTCCTTTAGATCAGGGATCCTCAAACTACGGCCCTCAAGCTGTTGCAGAACTACACATACCATGAGGCATTGTAACACACTGACATTCACAGACATGACTAGGCATGATGGGAATTGTAGTTCCTGAACAACTGGAGGGCCGTAGTTTGAAGACCCATGCTTTAGATGATGGGCATGTTAACAGCCCTTCCATTCAGAAGCTCAGACACATTTTTTTCCATGGGCTATTCTTAGAGATCCAAGCAGCTCCGCCATTAGAAGTAAATGAAATATTTGGAATTGGAATGAAGTTTATTTAACACTTTCACAAATGGGGCTCAGAAATGGCAAATCCAATAATGTAAAGCAATTTGCACATTTCTTCCAGCAGCCGAGAGAAGAAGTTGAAATGATTCACAAACGCAGCAAGGAACCGAAAAAAAAAAAAAAAAGAGCGTGCTTATCCTTGGATTGAAATAATTAGTCTCGGGGGTAATTTCCCATTGTTTGCCACCAGTGAGGACATTATTGCCGCACACTCTTTGATGTCATAATTCTGTATTTGGAATAGACTGCAAGCTGGTAGGGGATAATTCCCATTATTAGAAAATGCCTTTTAAACAGAGGGAAATGTCTGTAATATATACGGTTATGGCTGCGGAGAGCTATGGGAGCATGCGGCCAGCCTCCGAATCTTCTGTGCTGCAGACCAGGTGTTGGGGAGACATCAAAGCGATTACTGCAAAGATGTCTGTGTGTTCTAGGAGACGACAAGTGCATCCTGGGAAATTCTCAGAGTGGCAATCTCACGTCTGCTTAACGGGGCATTTCAGCGTATGCCATGCTGTTTCCAGACAATGCGATGGTAACAAAACGACCGCTTTGTAATATACGGAGTATTGTTAGGGAAAGGAGGCTGCGGGGATGAGTATGAGGAATTGCACATGAGGGATCTATCTGTTACCGTTCTAAGTGATCGAGGAAAGATTTGACATGTTCCATCAAAAGTTAACCCTTTGGGTTGTGCAACATAGTGTAGAATACAGTTAACCCTTGAGGTTATGAAGGGAGGATGGTCAAGGAGGAGCAGCCAGCTTGGGAAGCGGTGGTGGGCAGTGACGGAGGTTCCGTAGGTTGCTGTAGCCTGACCATGATGCCTCGTTTCCACTGAGAGGGACCATGGGCGTCCACATGGGGGGGGGGGGGGGGGGGCGCTTTGGCAGCGGCGATACACAGTTGCATTGAACCCTTTCTTCAAACGCTAGTGGGGGTTAAAAGCGCCCAGCTAGCGGCCAAATAGCGCACCTAAAACTATGGTAAATCGCCGCTTTTTAGCTTGCAGTGTGAAATAGCTCTTGAGATAATTCAGCTTCACTCCATGCCCATATAAATATAGCCTAGGGAATGTACAGACCCCCCCCCCTTCAGCACATGTGGACCCTCCTTCAGCACAGATGGACCCCCCCTTCAGCACAGACCTTCCCACTCCGCACAGACCCCTCCATTCAGCACAGATGGATCCCCCTTCAGCACAGACCCCTCCATTCAGCACAATTGGAACCCCCCTTAATCAAAGACCCTCCCATTCTACACAGACCCCTCAATTCAGCACAGACCCCCCCCATTTCACACAGACCCCTCCATTCAGCACAGACCCCCCCCCCATTCCACACAGACCCCTCCATTCAGCACAGACCCCCCCATTCCACACAGACCCCTCCATTCAGCACAGACCCCTCTTCAGCACAGATGGACCCCATTTGAGCACAGACCCTCCTTCAGAACAGGTGGACCCCCATTCAGCACAAACCCACCCTTCAGCACAAACAGACCCCCCTCCCCCATCCCATTCAGTACCTCAGAACAGCACAGCACAGGCACAGCAGGTTCCCTCCCCCTGTGTACACAAACACTGGAGGGGGAGGCGGCTTCACTCTGCTCTCTGTGCCTGTGTGACATCCGGCCCGGGACCACTCAGACAGCCTGCGGCCACGAGAGAAGGGGATGATTGGTCACTTTGCACCAGACCACCCTCGCCCCCCCTTGCAATGCCACGGGCAGCAGCTAGCCTCTCTCTCCCTGTTCTAACCTGCCTGTCACCGCTGCGCTGTCACTGCTTCAGTTGCGGATGGGTGTTTTCACTCTTCAACACCTTCTCGATTCAAGGGGGGGCAATTGCCCCCTACTCAGGTGTCTGGCCCCTTTCAGGATGCCGGGCCCATGAATTACAGCGGCGTTTTTTTTTTAAGCACCTAGTTTGAGCCAGAGGCTCTAATAGGCTTCAAAATACGGCGGACTCGGGGCGCAGAGGATGCGACCTGAGCCAACCCAGGTGTGTTTCGCAACACTGATCCTCCTTTTGGGCGATCAGAAAGCAGGTATAAAAACCTGTTTCCCCGATTGGCCAAAACATCAAGGTGATCCTATTGGACGCCTAACGCCAGGAAGAGCAGAGAGGAGACGCACCGCAGAAGCTGCTCTAAGGAGAGGACACCGGAGCAGCTTTCCCTGAGCCCCCGACGTATAAAGGATCACTAAAGATATAACATGTCATACTTACCTCCACTGTGCAGCTCGTTTTGCACAGAGTGGCCCCGATCCTCCTCTTCTGGGGTCACACAGAAGCTGTCTTGGCTCCCTCCCACAAGAACTTTCCACCTTCAAGCAAGCTCTCTCGCATGGTGGAAAGTTCTTGCGGGCGTGCTCCGGTGATACAGCCGGTGGCTATAGCCGCTCACTCGGCCCCGCCCCCCCGGGGGGTGCTGCGTCATTGGATATGATTGACAACAAAATGAGCCAATGGCTGCGCTGCTTTAAATCAACCAATGAATGAGCCAAGAATCCGACTGAGAAGCCTGCGCGTTCACGGCGCGGGACTTTCGAAGGTCAAGTAAGTAAACGGGGGCTCGGGGATCGCTTAAGCTGAGATGTTTTTTTACCTTTAAGGTGAAAAAACATGTACCTTTACAACCCCTTTAAGAACAGGGCTGGAAGATCACTGCATCAGCTCTGCCTGCTGCTCTTACCACAGGGTAAGGACAGTGGGTGGTGAGGGGGGTATGCTGGGAGTGTTAGTGCCACCCCGCGCCCCACAGGGTAGGAACAGTGGGTGGTGAGGGCAGAGTATCTAGTGTAAATAGCGCCTATGGCGTGCACTGAAACTGCGCCCCTATCGAAACATTTGAAACCCATTTTTCAGGTAACCTTAACAAAAAAAAACAGTTAACAAAACTAGTGATATTTATCATCCCTTATAATACCTTGGGTAGTGACATGTCCTTTTTATGGAGAAATCTGGGGTTTATTAGACCCCTGATACCCCCTCTGCCCTCCAAGGCCAGGTAAATGCAAAACCAATACTGGATATGATGAAATCTTCATCACTTAAGGCCTCAGTTTTCACAGAGGAGAGGGAGAAACTGATGTTCCTTCTTCTACTTTATGCGCTGCCAATCTGACTAGATGGAATGGGACAGCCTGGGAGAACAGGGGAGGGCTGTGGCTGAACGCAGCAGGGATAGCGTTGCCATTGTCCATTAGTAAAGGTGCTGAAAAGGAGATCCTGCCTATGCTTCGGAGGAGGGAAGAAGAGACCCTCAGACCCTGGTAAGTGCCTTGCTGCCAAGCCACTCAACAGCGCCCCTTTCATATGGCGCCCATGGCACTTTCCATGGCTGCCATACCCTAGATACGCCACTGGGTGAGGGGGGTATGCTGGGAGTGTTAGTGCCACCCCGCACTCCACAGGGGAAGGGGGGTAGCACAGTTGTGCTTGTGCCGCTCCACCAGCGACCCGGGGGGGGGGGGGGGTGAGGGTTGTTTGCCGCCCACCAAAAAAAAAAAAACACCACTACAATAACAAGAAATGCCTTTGTGGGGGGCAATGAGAGGGCTGCAGTTCTGCCAAGTTGCTTCCAGTCCACCGCCTGAGCTAACAAACTGTCTCTTCTGAGTGCAGAACGTCAGCTCAAATGTCAGCCGTGTGAGTAAGTAAGTAAAGCTGAAAAAAGGGGAAGATGTTAAATAATAATACCGCGTGGATTTAATGCGGCTGAATATTCAAAAAAAAAATCAATTTTCCGTAAGTCCCACATCCTTCTGTGGCTGTCAAATGTGCACATGCTCAGTGACAGTTAAGAGACAAGACATCAAAAAATGGAAAGTGGGGGAGTTGCGAGAGTTGAGAGTGCGGAGTACGGAGTACACCCGGGCTTATTAAAAAAAAAAGAAAGAAATGACAGTTCATTGTGAACTCAGAAAGGAGGAAATAAAGAAAATAAATACATTGTGAGAACGGTGATGCATTATCCAGCTAAAAATAAACTCTAAAGTCGCATTCCGCCGAGCAGAAGGCAAAGTTCAGGAACACAAACGCTCGGTAACCACGCAGCAACAATCACACAGGTGCCCCCGAGACGCGTCGAGAAGAAAAAAAAGAAAAAACACTTTCCGGATGCGATTTCTAATTTTCAATTACGCATGCACGGCTCCCCCGGGGTGTCCGGGGTATAAATCCCAAATTAGCCCGTGGTAGCTTGTCATCCGGCTGACAGCCAGAACTGACTGCAAAGATTCAATCCTGGTCCCGAGGGATCGCTGCCACAAATTGACACTAATTGCCTCTCTACTTGACAGTCTAGGCCGGGAAAAACAAGAAGTTACTGGGCGGCGGCGCTCCTCTGCGTCACCCCTAGAGCCGGGCGGTGAGGGGGACGCGGGAGGAAAGAGCGGGAGGAAAGAGCGGGAGGAAAGAGCGAAAAGGCTTATTTAATGCAGCTGGTGTCATCGGTTTTCGTGGGCTGTAGGCCCGACCTGGATTCCGAACATTAAAAACGCTGTTACGGGCAAAATAAATAATGAGATTTTACGGTGAAAGTCTGCCACTGTCTTCAACGCAGATTTTACTTTTTTATTAAATTACGCCATTAACTCCTTGGAGCCGCGTGTTTGCGTTTGGCTAATAGAAAAGGTGACAACCCTAGGAGAGGGTCAGAGGGAGAAGGAGCAGATCGGCACTCTCCTCTACCATCCGTGCGAGGGAGGAGGGAGGAGGAACTGTCAATGTAGGCTCTGGGCTGTATGAAAGAGATGCTCTCAGCTCAGAGCCCTGTGGCCAGCAGCCCGCTAGGGCACCCCAACAGTGGGGGAACGCCAGGGGCCAGTCGCAAGTGTGACCTTTGGGAAACTGGTAGTTCCACCATTAGGTTTATTGCATAACAGTAGCCAGTTAAAACATATAAATAATATATATTTCTATTAACAAATTCTCTTTAAATATATTGAAAGATTAGGAAACTTACAGCTTAAGTCAGAATCAACTCATGCTGGAAGGAAGGTGAGTGGCCAAGACAAGGCAGAGGAGGACAAGGTGTGGCCAGAGCAAAGAAATGTAAGTCATGGTAAGGCAAGACAAGGCAAAGGGAGTCAGGGAAAGGCACGGTAAGGCCGATGATTGACAAGGTGAGAGGCCAAGACAAGGCAGAGGAGGACAAGGTGAGGCCAGAGCAAAGAAAGGTAAGTCCTGGAAAGGCAAGTCAATGCAAGACGTGGGCCAGGGCAAAGCAAAGTGAGTCAGAGAAAGGTACGGTAAGGGATATGATTGATAAGGCAGAGGCTGAACAAAGCAAGGCAGAGCAGGAGAAGGCAAAACTAAGTAGGCGAGTCAAGGCAAGGCAAGCTAGAGCAGGGCAAGGCCAAGCATGGTGATGCAGAACAAGGCAATTCAAGGTAAGGCAGGGCAGGACCAGGTAGAACAGAACAAGTCAAGGTAAAGCAGGACAAGGCAAGGCAAAGTGAGGCAGAGCAAAGCAAGGTAGAGCTGGACAAAGCAAGGTAAATCAGGGCAAGGCAAGATAGAAGGCAGGGTAAGACAAGGTGAGTCTGGGCAAGGCAAGGTAAGGGCAAGGACAGAAAAGGCAGAGCAAGGCAAGGCAGAGCAGGAGAAGGCAACATTAAGCAAGGTGAGTCAGGACTAGGCAAGGTAGAGCAGGAAAAGGCAAAGTAAGACAGGGCAAAGTGAAGCAGAGGCAGGCAAAGCAAGGTCGGAAAGGGCAAGGTAAGACAAAAAAGAGCAGTACAAGGCAAGGTGGGTCAGGACAAGGCAAGACAAAGTGAGGCAGAGCAAGGCAAGGTAGAGCAGGACAAGGCACGACAAAGCAGGGTAAGTCAGGGCAGGGAAAGGTTGAGCAGAACAAGGCAAGGTAGAGCAGGGCAAGGCAAGGTACTAACTTAGGGCAAGACAATGCAAGGTAGAGCAGGGCAAGGCAAGGTAACTTAGGGCAAGGCAATGCAAGGTAAGGCAGGGTAAGACAAGGCAAGGCAAGGTGAGTCTGGGTAAGGTAAGGGCAAGGATAGACAAGGCAAAGCAAGGAGAGGCAGAGCAAGGCAGAGTAGAAGAAGGCAACATTAAGCAAGGTGAGTCAGGGCTAGGCAAGGTAGAGCAGGAAAAGGCAAAGTGAGACAGGGCACGGTAATGCAGAGCCAGGCAAAGCAAGGTGAGGAAGGGCAAGGTAAGGAAAAATAGAGCAGAACAAGAAAAGGTGGGTCAGGACAAGGCAAGGCAAAGTGAGGCAGAGCAAGGCTAGGTAGAGCAGGAAAAGGAAAAGCAAGGTGAGTCAAGGCAATCTAAGTTAGAGCTGGGGAAGCCAAAGCAAGGTGGAGCAGAGCAGGGCAGTGCAAGGTACAGCAGGACAGGGTGAGGTGAGTCAGGACAAGGCAAGGCAAAGTGAGCCAGAGCAGCAAGGCCATTTAGAGCAAGATGAGGCAAGACAAAGCAAGGTAAGGTAGAGCAAAGCAAGGCAATGCAAGGTGAGGCAGGGTAAGGCAAGGCAATGTGAATCTGGGAAGGACAAAGCAAGGTGAGGCAAGGAAAGGCTTATCAAAGCAAGGCAAAGCAAACAATCCAGGACTAGGTAAGGCTTTGCAAGAAAAAATAAAGCACAGTGAGGTGAGACAAGTGAGGTAAGGTGGAGCAAGACATAGGAAGACCAGGCAAGGCAAGGTAAGCAGAACACAATGAGGATTAATATGTAACAAATAGAAGGACCTGATAATATGTAAGTCTTTTTGCCAATTTTAAACCCACCTGGTCTTCCCCTTTAAGACCAACAGAGGTAAATTATTTATCTTCATGCACTCTAATTACAACTCTCCTCTTCGCTCCTCTCAGCCAATGAGCCTGACGTGTCATCCAAATCCTGATCAATGAGCAATAGATATCCTCCTCCAAGCTCACAGCCCGGAGCGTGTCAGTAAATTGCAATCTAACATGTTCGGTAAACAGCAAAATAACCCCGAAGCAGACGGAGACTCTCAATTCAGCCCCGCGATGTGACGCCCTGCACAGCGATCGGAAAGGACAGGCCCCTGATTTCCAGGAGGACCGCGCCGCGTTTTTCTTTCATTAAAGTGATTACAGAGCACAACGCTGCCCAATGATTACAATCACAGTCTATAATATCCTCAAACAAAGAAGAAACGCCTTCCGATAAAAATGTTTCTACTCTTAAATCTCAATGACAGGCAATCTTTTTGAGGCCCATTCAACCCGAGTCACATTTTTTGTGCGTGCCTTCGACACATTTTCCATTCATTTTTGATGGCCCTTCAATATTTCTCAACAGGCCAAAAATATATCCAACCCTAATTTTCATTTGAGGGACAGGAGCGTTTGTTGTATGAGCCGCTGTAGATTTAACTGGTTCTTTCCCAAATGAGTGGAGAGGAGCACAGCCAGGGCCAGGGCCAATGGGGGCAGGAGGGACGGGTGTCCCAGGCACTGTTTATCTATTTCCCATATAGTTACATAGTTATTCAGGTTGAAAAAAGACCTTCTAGTTCAACCAATAAAAAAAAAAATCATATGATCCCTGTAACGGGAGGGCCCGTGGGAGCCAGAGGCTCTTGCAGGGTGTGGGGTACTCCTGTTTCAGCTTCACCGATGACTCTTGTGTCTAGGGTCATCCTATGTCCACTAGGGGCATAGGATGACTGAGAAATGATATCTTGGATTACAGGAGATGGGACAGTAATGATAAGTCACAATGTATTCCAGGATATCTTGAAATATTGCAGTTTGTTGATTCTAAACCCAACCGGTCAATAGAAAGAGTGATTCATTCAATGTGGGGTCACAGACTGTTAAGGTGTTTAATGTCGTCTGCTACTGTCATGTAAATGAACCTTAGTCTGGCTCTCAAGAACCTTTCATTGTGTGATGCTAATTGACACTGTATTGTGTGAATTTCTATTGATGATAAATGTGTATTGTATAGCAGGTGAGAAGAGCTTATCTCAGAGTCACCTTGTCTGGGTAAATGATTAGTAATTAGCTCATATAGATTATCTCGGAGTCAGAATGTCTGTCTCCTAAAAAGATGTGGATTAAGCTCCTTGTGTCATGTTGTGGGTGGAGTTAATCCATTGTTCCTTGGGGTTTCTAACTGTATAAGAGCCTGAGTTTACCATTAAAATGTCTATTCCGTTTTAAACTAGAGAACAGAGCTGCGTGTCTCGTCTCTGGGGAATCCACATGGGCCGCGTTCGTCTGCCGGATTGTGGAGTGTTGATAACCTGCCACCGGCAAGCAGGGACCGATCTGATCTCGAGCAGGGCTGTTTTAATGAGAAGGCCCAGGGGCCCCAGCTGCATGGGGGCCCCTTCGCTTTCCCCAAAGCAGCTGGTCCTTGAGCCCACGCTGCCCCGAAAACTGGGGGCCCCCATGATGGCACTGAGAGTGATAGATATACAGGGGGGGGCAGTCTACCTCCTACCTACGTGATGTCTGTTTCCGACACTGTCATCATTGTAGGGGCCCCAGAGCATTACTTTGCCCCGGGGGCCCGTGATGCTATTAAGACGGCCCTGATCTCGAGCACAGCCGAGTACGGTCGAGTGACATAGCAGGTCCTGCCTTCTGGAGCCTGCAGTGCCTATGATGGACGGTCCAATGGCGGGGGCGCGTGGGACGTGTGACATTCAGAAGGCGGGAATTACAATGCGGCCGCCGCGCCACGTCACTATGAGATCCCCGCTCACACTCCTAAACCTTGTGGACGGCCTTCCCAGAAGAGGTGGAGCTGTTATAGCTGCAAAGGGCGGGGCCAACTCAATATTGAACCCTCCGGACTAAGACTGGGATGTCATTAAAGTTCATGTGCGTGTAAAGGCCGGCGTCCCAATACTTTTGACAATTTAATGTATATACTGTGTATATTAGTATTATATATATATATATTTTCTGGTATGTATATGTCATTCATGACATGGCACAGGGTGACGCCGCCTTACATTTGACTCTTGGATCTGACAGTTTTGTGCCTTTCAAGCTCTAGATTGCAATTAGGCTTTTACTCTTCCTAGACGGAGTCTCTGAGGGCCACATGACAGGTCTACGCTTATCTTCCTACAGAAAGCTCTGCTATAAATTCAAAGAGTCTGAGAGAGTCCATTAGGCAGTGTGCAGGAAGAACCTTTCATGACTCCTCTTTTCATCCCTCCACTAAACTCGTGTTCTGCGAATGTGGCGACGCGTTTCATGTCGGCTCACCTTTCCTGATCCGCCAGCAAGGATCTGAATTCCCGTTCAGGACTGTTTCAAAAATACCTGGATGACATTTCACATTTCAAAACAGAAACTCATTTTAAAAGCATTCACCTCGACTCCGATTCATTCTTTTCCGCCCGGGTGAAAGTGCGTCACAATAACACCGCCGCCGCCGCCGGATGTTTTCTAATAAATCCTTTATTTATCGTATTTCTCTATCTGCATCTCAGAGGGTTCAAATGGCGTCTCTGCTTTTCCCAACTGCATTTGTTTAATCTGAACAATTCTGTTAAAGGGTGGCGGCCACTTTATTAAGTAGACCTGTTCAATTGTTCGGCTAATCAGCCAATCACACGGCGGCAACTCAATGCACTTAGGTATCTAGATGGTCAACCCGAGCATCAGAATGGGGAAGAAAAGGACATGTAAGTGACTTTAAGCGCATGGATCCACGGGTGTAATGATGTGGGGGATGGGGAATCACTGGTTCAGTCTGGTGATGGGGGTGTAATGGTGTGGGGGATGGGGTATCACTGGTTCAGGCTGGTGGTGGGGGTGTAATGGTGTGGGGGATGGGGTATCACCGGTTCAGTCTGGTGATGGGGGTGTAATGGTGTGGGGGATGGGGTATCACTGGTTCAGGCTGGTGGTGGGGGTGTAATGGTGTGGGCCTTGGGGTATCACTGGTTCAGGCTGGTGATGGGGGTGTAATGGTGTGGGGGATGGGGTATCACTGGTTCAGGCGGGGGGTGGGGGTGTAATGGTGTGGGGGATGGGGTATCACTGGTTCAGGCTGGTGGTGGGGGTGTAATGGTGTGGGGGATGGGGTATCACCGGTTCAGGCTGGTGGTGGGGGTGTAATGGTGTGGGGGATGGGGTATCACTGGTTCAGGCTGGTGGTGGGGGTGTAATGGTGTGGGGGATGGGGTATCACTGGTTCAGGCTGGTGGTGGGGGTGTAATGGTGGGGGGCATGGGGTATCACCGGTTCAGTCTGGTGATGGGGGTGTAATGGTGTGGGGGATGGGGTATCACTGGTTCAGGCTGGTGATGGGGGTGTAATGGTGTGGGGGATGGGGTATCACTGGTTCAGGCTGGTGGTGGGGGTGTAATGGTGTGGGGGATGGGGTATCACCGGTTCAGTCTTGTGATGGGGGTGTAATGGTGTGGGGGATGGGGTATCACCGGTTCAGGCTGGTGATGGGGGTGTAATGGTGTGGGGGATGGGGTATCACTGGTTCAGGCTGGTGGTGGGGGTGTAATGGTGTGGGGGATGGGGTATCACCGGTTCAGTCTTGTGATGGGGGTGTAATGGTGTGGGGGATGGGGTATCACCGGTTCAGTCTTGTGATGGGGGTGTAATGGTGTGGGGGATGGGGTATCACCGGTTCAGTCTGGTGATGGGGGTGTAATGGTGTGGGGGATGGGGTATCACTGGTTCAGGCTGGTGGTGGGGGTGTAATGGTGTGGAGGGATGGGGTATCACCGGTTCAGTCTTGTGATGGGGGTGTAATGGTGTGGGGGATGGGGTATCACCGGTTCAGTCTGGTGATGGGGGTGTAATGGTGTGGGGGATGGGGTATCACTGGTTCAGGCTGGTGGTGGGGGTGTAATGGTGTGGGGGATGGGGTATCACCGGTTCAGTCTGGTGATGGGGGTGTAATGGTGTGGGGGATGGGGTATCACTGGTTCAGGCTGGTGGTGGGGGTGTAATGGTGTGGGCCTTGGGGTATCACTGGTTCAGGCTGGTAGTGGGGGTGTAATGGTGGGGGGGCATGGGGTATCACTGGTTCAGGCTGGTGGTGGGGGTGTAATGGGGTGGGGGGATGGGGTATCACTGGTTCAGGCTGGTGGTGGGGGGTGTAATGGTGGGGGGCATGGAGTATCACCGGTTCAGGCTGGTGGTGGGGGTGTAATGGTGTGGGGGATGGGGTATCACCGGTTCAGTCTGGTGATGGGGGTGTAATGGTGTGGGGGGATGGGGTATCACCGGTTCAGGCTGGTGGTGGGGGTGTAATGGTGGGGGGCATGGGTATCACCGGTTCAGGCTGGTGGTGGGGGTGTAATGGTGGGGGGCATGGGGTATCACCGGTTCAGGCTGGTGGTGGGGGTGTAATGGTGGGGGGATGGAGTATCACCGGTTCAGGCTGGTGGTGGGGGTGTAATGGTGGGGGGCATGGGGTATCACCGGTTCAGGCTGGTGGTGGGGGTGTAATGGTGTGGGGTATGGAGTATCACCGGTTCAGGCTGGTGGTGGGGGTGTAATGGTGGGGGGCATGGGGTATCACCGGTTCAGGCTGGTGGTGGGGGGGATGGGGTATCACTGGTTCAGGCTGGTGGTGGGGGTGTAATGGTGGGGGCATGGTGTATCACCGGTTCAGGCTGGTGGTGGGGGTGTAATCGTGGGGGGCATGGAGTATCACCGGTTCAGGCTGGTGGTGGGGGTGTAATAGTGGGCATGGGGTATCACCGGTTCAGGCTGGTGGTGGGGTAGTAATGGTGGGGGGATGGGGTATCACCGCAGGCGTCGTATAGAACCGACTAGCAGCTCTGCATGTTCGACTTCTTTTCGGAAACGCCGTGACTCGGACGCGCCTACGCAATACGGGGGGCGGGGCCTTATCCGCCGGTGGGGAACTTTTTCTGAAAGGACGTCAATCAACAAATAGAAACGCCTACTCCCGCGGGAAGAAGTACCCGGAAGCCGGTTTGGAAATATACATTACAGGGTATGTACAGCCTGATATAAATGTTATTTGGGTGAACCTCCGCTTTAAATAAAACATGCGGCGTCTTCACGGCGGCTCCGCGCCGCCATTCCGCAACCTTTTATGACCGCATATGGAAATCGCCTTTCGCCAAAGAAAAGCTCCAACAAAGACAACAAGAGCATTGAAATGTCACCCTACAAATAAAACGTCACGTTAAATATCACAGATCATTAGCGCAGTGACACTCTTCTTCCCCGAACGCCATCGCCAACCGCACAATTCTGCCTGATTGGGAGACTTCGCGAAATGACGCGCATTTTCTTTTTTTTTTTCTCCCGTTAAACCGCTGAAATTCAATCAACGTTCATGCATATATTCATTTCACTAATTTTCCCCAAACCTTCCATATCGGAAGCACATTTGGTCGCTCGTAAACTTTTTTTTTAGTAGGCTGTAAAAAAAATTATGGCGCGATGGGAGGAGCCCCGCCCCCCTCTACTTTGCGGATGAAATATGAATTGGTTGTAAAAATGGAGCCTTGTTTTATTTAACCACTTGACAACCGCGCCAATTCCGGCACTTCTCTCCCTCATGTAAAAATCACTATTGTTTTGCTAGAAAATTAATCAGAACCCCCAAACATTATACATTATTTTTTTAGCAAGCACCCTAGGGAATAAAATGGCGGTCATTGCAACTTTTTTTCTCGCACGGTATTTGCGCGATCATTTTTCAAACGCCGTTTTTTAGGAAAGAAAAAACAGTTTCATAAATTAAAACATAACAAAGCAGTAAAGTTAGCCCAATTTTTTTTATATAATGTGAAAGATGATGTTAAGCCGAGTAAATAGATACCTAACATGTCACGCTTTAAAATTGTGCACACTCGTGGAATGGCGCCAAACTTCGGTACTTAAAAATCCCCCTAGGCGACGCTTTTTTTTTTTTTACAGGTTACCCTTTTCGAGTTGCAGAGGAGGTCTAGTGCTAGAACTATTGCACGCGCTCTAACGCACGCGGCGATACCTCACATGTGGGGTTTGAACGGCGTTTACATATGTGGGGCGGGACTTGCATGCGTGTTCGCTTCTGTGCGCGAGCTACCGGGGACAGGGGCGTTTTCATTTTATATATATATATATATATATTTTTTTTTTTACTTAATTTTTTTTATTTTTACACTTATTTTTTATTTTTTTATCACTTTTATTCCTATTACAAGAAATGTAAACATCCCCTTGAATAGGAATCACTGTGACAGGTCCTCTTTATGGAGAGATGCGGGGGGGGGGGGGGGGTCAATAAGACCTTCCCCTCCCCCCTCATCTCTCCTCCAGGCTGGAAAAGCATATAATCGGTGAAAAAAAATTCACCGATCACATGCCGACAGCCGCAACTGCAGCTTTGTTTACTTGCGGGTACCGGGCGTGACGTCATAACGTCGCGCCCGGGCCTCCGGCGGTCATAGAGATGACTGGTGACCGTCTGGTCACCAGTCATCTCTATGCTTCCCAGGCAGCGCGGGCCGATTCGCTCTCCGGGCCCCCGATGGCACAGGAGAGCCCGGGGAAGCACCGAGTGGCGGCGGGAGGGGGGGGGGGGCGCCCCCTCCCGTCGCCTATAAGAACGGTCAAGCGGCGGAACTGCGGCTTTGATCGTTCTTATGGTGCGCAGAATCGGCGGCTGAAGACGGTGATATCTGAATGATGCCTGTGGCTCCTCCCATCACTCAGATATCCCCGCCCAAAGCCCAGGACGTTAAAAGACGGCCTCCGGTTGTAAAGTGGTTAAGGTATTTTTTTTTTTTTATGCTATGTGGAAAGTAAGAGGCTCGGAACGCGGCGGCGGCGCAAATGAAATTTTATCGCTCAGCAAAACAATAGAGATGACATGAATCTCCTGTTCGGAGAGTGTGAGTCGTATTCACAGGCAGACAATGGATCTGGTGTTATAAGGAGGAGAGAAGAGCCTCCGATGGCCTGTGATTGTCACCGCGTCCGGGCAATTAGTACTCTCTTCATCGCGGAGTGAGGTTGTTTATTGTAGAGAGTCGGAAAACGACTGAGTGAGATGGAATTCTATTTCTTGGGTTCAGATATTTAGCAACGTTTTTTGTCTTCAGTTCTCTACCCAATTATTATTTGCTGACAGTTTATTTTATTCTCTCGCGCCTACGGTATGCTTTTGTGTAACGAGGACGGCGAAACGCGTAGGTTGTTCTCAGAGGGTCAGGCCGTCTGAATTATATATCTTAGCTTTTATTTATGTGCCTGGGAAGTTCAAGTCGGAAAGCCAAAACTTTTTTTATTGGGTAGAGCAGGGGTCTCCAAACTTTCTAAACAAAGGGCCGGATTACTGTCCTTCAGACTTTAAGGGGGCCGGACTGTGGCCATTAGGAGTACAAAATCCCCCATCATTGGTGTCATTGGGAGAAATTCTGCCCCATAACTGGGAGGAATTCTGCCCCATCATTGGGAGGACTTCTGCCCCATCACTGGTGTCATTGGGAGGACTTCTGCCCCATCATTGGGAGTACTTCTGCCCCATCATTGGTGTAATTGGGAGGAATTCTGCCCCATCACTGGGAGGAATTCTGCCCCCGTCTTTGGGAGGACTTCTGCCCCATCACTGGTGTCATTGGGAGGAATTCTGCCACATCATTGGTGTCATTGGGAGGACTTCTGCCCCATCATTGGGAGGACTTCTGCCCCATCATTGGGAGGACTTCTGCCCCATCACTGGTGTCATTGGGAGGAATTCTGCCCCATCATTGGGGTCATTGGGAGGACTTCTGCCCCATCATTGGGAGGACTTCTGCCCCATCATTGGGAGGACTTCTGCCCTATCACTGATGTCATTGGGAGGAATTCTGCCCCATCATTGGGGTCATTGGGAGGACTTCTGCCCCATCATTGGGAGGACTTCTGCCCCATCATTGGTAGGACTTCTGCCCCATCATTGGGGTCATTGGGAGGAATTCTGCCCCATCATTGGGAGGACTTCTGCCCCATCATTGGGGTCATTGGGAGGAATTCTGCCCCATCATTGGGAGGAATTCTGCCCCATCACTGGGAGGAATTCTGCCCCCGTCATTGGGAGGACTTCTGCCCCATCACTGGTGTCATTGGGAGGAATTCTGCCCCATCATTGGTGTCATTGGGAGGACTTCTGCCCCATCATTGGGAGGACTTCTGCCCCATCATTGGGAGGACTTCTGCCCCATCACTGGTGTCATTGGGAGGAATTCTGCCCCATCATTGGGGTCATTGGGAGGACTTCTGCCCCATCATTGGGAGGACTTCTGCCCCATCATTGGGAGGACTTCTGCCCCATCATTGGGGTCATTGGGAGGACTTCTGCCCCATCATTGGGAGTACTGATGCCCCATCATTGGTGTCATTGGGAGGAATTCTGCCCCATCACTGGGAGGAATTCTGCCCCATCACTGGGAGGAATTCTGCCCCGTCATTGGGAGGACTTCTGCCCCATCACTGGTGTCATTGGGAGGAATTCTGCCGCATCATTGGTGTCATTGGGAGGACTTCTGCCCCATCATTGGGAGGACTTCTGCCCCATCATTGGGAGAACTTCTGCCCCATCACTGTTGTCATTGGGAGGAATTCTGCCCCATCATTGGGGTCATTGGGAGGACTTCTGCCCCATCATTGGGAGGACTTCTGCCCCATCATTGGGAGGACTTCTGCCCTATCACTGGTGTCATTGGGAGGAATTCTGCCCCATCATTGGGGTCATTGGGAGGACTTCTGCCCCATCATTGGGAGGACTTCTGCCCCATCATTGGGAGGACTTCTGCCCCATCATTGGGGTCATTGGGAGGAATTCTGCCCCATCATTGGGAGGACTTCTGCCCCATCATTGGGGTCATTGGGAGGAATTCTGCCCCATCATTGGGAGGACTTCTGCCCCATCATTGGGAGGACTTCTGCCCCATCACTGGTGTCATTGGGAGGAATTCTGCCCCATCATTGGGGTCATTGGGAGGACTTCTGCCCCATCATTGGGAGGACTTCTGCCCCATCATTGGGAGGACTTCTGCCCCATCATTGGGGTCATTGGGAGGAATTCTGCCCCATCATTGGGAGGACTTCTGCCCCATCATTGGGGTCATTGGGAGGAATTCTGCCCCATCATTGGGAGGAATTCTGCCCCATCACTGAGAGGAATTCTGCCCCCGTCATTGGGAGGACTTCTGCCCCATCACTGGTGTCATTGGGAGGAATTCTGCCCCATCATTGGTGTCATTGGGAGGACTTCTGCCCCATCATTGGGAGGACTTCTGCCCCATCACTGGTGTCATTGGGAGGAATTCTGCCCCATCATTGGGGTCATTGGGAGGACTTCTGCCCCATCATTGGGAGGACTCCTGCCCCATCATTGGGGTCATTGGGAGGAATTCTGCCCCATCATTGGTGCCAATGAATAAAAAAGCACCCCAAGGGTCGGATAAAATCAAGCAAAGGGCCACATGTGGCCCCTGGGCCGCAGTTTGGAGACCACTGGGGTAGAGTATGGGAGGATTAAATCTGACAGCTTTTTTGGCATCCATACACCAGCCGTTCCCAACTCTTTTACCAAGGAGGAACCCAAAAAATTTTTTTCAAGTCTTGGGGAACTCCCGCTAAAATAATGACTGTATATACTCGAGCCACCTTTTTGTGCCTGATCTCCCGAGATTCGGGGACCCAGTACCAGCTGACAGCTGAGGTTTCGGTCCGTCTTCTACGGCCGCCATCTTGAATTCTGGCATGCCCTTCCTGACACTATCATGATTTAAGGATATATTGACTTGGCTTCTTCTCCATTCACTAAATCTTCTGTTGGGTCCGTTCTTCCACTTCCTGAGCGCCTGAGATCCGTTCAACAAGAACCACCATCAGCTTACGGAAAAGCCAAACATCAAGTCCAGCGCCTCTATTTCTATTCTCATCGGTTTCTAAGATGTTGACATCCATGAGATAATGATCGCTAGATATGCTAAATATGAAAAAATCAGCCAAGCCTATCAAATATGCAAAAAATACAATAAAATTGGCCAGACTAATAAGACAGTCCTGTCTTATTATAAATTAAATGTTTAATTATAAAATAAAAAAATATATTATTTAAATGATTTAAAAAATATGTAAATTATAATTTTTTCATTATAATTTTGCCACAAAAGTCATTATTAGGAATTAAACTTTGCATTATAAAAAATATTACTTACATTATTTAAAAAAATATATATATATATATATATTTAAATTATAATTTTTAACTATAGTTTTGCCACGAAAATCATTATTAGGAATTCAACTTTGCATTATAAAAAAAAATATTGCCTACATTATTTAACCACTTCAATACCGGGCATTTTCACCCCCCTTCCTGCCCAGACCAATTTTTGGTTTTCAGAACTGTCACATTTTGAATGACAATTGCGCGGTTATGCAACATTGTACCCAAATCTACAAAATAGGGAACTTTTTATGACATTTTTATGTATGTTTACACCCCATCATTACACACACACAGGGCCGTCATCAGGGGGGTACAGACATTACACCTGTAAGGGGCCTGATGGTCCCCAGGGGCCTGGCTGGCCCCCTCCCATTTTTTTTTGCATTACATCCCGTAAGGGGCCCGATGGTCCCCAGGGCCCCTTTACAGGCCCGGCTGGCCCCCCTCCGTTTTTTTATGTATTTATTTTTTATTTAATTTTTTTATATTTTGCATTACATCTGTAAGGTGCTTGATGGTCCCCAGGGCCCCTTACAGGCCCGGCTGGCCCCCCTCCGTTTTTTTATTTATTTATTTTTTATTTAATTTTTTATATTTTGCATTACACCCGTAAGAGGCCCGATAGTCCCCAGGGCCCCTTACAGGCCCGGCTGGCCCCCCTCCGTTTTTTTTTGTTATTTATTTTTTATTTAATTTTTTATATTTTGCATTACATCTGTAAGGTGCTTGATGGTCCCCAGGGCCCCTTACAGGCCCGGCTGGCCCCCCTCCAATTTATTTTTTGCATTTTTTATTTTTTTGCATTACACCTGTAAGGGGCCGATGGTCCCCAGGGCCCCTTACAGGCTCGGCTGGACCCCCTCCCATTTTTTTTATTTTTTTATTTTCTGCATTACACCTGTAAGGGGCCCGATCGTCCCCTAGGGCCCCTAACAGGCCCGACTGGCCCACCGCTAATTTTTTTGGGGGTTCATTTTTATTTGTTTGCATTACACCCGTAAGGGGCCCGATGGTCCCCAGGGCCCCTTACAGGCCTGGCTGGCCCCCTCCCATTTTATTTATTTATTTTCTGCATTACACCTGTAAGGGACCCAATGGAACTTTTTTTTTTTTTTTGCATTACACTTCTAAGCGGTCCCCCCCCCTGTTTATTATCTTGCGTTGGGAGAGAAGAGGTTTCACTTTTTTTTTCCTCAGACCCCCCCCCCCGATTTTCTGCTCCAGGGCTGCCCTGCCTAAAGTTGTGTAAAGGGGCCCCGAAATTTGTGATGGCTGCTCTGCACACACACATCCATGGCCCTGCTGGTGGGTGCCCGGCGGCCATCAGGCACGCGCACCGGGTCCCGAGCGCGCCCCCTAGACCTGTGGGAAGCCCAGGACGTCCTATGACTATGGGAAGTGGTTAAAAAAAAAATATATAAAAAAATTATAATTTTTAATGATCATTTTGCTACAAAAGTCATGTGGGAGACATCTGCAGTTCCGTTATTTTACATTTTTCTTTTCTTTTTTTATTATCCTGACACACGCTTTGTTCTCAAGCTGATCGACATTGAAAATCCGATGCTTTGCTACGCTGCTAAAACGTTGTTGTCGGAATATAAAATGATTTCTGCGGCGCTTTTTTACACGCTGCCAATAATAAGGCATTTACTTTCTGTACACAACGTGGAGCGGGAGAAATAATGACATTAACTTACATTTTACAAGGTCTTTCCAGATTTAAATACGACTTTAACATTGTGATGCAATTTAATAGAGAGTTGTTAGGACACCGCCTTGCGCATAATAACAGCATCAAAATAAATAACATAAAAAAATAAAAACACAAAAACATTATTTTTTTTATTTTTTTTTGGGCTGATTATCCAGAACAATTTCTTTTTTTTTTTTTTTGTTTACAAACTTTTTTATTGAGAATAAATGGTGGTACAAACCCATATAATGAACATATATACAAAATATCCAGAACAATTTCTAAGCTGAATTTACTGAAAAAGAAAATATCTCTCCCAGAGCGATGTTTGCTCTTTAGGTTTAGAAGAAAAAGAAACTCGGCTAAACTCGGGAGAATTAATTCCGTTGGCGTCGGAAATTGCTTTATTTGGGATAAATCTACGAGGTAAAGAGATGGCAGTTAATTGAAAATAGAGATTATCTGTGAGCTTTTATTATACAAAAAAAAATCAGGTAAAAATACAGATACAATGTTGCAAAACACATTTTTTTTTACTATTAATTTTAAAATTAATTATATACATTTTTAATTACCTTAAAAAATTTTAAAGGCATTTTTTTTTAAAATAACAAATCTGTCATACTTACCTTTCCTCAGTTTAGTCCGATACGTATTCTTCTACATGTAAAAAAAAAAAAAAAAATCGCAATACGAGTTTATCAATTGGTTTGCGCAAAAGTTTTAACGTCTACAAAATAGGGGATAGATTTTTTTTTCTTTTTTTACTAGTAATGGCGGCGATCTGCGATTTTTATTGTGACTGTGACATTATGGCGGACGCATCGGACACTTTTGACACCTTTTTGGGACCATTGTCATTTATACAGCGATCAGTGCTATAAAAAATGCACTGATTACTGTGTTAACCACTTAAGACCCGGACCATTACGCAGCTAAAGGACCCGGCCAGGTTTTGCGATTCGGCACTTTGTCGCTTTAACAGACAATTGCGCGGTCGTGCGACGTGGCTCCCAAACAAAATCGGCGTCCCTTTTTCCCCATAAATAGAGCTTTCTTTTGGTGGTATTTGATCACCTCTGCGGTTTTTATTTTTTGCGCTATAAACAAAAATAGAGCGACAATTTTGAAAGAAATGCAATATTTTTTACTTTTTGCTATAATAAATATCCACAAAAATATATAATAAAAAAAAAAAAATTTCCCTCAGTTTAGGCCGATACGTATTCTTCTACCTATTTTTGGTTAAAAAAAATCGCAATAATCGTTTATTGGTTGGTTTGCGTAAAATGTATAGGGCTAGATTCTCATATAATTTCGCTGGCGTAGCGTAAGCCATTTACACTACGCCGCCGCAACGTAACAGAGCAAGTGCCGTATTCTCCATGCACTTGCTCCGTAGTTTGCGGAGGCGTAGTGTAAATGGCCCAGCGTAAGGCCGCGTAATTCAAAGGGGACGGCTTGTATTTAAATTAAGCGCGCCCCCGCGTAGATCGAACTGCGCATGCGCCGGCAGGGGAAAAAGCCCAGTGCGCATGCTCCAGCTCACGTCGGAAAGCGTCGTTGAAACCGACGTCAAAACGACGTGATCGTCACTTACGCAATGCCCTATTCGCGAACGAGTTAGTAAAACGACGTAAGCGACGGAAAAAGCCGACGCTGACCCGACGCCATACTTAACATGGCATCCGACGGCACCCGACGGCATCCGACGGTACTGCGTAAGGATACCCCTCATATTAGCAGGGGTAACCTTACGCGGACGAAAAACGACGTACGCGACGACGGGGCGGCGTAAAAGCGTTTGGGAATCTGCGTAGTAGCCTCATTTGCATAGGCAAATGAGAAAACAACATAAAGGCCACCTAGTGGCCGGAGTTGTCATTACATCTACGATCCGCAAGTGTAATTGTATTACACCTGTCGGATCTTCACCCGTATCTATGCCTAAGTGATTCTAGGAATCACTCGCATAGATACCCGGCAAAAAAAAAACGGCGATACGACGGGGTATCTGAGATACCCCGTCGTAGCGCCTCTGAGAATCTGGCCCTTAGCGTTTACAAAAAAGGGGATAGTTTTATTGCATTTTTATAATTTTTTTTTTTTTTTTACTACTAATGGCGGCGGTTAGCGATTTTTTTTCGCGACTGCGACATTATGGCGGACACTTCAGACAATTTTGACACATTTTTGGCACCATTGTCATTTTCACAGCAAAAAAATGCATTTAAAATTCATTGTTTATTGTGAAAATAGCAATTGCAGTTTGAGAGTTAACCACAAGGGGGCGCTGAAGGGGTTATGTGTGACCTCATTTGTGTTACTGTAGGGGGGTGTGGCTGTAGGTATAACGTCATTGATTGTGATTCCCGCGGGACCAATCGCCGGACTCTAGCGGCGATCGGGTCCGCGAGTCCCGTGGTCTGGGGGTCCCAGAGCTTCGGACCGGGTCGCGTGCGCGCGCCCGACCTCACGGCTGGGCTTAAAGGGCCACGTACAGGTACGTGATTGTGCCCAGCCGTGCCATTCTGCCAACGCATATCGGCGTGAAGGGGTCCTTAAGTGGCTAATGTGACTCACAGGGAAGGGGTTAACACTAGGGGGCAGGGAAGGGGTTATTATGTTCCCTGGGAGTGATTCTAACTGTAGGGGGCGGGGACTCACAAGGGGAGGAGACCGATGGCTGTTCCTCTGTACTGGGAACACACATCGGTCTCCTCACCTCTGGCAGGAGTCAGGACGTGGATCTGTGCGGGCAATCGCAGGGTGCCCGGTGGACATCGCGGCCGCCGGGCACGCACAACTGGGTCCCGAGCGATGCCGCAGACGCGCGCAGGGCCGTCTTAATAGCACCATGGGCCCCTGGACAATGTAATGCTCTGGGGCCCCTACAATGATGACAGTGCAGGTAAACAGACATCAAGTAGGTAGGAGGCAGAATGCCCCCCCCCCCCCCCCCCTGTGTGTATCAATCACTCTCAGTGCCATCATGGGGCCCCCAATTTTGGGGCAGCGTGGGCTAAAAAGACCAGTAGCTTTGGGGAAAGTGCAGGGGCCCCCCATGCAGCTGGGGCCCCTGGGCAGTGCCCTCTCATAAAGACAGCCCTGGGTGCGCGCCCCCTAGACAGCTGAGAAGCCCACGTCCACCCAGGATGGAAGATCCCATCTGTGGACGTCATGGGCGGGTAGGGAAGCGGTTAAAATCCCACCCTCTTCCTAATTACGTTTTTTTCTTCGGGGGATGCCCAGCTCCAGAATAGGGCTGTATAAGGGATTTACTGGGGGGGGGGGGGGAATGTTTTACTATCCAACGTTAAAACAGCAACAAGGGGAGGAGATTTAATGGATGCAAAGTTGGAAAAAATTACTGAAGTTCCGCGTTAAATCCCCTTTCTTCCCCCATGCTGATGCTGAGTTTGAACGTCATCAAGTCGTCTTCGCCACGTCTAGATGCATAAATGCTTTGAATTGCTGCCACGCGATTGGCTGATTAGCAGTTGAGTGAGTGAGTGTATATATTGCGCATTCACATGCTCTCCAGCTGGAAGGAGGTAAAGCCGGCGCACAGGGCGCGGGGCATTAAAGCGAGCCTGAATTATGCGAGGAAGACTTTGGTGCGACGGCTCTGATTTCTGTTATATTTCCGATGTACTTCATCTATTTGAATGCATCAGTTTGTAAACGGTGGTTTTTTATTTTCCTCTCTATGCAGCAAAGCCACAAATTGCAGAAATATATAAGAGGACGTTCATAAGTCAAACATAAAGTGATCCGGAGCTGAACCCAGCCGGAGATTCTCCACTATGAATCACTGTGATTCACGATCCTTCATCAGCGCCAAGAGAGTCCTGGAAGAAATCCACATTTTTTTAAGTTTTTTATTTAAAGACGTTTAGAAGTCTTCGTAACGCTCCAAATACTACAAATGGTGGAACCTTCCTGTCAGCAAGTATCCTGGGTACCATCCCTGATTACATCACAGCAATGGGTCTTCCCCGGCCCAAAAAGGGCAATAGTAGGGGGAAAATGGTGGGTCTTTAATCACTTCCATCAATGAGCCTCCCCTCCTCCACCTCCATCAATGAGCCTCCCCTCCTCCACCTCCATCAATGAGCCTCCCCTCCTCCACCTCCATCAATGAGCCTCCCCTCCTCCACCTCCATCAATGAGCCTCCCCTCCTCCACCTCCATCATAGAGAGTTCCCTCCCCACCTCCATCAATGAGCCTCCCCTCCCCACCTCCATCAATGAGCCTCCCCTCCCCACCTCCATCAATGAGCCTTTCCTCCCCACCTCCATCAATGAGAGTTGCCTCCCCACCTCCACCAATGAGCCTTCCCTCCCCACCTCTATCAATGAGAGTTGCCTCCCCACCTCCATCAATGAGCCTTCCCTCACCCACCTCCATCAATGAGCCTTCCCTCACCCACCTCCATCAATGAGAGTTCCCTCCCACCTCCACCAATGAACCTTCCCTCCCCACCTCCATCAATGAGCCTTCCCTCCCCACCTCTATCAATGAGAGTTGCCTCCCCACCTCCATCAATGAGCCTTCCCTCCCCACCTCCATCAATGAGCCTCCCCTCCCCACCTCCATCAATGAGCCTCCCCTCCCCACCTCCATCAATGAGCCTCCCCTCCCCACCTCCACCAATGAGCCTTCCCTCACCCACCTCCATCAATGAGCCTTTCCTCCCCACCTCCACCAATGAGCCTTCCCTCACCCACCTCCATCAATGAGCCTCCCCTCCTCCACCTCCATCAATGAGCCTTCCCTCCCCACCTCTATCAATGAGCCTTCCCTCACCCACCTCCATCAATGAGCCTTCCCTCCCCACCTCCACCAATGAGCCTTCCCTCACCCACCTCCATCAATAAGCCTTCCCTCCCCACCTCTATCAATGAGCCTTCCCTCACCCACCTCCATCAATGAGCCTTCCCTCCCCACCTCCACCAATGAGCCTTCCCTCACCCACCTCCATCAATGAACCTTCCCTCCCCACCTCTATCAATGAGCCTTCCCTCACCCACCTCCATCAATGAGCCTTCCCTCCCCACCTCCACCAATGAGCCTACCCTCACCCACCTCCATCAATGAGCCTTCCCTCCCCACCTCTATCAATGAGAGTTGCCTCCCCACCTCCATCAATGAGCCTTCCCTCACCCACCTCCATCAATGAGCCTTCCCTCACCCACCTCCATCAATGAGAGTTCCCTCCCACCTCCACCAATGAACCTTCCCTCCCCACCTCCATCAATGAGCCTTCCCTCCCCACCTCTATCAATGAGAGTTGCCTCCCCACCTCCATCAATGAGCCTTCCCTCCCCACCTCCATCAATGAGCCTTCCCTCCCCACCTCCATCAATGAGCCTCCCCTCCCCACCTCCATCAATGAGCCTTCCCCTCCCCACCTCCACCAATGAGCCTTCCCTCACCCACCTCCATCAATGAGCCTTTCCTCCCCACCTCCATCAATGAGCCTTCCCTCCCCACCTCCATCAATGAGCCTTCCCTCACCCACCTCCATCAATGAGCCTTCCCTCCCCACCTCCACCTCCATCAATGAGCCTTCCCTCACCCACCTCCACCCAATGAGCCTTCCCTCCCCACCTCCACCAATGAGCCTTCCCTCACCCACCTCCATCAATGAGCCTTCCCTCCCCACCTCCACCAATGAGCCTTCCCTCCCACCTCCATCAATGAGCCTTCCCTCCCCACCTCCACCAATGAGCCTTCCCTCACCCACCTCCATCAATGAACCTTCCCTCCCCACCTCCATCAATGAGCCTTCCCTCACCCACCTCCATCAATGAGCCTTCCCTCCCCACCTCCACCAATGAGCCTACCCTCACCCACCTCCATCAATGAGCCTTCCCTCCCCACCTCCATCAATGAGAGTTCCCTCCCACCTCCACCAATGAACCTTCCCTCCCCACCTCCATCAATGAGCCTTCCCTCCCCACCTCTATCAATGAGAGTTGCCTCCCCACCTCCATCAATGAGCCTTCCCTCCCCACCTCCATCAATGAGCCTTCTCTCCTCACCTCCATCAATGAGCCTCCCCTCCACACCTCCATCAATGAGCCTTCCCTCCCCACCTCCACCAATGAGCCTTCCCTCACCCACCTCCATCAATGAGCCTTCCCTCCCCACCTCCATCAATGAGAGTTCCCTCCCACCTCCACCAATGAGCCTTCCCTCCCCACCTCCATCAATGAGAGTTCCCTCCCACCTCCACCAATGAGGCTTCCCTCCCCACCTCCATCAATTTGCCTTCCCTCCCCACCTCCATCAATGAGCCTTCCCTCCCCATCTCCATTAATGATCCTTCCCTCCTCACCTCCATCAATTTGCCTTCCCTCCCCACCTCCATCAATGAGCCTTCCCTCCCCATCTCCATTAATGATCCTTCCCTCCTCACCTCTATCAATGAGCCTTCCCTCCCCACCTCCATTAATGAGCCTTCCCTCCCCACCTCCATCAATGAGCCTTCCCTCCCCACCTCCATCAATGAGCCTTCCCTCCCCACCTCCATCGATGATCCTTCCCTCCTCCCCACCTCCATCAATGAGCCTTCCCTCCCCACCTCCATCAATGAGCCTTCCCTCCTCCACCTCCATCAATGACCCTTCCCTCCTCCACCCCCATCGATGATCCTTCCCTCCTCCCCACCTCCATCAATGAGCCTTCCCTCCCCACCTCCATCAATGAGCCTTCCCTCCCCACCTCCATCAATGAGCCTTCCCTCCCCACCTCCATCAATGAGCCTTCCCTCCCCACCTACATCAATGAGCCTTCCCTCCCCACCTCCATCAATGAGCCTTCCCTCCCCACCTCCATCAATGAGCCTTCCCTCCCCACCTCCATCAATGAGCCTTCCCTCCCCACCTACATCAATGAGCCTTCCCTCCCCACCTCCATCAATGAGCCTTCTCTCCCCACCTCCATCAATGAGCCTTCCCTCCCCACCTCCATCTATGAGCCTTCCCTCCCCACCTCCATCAATGAGCCTTCCTTCCCCACCTCCATCAATGAGCCTTCCCTCCCCACCTCCATCGATGATCCTTCCCTCCCCACCTCCATCGATGAGCCTTCCCTCCCCCACCTCCAGCAATGAGCCTTACCTCCTCCCCACCTCCATCAATGAGCCTTCCCCTCCCACCTCCATCAATGAGCCTTCCCTCCCCACCTCCATCAATGATCCTTCCCTCCCCACCTCCATCAATGAGAGTTCCCTCCCCACCTCCATCAATGATCCTTCCCTCCCCACCTCCATCTATGAGCCTTCCCCTCCCACCTCCATCAATGAGCCTTCCCTCCCCACCTCCATCAATGAGCCTTCCCTCCCCACCTTCATCGATAATCCTTCCCTCCTCCCCACCTCCATCAATGAGCCTTCCCTCCCCACCTCCATCAATGAGCCTTCCCTCTTCCACCCCCATCAATAAGCCTTCCCTCCCCACCTCCATCGATGATCCTTCCCTCCTCCCCACCTCCATCAATGTGCCTTCCCTCCCCACCTCCATCAATGAGCCTTCCCTCCCCACCTCCATCAATGACCCTTCCCTCCTCCACCCCCATCAATGAGCCTTCCCTCCCCACCTCCATCAATGAGCCTTCCCTCCTCCAACCCCATCAATGAGCCTTCCCTCCCCACCTCCATCGATGATCCTTCCCTCCTCCCCACCTCCATCAATGTGCCTTCCCTCCCCACCTCCATCAATGAGCCTTCCCTCCCCACCTCCATCAATGACCCTTCCCTCCTCCATCCCCATCAATGAGCCTTCCCTCCCCACCTCCATCAATGAGCCTTCCCTCCCCACCTCCATCAATGACCCTTCCCTCCTCCACCCCCATCAATGAGCCTTCCCTCCTCCCCACCTCCATCAATGAGCCTTCCCTCCTCCCCACCTCCATCAATGAGCCTTCCCTCCTCCACCCCCATCAATGAGCCTTCCCTTCTCCCCACCTCCATCAATGAGCCTTCCCTCCTCCCCACCTCCATCAATGTGCCTTCCCTCTCCACCTCCATCACTCTGCCTTGGCATGTCACCAGTTGGCCGGTTCTTATTCCTTTGGACCACTTTTGGTTGTTCCTGACCACTGCAGACTGGGACAATCCCACAAGAGATGCAGTCCTGGAATTGCTCTGACCCAGTTGTCCCTCAAATCCTTACACTTGCCCATTTTTTTTGCTTTCAACACCTTAACTTTAGGGGCAACATGTTTACTGGCTACCTACGGTAATATACCCCACCCACTTTCAGATACCATGGTAACAAGATATTCAATGTTATTCACTTTCCCTATCTGCGATCAGAATGTTATTGTTGTGTAGATATCAGGGGTGGACTGACAACTCATGGGGCCCCCGGGCAATAGGAGATTATGGGGCCCCCGGGCAATAGGAGATTATGGGGCCCCCGAGCAATAGGAGATTATGGGGCCCCCGGGCAATAGGAGATTATGGGGCCCTCGGGCAATAGGAGATCATGGGGCCCGCAGGCAATAGGAGATTATGGGGCCCCCGAGCAATAGATTATGGGGCCACACAGTATACACACAAATACAGTATACATACACACTATACACACACAGTATACACGCACAGTATATACACACACACACACATACAGTATAAATATACATACACAGTATACACATACACACACATACAGTATACACAAAGACACATACAGTATACACACACACAGTATAGACACACATACAGTATACACACACAGTATACATACACACAGTATACATACAGACACACACACAGTATACACAAAGACACACACAGTATACATACAGTCACACACAGTATACATACAGACACATACAGTATACACACACAGTATACACAAAGACACACACAGTATACATACAGACACATACAGTATACACACAGTATACACACACACACACATACAGTATACACACAGTATACACACACATACAGTATACACACAGTATACACAAAGACACACACAGTATACAAACAGTATACACACACAGTATGCACACACATACAGTATACACACACAGTATACACACACAGTATATACATACAGACACATATAGTATACACACAGTATACACACACATACAGTATACACACACACATACAGTATACACACACAGACACATGCATTATACACACACACAGTATACACACACACACATACAGTATATACATACACAGTATACACATACCAACACATACAGTATACACACACAGTATACACAAAGACACATACAGAAAAAAACACAGTATACACACACATACAGTATACACACACATTATACACACACAGTATACACAAAGACACATACAGTATACACACACAGTATACACAAAGACACATACAGTATACACATAGTATACACACACATACAGTATACACATAGTATACACACACATACAGTATACACACACAGACACATACAGTATACACACACACATACAGTATACACACAGTATACACACACATACAGTATACACACACAGTATTCACACAGACACACACAGTATACACACACATACAGTACACACACACACATACAGTATACACACAGTATACACACACAGTATACACACACATACAGTATACACACACAGACACATACAGTATACACACACACACATACAGTATACACACAGTATACACACACATACAGTATACATACACAGTATACACACACACATACAGTATACACACACAGTATACACACAGTATTCACACAGACACACACAGTATACACACACACATACAGTATACACACACAGTATACATACACATACAGTATACACACAGACACATACAGTATACACACAGACACATACAGTATACACACACAATATACAGATACACACACTAAAAAGATACTGGAGAGGCAGGGCAGTATAATTTAGGGATTTAAAAAAAAACATAGATATTTACATACTGTCCCTGGTTTTACTGAGGTATTCAGGCCCTCGGGCAGAGCCTGAATGCCCGAATGGTCAGTCCGCCCCTGGTAGATTTCTTCCAATACACGTACCTGATTACATGGAGTTGAGTTTTATTCGTATTCTCATTAGTCATGAGGATTTTTCTGTATTATGATGGGAAAATAAACCTTTTCCCCCCCAAATATCATATAACAGGCAGAGTACTAAACAGATCAATAGAGATGTCAGCTGAGACGCTCCTTCTCTATTCTGAGCCGTATTTCCAGTCAAAATAATAAAATGGGATTTAAAATAATATCAGATAACCTGACAGCCCGCGGTGTGAAAGTGTCAGAACAATTCGCTTCACCTGGGGCAGACGAAGAAGATTGGGAAACTAAACAGCCATTTTTTTACAAAATAAACCAATTTACACGGCAAAAAGTTAGTTAGTGATTTCCGATATGAGTTTGTGCCGCTTGTATTGGGTAGAAATGTATAAATGATAAGGTCTAGAATTGTATTTTTTTTTGGTCTGGCATGGGGTAGACACCAAAGAAACGCACCTCATCCCAAAATTTTATTTAGAGAAGAGCAGAGAGAAGGTGGGACTATAACGCTGCTTAGATTGGAATATAATGTATAACTTATTACTTGGGCCCAGATTCACAAAAGACTTACGCCGACGTAAGTCCAAATGTGCGCCGTCGTATCTTTAGGCCGATTCCCGACGCTAGATACGTCGAAAAATAGGCTTCCTCCGCCCGATGTAACTTGCCTATTTACGCTGGCCGCAAGGGGCGCTTCCATTGATTTACGCGTTGAATATGTAAATGATCAAGAAACGCCCATTCACGATCGTACTTGCGCCCGTTGCTGTAATATACGCCGTTTACGTAAGGCGTACGTCCGGCGTAAAGTTATTCCACCCAAAGGTGGCGCAACCCATGCAAAGGTATGGACGTCGGAACAGCCGCCGTATGTTACGTTGTTTACGTAGTACTACGTGAATAGGGCTGGGCGTAGGTTACGTTCACGTCGTAGGCAGTGTATCGACGTATCTTAGGCAGCTATTTCGACGCGACTGTGAGCATGTGCACTGGGATGCGTCCAAGATACGACGCATGCGCAGTTCATTTTTTGAAGCTCAGCCCATCATTTGCATGGGGTCACGCTTAATTATAATATATCACGCCCACTTCCAGCTAATTTGACTAGGGTCGGCTTACGCCGACAACTATACGCTACGCTGGCGCAACGTTGAGCGCATATTCTTTGTGAATAGCATGCTTGCCTCTCAACATTGTGGCGGCGTAGCGTAAACAAGATACACTACGCCCGCACAAAGATTTGCCTCTCTACGTGAAACCGGCCCCTAATATGCATCTTAGTGGCAATCTGGCACCCGGGGGAAAAAAATCACTTGTAGTAATAAAGATCCGCACTGAAATCTTGGTTTAGCTAAACAGTGGGAGGGGCTTAACCACTTACCTACCTGGCGCTTTTGACCCCCTTCCTGCCCAGGCCAATTGTCATCTGTCCCACCTCTAGCTCTTTAATTCGGCAAATTTGGTGGACGCGAGGCCCCTGTGAGTGCGAGGCCTTAGGTGACCGCCTAATTGGCCTAATTAGAGAGCTTCAGTGGTGGTGGGAATGAAGCTGTAATTTCACTCCTGCGCTGATATTATTTCTCTTGGGCTGATACATTTTAAATATCTACATAAAAGGGAAAAATGGAAAAGAGAAAAAGGCTACATTCTCTTGAATTGGTGCCACTGCCTACATCAGTTTATAAATAATAACATCACCGCATGACAGCTGAAGTACCCGAGCACAACCGACTCGCCATCTCGACTGAGCGGCACAATGGCCATTACCCACGCGAGCAATTTAATGCATGTGATCTTACTTCTAACAGACCTCCGTATAATGGCTCGAGATGGAACTTTGACATGAACGTCGACTTTCATCTCATTACGTTCCTAAAGAACACGCAGCTTTGTTCTCCTTCTCTCTTTGGCAGGGAAAGTTTTTCTCTGTGTGACCATAAAGATTTATCCGGGGCCAGATATCCGCTTTATGTTTCCTCGACAAATAATCAATGGGGGTTGAGCGGCGTTATCTAAATCACAATGGAAGATGGCAGGCTCTTTTTCTTGCCTTGGAGTGGTGAAAACCTTCCAACCTCATTATTATTTTTTCCCCCATCCTCCGTCCGCCATTAGGACTAATTATCTCCCCTTTGTCATTAAAGTCGTTGGCCCGGCTGAAAACATTATTTATTTATTTTTTGGGATAATACGCACGCGGCCGTCAGCTGTTATGAGCCTCGGATTGCATGAATACATTGTGTATTATACCCTAGTTATGTATAATGAGCCCGTTGTTATGAGATTGGCACGGGAAGTGGAACTTTGATCCGGAGAAATGAGTACGAAGCGCGTCGCTCCATTCCTCCCAGATACGGCTACCATTTCATGCGCCACGAAAATATTTTGGCGACGATTTGCTTGATACGCGCCGCTATTTCCCTGAATGGAAGGTCGTCGTGTTCTGCTTGTTTGTGTTTTCTGAAACGCACATTTCCTTTTTTTATTACATTGCGGGGAGCCACGGAGGTTTCCAAAAACAGAGCTTGATGTGGCAGAATTGGTTATATGCAGAGCACACCGCCATTCTGCCTGTGCTAGTAAGCACACACTTCATCTTAGTGAAATAATCCATCTTTAACTGGTTGCCGACCAGCCGCCGCAGTTCTACGGCAGCAGGTCGGCACCCCTGCGCGAGGGCCCGTAGCTCTACGTCGCCTTTAGAAGAGGCCACTAGGGGCCGAGTCCCGTGCACGTGCCCGACGTACCCGCGATTGCTCGGTACAGAGCGAGGACCGGGTGCTGTGTTTAAACACACAGCTCCCGGTCCTGTCAGGGAGAGAAACGCTGATCTTCTGTTCATACAATGTATAAACAGAAGATCAGTGATTTCCCTCAGTCTGTCCCACCCCCCCTTACAGTTAGAACACACCCAGGAACACACTTAACCCCTTCCCTGCCCCCTAGTGTTAACCACTTCACTGCCAGTGGCATTTTTATAGTAATCCAATGCATTTTTATATCACTTATCGCTATAGGGGCCCAGAGGTCTAACCCCCCCTGCTTCTCAATTCATGGCACCCCCCCTATTTCTCAATTAATGCCCCCAGCTTCTTAATTTTCTTAATTAGTGGCCGCACCCCCCCCCCCACTTCTCAATTTGAGGCGGCAGCACCCCCCCCCCCCTGGTTCTCTGCTCCAGGGGGCCCATGCCTGAAGCTGTGTAAGGGGCCCAATAATTACTGATGGCGGCCCTGTGTCTTTGTATTGTATGGATTGCATGGATTGTTACCGACATGTGGTGATCATTTCGTGTCAATATCATCTTTAGAAATATATTTACCTAGAAAATCAGTGACGTGTTCGTAACTTATTTTACCCGCTGTGTATCGAAAAAGATCTATTTAGATTTATGGCCAGAGTTACGATGGCGTTTCAGTAGATACGCCGGCGTAACTCAGAATCTGCGCCATCGTATCTTTAAGCGTATTCTCAAAGTGAGATACGCTTAAATGTTGCTAAGATACGACCGGCGTAAGTCTCCTACGCCGTCGTGTCTCAGCTGCCTATTTACGCTGGCCGCTAGGGGCGTGTACGCTGATTTACGCCTAGAATATGTAAATCAGCGAGATACGCCTATTCACGAACGTACGCCCGGCCGTCGCAGTACAGATACGCTGTTTACGTAAGGCGTTTTCAGGCGTAAAGATATTCCAACAAAAGATGGCGCAGCCAATGTTAAGTATGGACGTCGGGACCGCGTTGAATTTTAAAAAATGTACGTTGTTTGCGTAACTCGTCCGTGAATGGGGCTGGACGTAAATTACGTTCGCGTCGACACCAATGAGTCATAGCGGCGTCATTTGGAGCGTGCGCACTGGGACACGTCCACGGACGGCGCATGCACCGTTAGTAAAAACAACGTCAACTACGTGGGGTCACACTTAATTTAAATAAAAACACGCCCACATCAAACACATTTGAATTCGGCGGGCTTACGCCGGCCCATTTACGCTACGCCGCCGTAACTTAGCTTTGTGAATACAGCACTTGCTTCTCTAATTTACGGCGGCGTAGCGTATCTGAGATACGTTACGCCCGCATAAAATTACGCTGCTCTGCGTGAATCTAGCCATTAGACATCACTAATACTATGACAAAGGAATAGACTTCCACCTCCACAAGTTGCTTTCTTGTATCTTCTTGAAGATCCTCTGTCTTCTCTTTCAGCGGCTCGTCTATTTAAAACAAATCTATTTTGTTCCTTCCTAACAGTTGAATGCGTTATTTTTCCTATTCTCAGTTACGTGTCTCTCATGCGACTGGCGATGGTGACATCCGGCGATGAGACCGCTTGCTGAAGCATTTTCTACACTAAAAGGAATTGCACGCCTGAGTAACGAGTCCATCCGATTCTAAAGCTGAGCACGGGGGGGGGGGGGGCAGAAGCGAAGGTCAGCGTGTTGTGTTAATGCCGCGCCAAGCTGGCCTCGCTGATGCATCTTTGGCGTCGGCTTAAACAAAACCAATTCCGCTGTCACTCGTGTTTGCCCTTCAGTCCTCGGCGTCTGCAACCTTTTTCTCCGCAAAATGCTAAGAAATCTCCAGTCTGGCCCAACGAAAGTGACTATCCTGAAAGTTCAGAGGCCGGGCACTAGTGTTGCTCACGAATATTCGCATTGCGAATATTCGCTACGAATATTGCATATTCGAGTATTCGCGAATAACTCGAATATTGCGGCGAATATTCGTATTTTTTCAAATTTATTTTTAAAACAGATCACATCCTAGTGATCTCCATCGACGTCTAAAAGCATTGCTGGTATGATTAGAGAGAGACCCTGGGCCGAGTAGCTGAGGCGATCCTTTTATGTTGCTGAATATTCGCAATGCGAATTTTCGGCAACATAAAAGAATCGCATCAGCTACTCGGCCCTTCTTTTGCATCAGAGCCAATCAGAATAACTCGAATATTCGGCAAAAGGAATATTGCGCGATTATCTTCTCCGCCCTTCTTTTGCCCCCTTATTCTCCTTTCTTTTAAGTAGAGTTAGGCGCCGTACACACGGCAGAGAACCTCGACGGGCACAACACATCGTTCCGCCCGTCGAGGTACACACGGCCGAGGTCCTCGCTGGAATGTGCATTCCAGCGAGGTTCTCGCTGGTTTTCAGCGAGAACCTCGGCCGTGTGTACGGTGCCTTAGTGTTTAGTGCATATTAGTTTAGTAATACAGGAAATGATCTCCGTTTATGAGAATTTCGCAATCATTTTCACATTAGCGAAATTTCGCAAATTTTTTTTTGGATAAAATATCACGAATATTCGATATTAGCGAATATTCGCGAATATTCTTCTATATATTCGCGCAATATCGCGAAATCGAATATGGCGTATTCCGCTCAACACTACCGGGCACCCAGCTGTAATCATTTCTGGGCACTGAAGAGCAGCCAATGAGATTTCAGGCGTCGTCATGATAGAATAAGCCAGACGGAGATGCCGATAACAATGTATGGACTGTATGTGACCTCAACCCCTTGCCGACCGCTGCACGACTATATAGGGAGGCAGAATGGCACGGCTGTGCAGAACGGCGTATATATATACGTCGCTTTTAAGGTCCGGAGTTGCCGGCGGGGTTGTCTTGTGGGCGCTTGTATATCAAAGCATCAAAGAGGCGCCTCTAAGTGTAGCAATAAGTTGCTAAATGTTGTATCTTCATTAAATGTAACCATATTGCTACACTTAGAGGCGCCTCTCTTCTCTTTTATACCCAGTTGTGACATGATGCTACTCTTATATCAAGACATCGCTTGTATACCAAGGCAAATGGCCAGATTCACAGAGCCCTTACTCCTGTCTAACTGGCGTTAGACTGGAGTAATTTCAAATTACGCGCGTTTTTTAGCGATTCGGAAAGCTCAAACCATGAATAGACGGCTGCGGGCTTCAATTCGACTGGATTACGTGTTCGTACACCTTCGGATCTACGCTGCAATAAAATTGCGGCCGCTGGGTGGACTTCCCGTCGTTTTCCGCGCCGGGGTATGCTAATGAGCTTTTGCCGGCGATCCCCGAAATTACGATCTTCAATCGCAATCTCTTACGTCACCTTTAGTCATCTTTTTTTTGCATAAAACTATACCAGCTTTTTGCTGCTCTAATATTAGACAGCCCATGTTAAGTATGGCCGTCGTTCCCGCGTCGAATTTCTACGTTTTCCGACGTCTTTTATTATTTTTAATGTAAGTCGTCCGGGAATAGGAATGTTCGTAAACGCCGCTACTCAAACAACGAATGACGTAACGACGTGATTTTCGCGCAATGCACGGCGGGAAATGTCTGAACGGAGCATGCGCAGTTCGATCGCCGCGGGGACGCGCTTAATTTAAATGCTTCACGCCCCCTAACCGCGTACGGGCAAAAATCTACCAGGATTCGGTGTAGAGCCTGGTAAAATACGTCAGCGTAGGGCATTTCGATTACGCAGCGCAATATTAAGTGTGTCTGAATCTGGCCCAAAATTAAAACATTTTGCTTGTCTTGCAAAACGCTCTCAAACCAAGTTACTCTCAAACCAAGGTTTTACTGTACTTGCATTGCAACTTGTCAGAAATGAAGTCACATGCAGACTCGTGAAGTTAAAGAAAGATTCCCTCTAAGAGAAGATTCTTTGTGAATATTAACTAGTAAAGTAATCACAGTCACTATGTAAGTGTACATGTAAGACATTGTAAGACTGTCATCTGTAACAAGACGCGAAGAAGTAATCAAAGGCAAGGATGTGATTGGGGAATAATTGGAAATGGGCGATGGACTTGCTGGCAATTATTTTACAATCAGGTTCTTTTGATTACTTTGTCACGTGTTGTTCCAATTCATGAGGAATTAAAATGAGCCGAAATATAGTTCTCCTCATAGACTAATGCTGGGACTTCCCCCACTGAGGGTGAGGGCGATGTCCGTTCCTGTACAAATTACAAAAATGTTTACAAATCGGATTGGATGAGCAAGAACAGCAAATTCCAAACCACAGCCTAGGGGCCAGATGTGGCCCTTTGCTTTCCTATATCTGGCCTTTCGTGGGCACCATTCCTCTCACTGACACCAAGAGTGGGGCACTATTCCTTTCACTGACACCAAGAATGGACACTTTTCCTCCCACTGGCACCAATGATGGGGCACTAATTCCTCCCACTGAATCCAACAAAGGGGCACTATTCTTCCCACTGACCCAAATGATGGGGGGCACTATTCCTCTCTCTGACATTAAAGTGGGGGGGGGGGGTTTGTTGCCTCTTCTCCCATACAGCCAGCGAGTTGAGAAGCAGGGGTAAGGGGCCGAAAATTACTTCTCGCCAGACGGGGCCTCTGGTAATTTGGGGAGCCCTCTGCAGCTTTGCGGGGCCCTAAGCGGCTTGCATAATGAGCCTATAGGGTGGATCGGCCTATTCCTTCCACTGACCCCAACAATAGGGCACTATTCCTCCCACTGACCCAAATGATGGGGCACTATTCCTCCCACTGATACCAATGATGGGACACTATTCCTCCCACTGACACCAATGATTTGACACTATTCCTCCCACTGGCACCAATGATGGGACACTATTCCTCCCACTGACACCAATGATGGGGCACTATTCCTCCCACTGATACCAAAAAAGGCACACTATTCCTCCCACTGACACCAATGATTAGGAACTATTCCTCCCAATGACACCATTGATGGGGCACTATTCCACTTTTCCTCCCACTAAAACCCAATGATGGGGCTTGGTTTACTCCCACTGATGCCATGACATTTTATACTCCTAATGGCCACAGTCCAGCCCTCCTAAAGCCTGAAGGACTGTAAACTGGCCCTTTAGAAAGTTTGGAGAGCCCTGAGTATGGTGACATTGTAAATAAACACATTGTGAACTTAAATTGTATATGACATGATCTATGTTTATTGGGGCATGCTGAAAACGACTAGGATGTGAATATACTATATATACAGTATATACTGCATACATATTGTGAACAGTGCATAGGTGTCACCTGGGCTTCCCACCTGCACATGGTGATAAATTTATGATGGATGTGGGGGAAACAGACTTGTTATGGGTCCTTGTGTATGGAGGCATTGTTGAGGTTTGGATGAAAAGACTTGGCCCCAGATTCACAAAGCACTTACGCCAACGTAACTCACCTTTTCCCGGCGTAGCGTACATATGCGCCCGGCGTATGTGTGCGCCAAAGTCAAAAACCAAGATACGCCATAAAATAGGCCATCCTACCCCGATGTATCTTACTTATGCCAGCGTGGCGTGGGCGCAAATATGGTCTGGACGTATGTTGCTTCTCCCATTGATTAGGCTTTCACATATGCAAATGAGGGAGATACGCCGATTCACGAAAGTACTTGCGCCCGGCGCATGATATACACGGTTTGCGTACGTTTTACGTCCGGCGTAAAGTTATTCCCCATAGATGAGGCGCAACCCATGCAAAGGTATGGAGCAGGGAACACAAGCCTACGTATTGTCCGTTGGACGTCTGTGAATATGGGCCGACGTGTGTCTGACTGGGCGTAGGTTACGTTCACGGCGTGCACAGTGATCCGGCGTATGTTAGGCAGTTGTTCCGACGTGGTTGTGCGCATGCGCACGGGGATACGTCCACGTCTTAACACAAGCGCAGTTTGTTTTAAGTACTTGTCTGGCGCCATTTGCATGAGGTCACGCTTCATTAGCATGGATCACGCCCACTTTCACCTACTTCCACTTACGCCAGGTTATGCCTACGAAATTTACGCGATGCTGGTGCAACGCTGGGAGCATATGCTTTGTGAATTCCATGCTTGCCTCTCTGCGCTGCGTCAGCATAGCATAAAAGAGATACGCTACGGCGGCATAAATGTGCGCCGTTGTCTGTGAATCCGGGCCTAAATTTCTAGGTCCACATATTACCTAGCAGCCTGACCTCAATAATAATTTGAGCTGTGCACCGGCCTTTATATATGTGAGCAGACTGATATATGTGAGATCCTGCTGCTGGGTGAAAGAGCTGACTGTTGACTAAACACTAACAATATGTGCTCCTTCTGAGGTCAGGTACCCATAATGGATGAGAAGACCTGGCTCACAATTGGAGTTCCAGTTCACCCCAAAGGTGTTCAGTAGGGTTGAGGTCAGGGCTTTGTGAAGGACACACACATTTCTCCGCACCAAGCTCATCAAACCATGTCTTTATGGAGCTGGGTTTGTACATTGGGGCACAGTCATGATGAAACAGAAAAGTTCCTTCACCAAACTGCTGCCACAAGGTTGGAAGTGTAGAGAAATATCTTTGTATGCTGAATCATTAACAGTACCCTTTACCGGAAATAGATGGACTAATTGTAGCGTTGTCTACATACTGTACCTTTGGCCATATATTATATATACAGTATATACTCGAGTATAAGCCAACTTTTCAGCAAATTTTTTATGCTAAAAAAAGCCCCCCTTGGCTTATACTCGAGTGAGGGTCTCCCGCTGTGTCATGCAGTCTTAAATGTTAGGCGACCGTCCACTGTAACAAAGCCCCGCCTTCTCCTCATCCGTGATAGACGGAACGCTAAACACTGATAACAATGCTGGGAAACTGAATCAGTGTTCCGTCTATCATGGACGAGGAGGAGGCGGGGCTTTGTTACAGTGGACGGTCGTCGACTGCAGTCGCACGACACAGCGGGAGATCAAAAGGTACATAAGGCTGCAAATAGGCACAGGGAGGCTGCAGGTGGGCACATTGAGGCTGCAGGTGGGCACAGTGAGGCTGCAGGTGGGCACAGTGAGACTGCAAATGGGCACAGTGAGGCTGCAGATGGGCACAGAGAGGCTGCAAATGGGCACAGTGGGGCTGCAGATCTGCATAGTGAGGCTGAAAATGGGCAGTGAGGCTGCTGATGGGCACATTGGTGCTGCAGATGGGCACAGTGAGGCTGAAAATGGGAACAGCGAGGCTGCAGATGGGCACACTGAGGCTGAAAATGGGCACAGTGAGGCCGCAAATGGGCACAGTGAGGCTGCAGATGGGCACAACGAGGCTGAAGATGGGCACATTGAGGCTGCAAATGGGCACAGTGAAGCTGCAGATGGGCATTGTTGACCCTCTTTTCCACTTACAGTAGCTGCTGCATTTCCCACTCTAGGCTTATACTTGAGCCAATAAGTTTTCCCATTTTTTTGTGGTAAACTTAGGTGCCTCCGCTTTTATTTGGGTCGGCTTATACTCGAGTATATACGGTAGTTATGTACTGAACTATCACCTGTAAACAGAATCCCCCCATGGTGGTCTCCCTTTACTGTACCCCTCCCCCCCAAGGCTCCTTCCCTCTGTCTACCTGCCCTTTTTTAATGCAGTAGTAACATTGGGAAGCACAGACACTGCCCCCCCCCCCCCCCGCGCAGCAATTTCCCATAGCAGTTACATTTGGGATTATGGTGGTCGGCGTGATCTGACCTAGATAATAAACACCGGGGTCAGTCTGTTGCTGGGAATACAATTTTTAAAAATAAATAAAAATAAAAACTCCGAGAGTAGAAGCTGGCCAGGCATATCTTTATTTTTCTATTGTACTCTATTGCATACAATATTGTGGCTCTCCGAGGATATATCACCAATTTGCAAATCAATGATGATGAGGACTCTGCTGTTATTTGAGCCGGGGGTAAATAGATTCATGGTATGTTTGCAGCATGTCTCCGTCCAGCAAATCAGACAACAGTCACCAATGTCACATATTCTTCTTCTTCCACAGAGAGTCATGGAGAGAAGGAAAAATCTTCTCCTGCTTCTAATGAGAAAAGAAAATATACACGTCTAGATCTAATTTATCTATCTATTTATCTACAGCATCTCCAATCTATCCAGGGGTTTAAGTACAGATCATGGGGCCCCCACATCAAAAACGTAATAGCCCCCCTGCCAACCTTTCTCTGGTACGTTCTTTGAGCTGTGACTAGCAAAATCAAAATCCCAATGACTCTACTCTGGCATCTCCTGCACTGTAGACTACAGGGGATTAGGTTTGTCGTCAACTGCAACCACTCTTTACTACGTTAGCTTCACACAGATGTCCTATGTTGCATCAACCACCTCCTTAATGGCACCACTAGGGTCCCATAGCAGAGGAGGACAGAAGAGGGCCCCTACATTCAGGTGCTCTCATAATAAGCTGAGGGAGCCTGAAGAACCCATGGTCTGGAAGCAGTGGCGTCACTGGGGGGGCCATCCCCCCAACGTTATACTGTGTCCCTCAAATGAAAAGAAATGGACACTGGGAATGTAGGGGACAGGTATGGACTGAGCCACTGTATTGCTGGCTCCAGCTCCTCCTCTATCTCCTGAGTCTACTCCACTGGTTGCTACAGCCGCCTCCCATCTAGCAACCGGTGATAGCTCTCCTTACTCTCTCGCACGGAATAGTGAGAGAGGAGACACAGCCTATCTGCTCCCTTTCCCGTCTCCTGTGTGTGCTTCAAGGGAAGTCAAGTGTGAAGCTAACAAGCTCACACTTCCTGGCGGTACTGAGGCCAATGCTAATAGCAGTGGAGCTGCTGAAGCCTAGCCAAATGGGCTAGCATTTTCCATCATCTGTATTTGCTTTGTGGAGCTGAAACCCTTGTATGGGAAATCTTGCGAAGACTTTGCTTTGGATAAAAGTGGAACTATAGGCAAGTGAGAGGAAATTAAGGGAATCCATTGCCCCCCAGGCCCTCAGAACTAGTGTCTCCACTTGAAAATTTCAAGGCGGGTCTTAAACAGCAAGGGGTGTGGCCTTGACAAGAAGGGGTGGGTCATATTTAAATTAAGGGGAGAACAGGTTTAGTCAAGCCTAGGGCAGCAAAAAGCCTAAATACTCTACTGAGGTGGACGGCCATGTCTTTTTAGGTTTGCGGTTGTGCCATACTCTTTCCATTTTCCGATGATGGATTGAACAGAAGCTCCGTGAGATCTTCGAAGCTTGGGAGATTTTTTTATAACCTAACCCTGCTTTATACTTCTCCACAACTTTATCCCTGACCTGTCTGGTGACACACAGGTGGACTAATTATTATTTATTTATTATTATTTACTAATTAGGTGATTTCTGAAGGCAATTGGTTCCACTAGATTTTTGGCCTACCTTCTCAGGCCCAACAGCCAGGGGACACCGGAAGAACTCTTGTTACTCTTTTCAGAGCAGCATTTTAACTGGATAAAGGCACCACAAGGCTGGATGTGGTTAACGTTCTTTACTTGGAAGCCTTGAAATGTTGAAACCCATTTATCATTTTCCATCCACTTCACAATGATATTGTAAAGCCACCTCTGACCAGGTGACAAATGCTCCCCGTTGGAGACAGGGGTTCACCGCAAGGTAGTGAATCCAATAGCAGACTGCTGCGGATGGACAGGAAACATGAGCCCAAGATCCCCAGGGCGCGGAGTCTAAGGTCCAGCAGGTGTTCACTAGAGCCTCTAGTGGTGAGGATGCCCTTCGCTGCAACTGAACCCAGGTCGCGGCCCCTGGAGTTCCCCAGGTCATGCTCCGTAGGGAGAGAGGGGAAGCAGCCACTCAGGACACAATGGATAGTGAAGGGTAAGCCGAGGTCGGGGCAACAGGCAGACAAGGATAACTAAGGAACAGGCCAAGGGTCAGAGTCACAGGCAAACAGGAGTAGTCAGAGAGGAGACAAAATTGGTAAACAGAAAGATAAACGTAGCACACGGCAGACTGGAACACAAGCTAAAAAACTAAGTTGAACAGCAAAGCAGACCTGCAGTGCACTAGTTAATATAGAGTTCCTGGGAGGGCCTGGGGTGGAGCCATACAGGGAGGAGAGATGATAAAAGGGAGCCAGAAAAAGAGTCAGGCCTCTAATGGACACATGGAGAAGGTAAGCTGCCAGACATTATTGCATGTCCATGACATATATGCCACTTTGTGTTGGTCTATTGCCCCGTACACACGAGCGGGTTTTCCGACGGGAAAACGGTGAGGAGAGCTTTTGGTCGGGAATCCCGGCCGTGTGTATGCTCCCTCGCAGTTTTTTCCAAAGGAAAAACTGGCAAAAAAAATGAACCAGCTCTCTTTTTTCCCGTCGGGATTCTCGACTGACTTTTCCCCGTCGGAAAACCCGGCCGTGTGTACGAGAAAACTGGCGGGTTTTGGCAGTTTTCCCGTCTAAAAACTCAGATGGAGCATACACACAGTCGGGATTCCCGAAGGAAAAGCTCTCATCTGAGTTTTCCCAACGGGAAAACCGATCGTCTGTACGGGGGGAAAGTAGAGAGCAGGCTCTCGGTTTTCCCCTCTGGATTTTCGACGGATCTTTTCCAATCGGGAATCCCACTCGCGTGTACGAGGCAAATGACAGAAAATCCCAATAAAATACATTTCCGTTTATGGTTGCCAAAGTGTGGAAAATTTCGAGGGGGGGTGAATACTTTTTCAAGGCACTGAATATAATGTAAGTGTATGTACAAGCCTAAAGATTTTCCATAAACAATTGTCTTCAAGAGTTTTGCTTTGTGATTTTTTTTTAATTTAATTCCTCTTTTAATTTCTTATGCTTTGTTCTTGGCTTAGGTGGTGGTGGGGGATGCTGAACACCTGTAATCCCCCCCTTGCGCTTGCTTATGCTATCCACCAAAGAAGTGTAATTTGTGGGTGGGCTCCCCCTCTGAAGTTACCGCACTTGCCGATTGTATAATTACAAGTCAATTTGAAAAGCAGCATTATCGCAAATAACACTTTCCGAGATGAATGGCACTTGTCGGTTTCTCTTCAGAAGCGTGTGACGCTGGCTTTGTACCTCGTGGCGCCTTGAGCAATCTAAACTAACCGCGGTGTGTGCTGTTAGATAAGCCCAATGCTCCATTAGGTATTGTATCGGAGCATCAGCTTGGAGAGAAGGGTAAAAGAGGAAGTGATAGTCCACTTGCTCGTATCGCCTCCGGCAGCCCGAGCCATGTGACTGGCCCTCATCAATCACATGATTAAAATGTCATTGCAGCATAGTGAAGGGAACAAGAGCTACTCAGTGAACCGTCAGAAGCACGGACAGCGGCACAAGAAATTTATGGGTGAATTAAATCGACTCTTGTTGCTTGAAAAAGAAAATTCGAAATAAAAAAATGTTGTCAAAGGAAGATTCATAATAATCACCTCTCCGGTGTAACAGAATGTATAAATAACTGACTCCATTAAGTAGAAATGAGCTTTTGAATGTATGGATTTTGACAAAATTAGCTTAACTAACAATTTGCATAGAAACACATCCTGTGAGTCATTGTGGTTAAGCTGAATCACGGAGCAGCCTGTTGTGTAAGCAAAATCATCAGCTGGTTCTTGTTAACTAAAGTCAGCAGATGAAATCATTAAGACCAGAGATCTTATGAACACATTCAAATCTGTTTCCACATGTCTCATTGGTCTCTCACGGATCCGTTGGGTCATTGAAGCTCTTCCTGCATTACCTAAAGTACACCTGGGTGGTCATATTACCTGTTTTCCTCTTCATCTGGCAGGTGGTGAGTCCTTAAGCTGTGTAGACACTCATAGAGTTCTTTCGTTTTGTAGGTGCCATTTGGTCAACAATTTTCTCCATGTCTCAAAGGATGTTGGGTAGAGTGATACTGACAGGGTCACAGCCACCCACTTATCAAAGGTTGACCGGTTAACTTGAAACTGGTCAACATTTGCTCATTATATAGCAAGATTTACTTCTGTCTTCAAGAGTTCTATCTTCTTCCTTCCAACAATATTGGGTATCTTGGATGTGAGTCATTGTGGTTAAGCTGATTCACGGAGCAGCCTGTTGTGTAGGCAAAATCATCAGCTAGTTCTTGTTAACTAAAGTCAGCAGATGAAATCATTAAGACCAGAGATCTTATGAACACATTCAAATCTGTTTCCACATGTCTCATTGGTCTCTCACGGATCCCTTGGGTCATTGAAGCTCTTCTTGCATTACCTAAAGTACACCTGGGTGGTCATATTACCTGTTTTCCTCTTCATGTGGCAGGTGGTGATTCCTTAAAGGGGTTGTAAAGGAAAAACATTGTTTCCCTACATAGCTTCCTTTACCTTAGTGCAGTCCTCCTTCACTTACCTCATCCTTCCATTTTGCTTTTAAATGTCCTTATTTCTTCTGAGAAATCCTCACTTCCTGTTCTTCTGTCTGTAACTCCCTGGTGTGGAGAAAGCCTCCTGAGGGGGGAGGGGGCGAGCAGGAGTGTCAGGACGCCCACTAACACACAGCTCCTTTCTCTATCTGCAAAGTAGAGAGTGTCCTGACTTGCCTGCTCAACCCCTCCCCCTCAGGAGGCTTTCTCCACACCAGGAAGAAAGCCTTGCATTACGGTGTTGAGTTACAGACAGAAGAACAGAAAGTGAGGATTTCTCAGAAGAAATAAGGACATTTACATTAATTTAGTTAATGGCAAGGGGGGGGGGGGTGGTGATGGTGAGTATTCATGGTCAGGCAGACACAAAACAAGGTGGGACATCTTTTTTGTCATTCAAGAGTTTATTGAGGAAAAAAGATGTATACCATATAACAGCAGGTACAAGAGTATGTTAACAGGAACTTACACATGAAATGCCTGGTCAGTAAATCTGTAACATATATGTGAAACATGCTCGTGGCATCTGAACAGTAATAGATACGACAATAGGAAAAATGAGAGCACAAAGTCAATTCAAGGTGGCATTGAGTCCAAAAACATTCATTAGAAACCAGTGCCTGAATGCGGGGGGAGAGATCTAGGAAACACCTGTGTATATCAAAGCTAGCAGGAAGGGTGGTAAAGGTTATTAAGCAGGGTATAGGAGGCAAGATCAGGATCTTGAAAGGGAAAAGAAAACAGTAGTGGTAGAGGTCTAGGAGAGGGACCTTCTCAGGCGATACTCAGTCCCCATGTGAATGAGGTGCAGTCCCTAAGACGTGCAAATAAAGCTAAGGGTCCTAAGCCTTTGAAAGGAGGGTGGGGCACAGCGTTTGTCCAAACAAAAGTAAAAAGCCTACCAAATCCAACTAAGGTGCTATGGTAAAGCTCATGCGTCACACAGCAGTCATCAGATCTTTAAAATCCTGCGAGAACCTAAGGCGCCGTACACACGGCCGAGGTTCTCGCTGAAAACCAGCGAGAACCTCGCTGGAATGCACATTCCAGCGAGGACCTCGGCCGTGTGTACGGTCTCGGCGAGCTTCCCGTCGGGAAGCCCGTCGAGCCGAAATAGAGAGCACGCTCTCTATTTCCTCGACGGCCCGCCTGGAAGAATGGCTGGTTGCCATTCCCGACGGGCGGGTCGCCGAATTCGACGGCCGGGAGAGAACCTCGACGGGCGGAACGATGTGTTCTGCCCGTCGAGGTTCTCTGCTGTGTGTACGGCGCCTAAAGGCTTGCCAAGGTGACCATGTCTCGTGGTAAAGGTGGGACATCTTATCTACACTGGTCATGTACCTAGGTGTTATTGCAGCTCACAGTGGGAAAAAGAAAAAGCTTCTTGGACTACCGAGATGAACAGATAGATTTTATTCTGATTTGCCTTCTCATGCTGTCTCACCTATTGAATCAATACCGCCCCTGGAATTATTTTGGCAGATAATTTATCTTGCTTGCCTCTCCGAAATCAAATGATTTTTGACTGCATTTAAGGCAAAGGATGCTATTCCAGGGGCTCGGTGTGAGACGCGAGCTTAAGTTGGTGTTGAGAATCCTATTATTTAGATCATCAATTTCTGTCAAAGGCATGACCCAAGTCGAGAGCATTGTCCAATGCCGCTGATTTTATTTCCTTCATCGAGAGACAAATACTCTTTAGGAGGAAAAGGAAAGAGGAGAAGGAAAAGCGTTTTCAGATTAGGGAGCAATGGGAGGCTTTACATTATTTGTTCAAGAATCACTTCCGGTTCCGGCGCCGCATGGAGTAGCTGTGCACTCCTTCAGCTCCCGCACACAGGCTCCCAAATCGGCCTATAAAAGCCAGCAAACCCGCTGCCGACCCCTGGGCTAACCATCCGCCATCCCCCCCCTCCACCCGAGGATGGACAAATACCTGGAAAAAAGCGGCGCGCGGTCGTACGCCGCCGCTGCGGCGCGAACGGGACAGCCGCAAATCGAGGCCCCGGCTTTGGCCTACACGGATTCGATCGTAGATCCGATCGTGGATCCGACACCTGCAATGGAGGTGAGTGCAACACCAGCCCCTCAGACTGTTCACATCCCCTCACCTCCCCCACAGGCGGGGGATATGCACAACATAGAGCTGATGGCCCAGGCCGTGGCTGCTCTATTATCCCCCATGATAGCGACCTCGGTGGAAAAAGCCATCAATGCAGGGATACAGAAAATCCAGGCTCAACTAGGGGAGCATGCATCCAGGCTGAATGAGGCTGAGAATCGCATCGGACATATAGAAGAGGATCTTTACCAGGCCCAATCCTTTGAACATGCGCAAGACAAGACGAACAAGTATATACTAGACAAACTGGACGACCTTGAGAACAGATCCAGGAGGAGCAATCTGCGCTTTATTGGCGTCCCTGAATCGCTGCAACCTCAAGCACTTTCAGATCTCTGCTCCAGACGCATCCCCGAGACCCTGGGCCTGCCGGGCCCCTGCACTGTTGAGCGCGCCCACCGCATGGGCCTTTTCAACTCTGATCGCAAGTCACCTCGCCCTGTCATCGCCAAATATCTCAACTATTCAGAAAAATCCCTCATCCTGCAGAAGTTCAGGCAGTCCAGGACCCTCCAGATAGACGGCATGAATATCCTGATCTTTGCGGACTACTCCGTGGACGTCTCCAAGAGGAGGAAGGCTTTCCAGCAGACCTGCACGGAGCTCCACCGAATGCAAATCAAGTTTACACTGGCTTTCCCGGCCGTGCTTCGACTCAGAGCACCCAACGGAGATCAGCTCTCCTTCCATGACCCATCCGAAGCTGAGGCCTTCCTGAGATCCCTCCGCTCTAGCCCCCACCACAACCAGTCTCCCAGAGTGGCACCTTCCAACCGGGCCCTAGAACACGGAAGCCCACGCAAGGACTCTCCTAAAAGATTCAAGGCATCTGGATCCGACCGTCAACTCACCTCATCCTTTTGAACTTTTTTTTCTTGGACCCTCTCTTTTTTTTTCTTCTAGACGGTCACACCATCCCGATGCAGTTCTGCTGCTCATTAACCGTCCAGGACCACTCCTGGGCCCCTCTCCTTTAGCGTGCCTCCCCTTCACCCGGGGGACCACGGTAGGCCTAATGCAATTTTGCTGTTATGCCAGTCTGTCTCCTTTTCTTTTCTCTTATGCTCCTAAATGCCATTTTATTTCACACTGTTTTGTTTTCACATTGTTTTATGTTCTCTTGCACAATCGGTAATAGTTGTCTTAGCTCCACTTGTGCCTTAATATTATGTTATCCTATACGTTTATATATCATGTGTAGGCCTTTCCATTCTTCCGCAAGGAACCTGTCTAACTCCTCCCCCCCCCCTCACGCATTGCTCCTGCTGCTTACACCCCCCCATCGGTCGCGGCGGGTGAAGTGCTGCATTGAGAGCCCTGCGTTGGGAGCTGGCCTATTCAGTGGCTCCATGCGGAAAAAAGTGAAGTTCCCAAATGTTGTTGTTCACCTTGTTTGCCCCCATCACCCTCCCCCCATCTCCCCCTCCCTGGTTCTCAACCCTCCGCCCATTTTTAGGGATCCGTTACCACCCCCGCTCTCTCTCACAGCAAACCACCACAACACCTGCTGTCCTTGCACCCCACTTCTACAATGCTCCATGCTCCCATTCTCCTCGCCTCCACGTCCTGCTCACACCCCATTGTTAGTCTTCCCAACATGAGAATAGTCTCCTGGAATGTCAAAGGGCTCCGCTCCCCCAATAAGAGGATGAAAGTTCTGCGCCACCTTAAAAGGCTCAAGACCGACATCGCCCTCCTTCAGGAAACCCATCTGTCCACCCCCGACTTCCCGCGGCTGCGGAAACTCTGGGTAGCACAGTCCTCGGTTCTGACTCAAGTGGTCGGAAAGCTGGGGTAATAATCCTTATTAACAAAAACCTTCCCTGCAAGATTCTGTCCTCAGATTCGGACTCCGAGGGGCGATTCACCTCGGCCCGTATTCAACTGGGATCCAGGGTGGTAATCATCACTAATGTATATGCTCCTAACAGCCCCACAAGTGCCTTCTTTAGCGACCTCACCTCCTGGCGCTTAGAGACCCAGCCTGCCCACACCTGATAGGCGGGGATTTCAATTCCATCATGCACCCGATAGATGACAGGTCCTCTACCAGACAATCTCGTCCTCCTCTGACTCCTCTCACCCAGACATTATTGGCGTCGACGGTCGATTCACTGCACCTCCACGATCTATGGCGACTAAAACACCCTGCTGACAGAGAATTCTCATTTTATTCCCACCCTCATAAAGTCTTCACGAGACTGGACTATCTTTTCTGTTCTGACTCTCTCCTCCCACTGATCTCGGAAGCCGACATACACGACATCGCAATCTCGGACCATGCCCCGGTCTCGACCACCCTTGAGGACCCTGACTTAGCCTCTAACCCCAGAATCTGGCGGTTCCCCTCCTATCTTCACAATAACTCCGATTTTCACCAGCATCTAGAAAAAGCCTGGTTGGGATACGCATCGGATAACGCGTTACACGCTGACAACCCTAACCTTTTCTGGGAAGCGGGCAAAGCGTTCCTCAGGGGCTGCATAATCGCCTACGCCGCCACATTCAAAAAACACACCCTTAGACGCTACAAACAGGCCAGCGCAACACTGCATCAGGCCCAGCGGGTCCTCTATACTGATGACTCCCCCAGCAACCGTAACGCCTGGTTCGCTGCCAAGCAGGCCTTTGATAGCTGGGCAGCCACCCTCGAACGTACCCAAAAAGCGCATCTAGACGCCTCCCTCCACAAGTTTGGTAACAAAGCAGGTAGACTCCTTTCCAGATTAAGTAAAGGACCCAACCGCCCGACGCATATCATGTCCCTCAGGGACCCGTCGGGTTCCATACACTACACCCCAAAAGGTATCAATAATACTATGCGCCAATTCTACTCCTCCCTGTATGCCTCAGACCCTATCGATAAACCGACAGCCCTCAATTTCCTACGACGTATCTCCCTGGACCAGGTAACCCCCACCCAGCTCGAAGCCCTCAATGCCCCTATCTCTGTCCTGGAGGTCCAATCCGTAATCAAACAGCTTTCCCCCTCCAAAGCCCCAGGCCCAGACGGCTTCACCGGAGAATTTTACAAGTCCTTTAGCTCGACTGTGTCCCCCCCTCTCCACAACGTCTACACACACATATGGTCGGGTGGGTCCTATCTTCCAACGGGCAATCAGGCCATAGTAAAACTCCTAGAGAAGAAGGGCAAGGACCCCCTAGAACCTGGCTCTTATAGGCCCATCTCGCTTCTTAACCTTGACGTTAAAATCCTCTCCAAGATAGCAGCCACTAGATTGGTATCCATTATACCCTCCCTGATTCACCCCGCACAGTCGGGCTTTGTTAAGGGTAGGACGGCCACCATGAATATCAGGAAGGTGATGCTAGCTCTCGAACACGCAAAAAATGACCCGGCAGGAGACCACGCCATCATCACCCTAGACGCGGAGAAGGCTTTCGATAACGTTAGTTTCGAATGGCTCTCCATGGTCATGTCCAAAATGGGCTTCTCGGGCCCCTTCACGCACCTCATAGAATCAATGTACACTGCCCCTGCCGCGAGAGTGGTCGCGGCGGGCCTCCTCTCTGAGGAGTTCAGGCTGCACAAAGGCACGAGGCAAGGCTGTCCACTCTCCCCGCTCCTTTTCAACATAGCACTTGAACCCCTCTCCCGCCACCTAACCCAGATCGCCCCCCTACATGGCATCCATGTCGGAGGCCACGACCTTCGCACGTCACTATTTGCAGACGATGTCCTTATCTTCACATCCAGCCCCTCACTCGACATGTCCACTATCAAGACCACCTTTGACGAATTCAGGCAATGTTCAGGGTTACGTATCAATTATAGCAAGAGCGAAATACTCCCAATAGGCTCCCTATCTATCCCCTCCTGGTCCCAAAACTCCTTATTCGCCGTTGCAAAGTCACATATCACTTACCTGGGGATAAAAATAGGCAAACTACCCTCCTCCCTATACCACCTCAACTACCCCCCCCTGCTCACCAAAATATCCCAAGAACTGACCAACTGGATGGACCTGCCTCTCTCGCTACTGGGAAGATGCCACCTTGTCAAGATGGTTAGTTTTGCACGCCTACTGTACCCACTACAAACCATCCCTTTACTCTTGCGCCACAAAGACATTAAATCCATTAACTCTGCCATTTCCAAGTTCCTCTGGCGTGGCAAGAGGGCGCGCATAGCATTTACCAAGCTGCATCTTCCCAGGCGAGAGGGGGGCATTGCCCTTCCCAACATCAGGCTATATAACTTGGCATGTCTATTGAGAACAGGCTTGGATTGGATAACCCAGTCCTCCAGGTGCTCGAACTACCCCCTCGAATCGGCGATGGTCCGCCCCTTCTCGCTCACGGCCCTTCTCCATTGCCATTGGAAATCTGCCCCCCTCCCCTCCAACACAATCTCCTTCTCCGGGATACAGTCATCGCCTGGAGAGAGGTCAGGAAGGCCCTCAATGTCCCCTCCTCTATCTCACGATACCTCCCTATCCTGGGCAACCCGAGCTTCCTACCAGGCTTAGATAACCAGCCCTACCTCGACTGGGAGGGTAAGGGTATCAAATCCTTTTATTCTTTATGTGACCCCCTTTCAGGCCGCCCCTTAGGTTTTAGAGCCCTGGCAGACAAATTTTCTCTCCCTTCGTCACATGTATTCCAGTATATTCAATGCATTAGTTTCCTGAAAAACGCCTGTCGAGATGACAGAAAAAGGTTCCAGAGCTCCCTTACCGACACCCTTATTTCCCGGGCCTCATACAAAATCTCAGACATTTACCATCCCCTCCTCCAGCACAACATCCCCCCCTGGCCTCAACCTCGGCGGCCAACTGGTCGAAAGACTTCCCTGACCCTGACCTGGTGGAGAAGCTCCTGCATGGCCTCACCACCATCCACAGACTTATCCCTAACGAAATATGGAGAGAGACGCAGATTAAGATTGTTCACCGAGCCCACATCCCCTTCAGCCGAGCCCATGCCACCCCAGAATGCCCCCTCTGTAAACAACCCAAACCTAACTTGGCTCACAGGTTCTGGTCTTGTTCCCTCATAGCCAGTTTCTGGGACCAAGTCATCCAATACATTTTCGATGTCACCCTGCTACGCATACCCAGGGACCCGTTACTACTTATATTTGGGTACTGGGACCCCATACTACTCCCCTGGTCCTCTCCCTCCACCCCCCTGGGCAGGGACTGGACTCTGATATGCCTCTTGATAGCCCGTAGAGCCATCCTCCAGAAGTGGATATCAGCGGACTGCCCAACCACTGCTCAAGTTAAAAGGGAACTGTTGCAGCTCTTATACAAGGACAGGCTCAACACGGACCTGACCCACGAACGGAGCAAGAACCGCTTCTATCACTTATGGAATCCCTTTATGTCGCATACTTTCACTTCTACTGAATGGTTGAACTTTGAGAAAATGTCTTTTCTATACCAGGATCCCCTCGGGATTGACATCTCTCCTACCCTCCCTCCCTCCTCCCCTACCCCCCCCCCCTCTCTTGTTGTTCCTTTTTGTTTGCAAGCACTACTATTTCACCTACCCCGTGACCACTTAACCTATACCCTCCCCCCTTATTTGTTCTCTCTGAGAACCTCTACATACACTGTTAATCTACAGCAATGTTCCACAGAAAATGCTTTTATGTCCCGTTTTTTTTTATGTTTTCTCTGTTATGTAACTTCCTTAATAAAAACATATTTCAAAAAAAAAAAAAAAAAGAATCAGGGCAGCATCTTTGATAGAGGCCAATCTGAAGGTATTGATGAGATGGTATCTGGTTCCTAGTAAGTTGGCGTCAATGTTTCCAACCGCTTCCCCGCTATGCTTTCGTGATTGTCAAGCCCAGGGCACCATGCTTCATGTTTGGTGGGATTGCCCTAAAATCAGAGGGTTCTGGAACAAGATCTTTAATCTCATCAGAAAAGTTACGGGTGTTCCTGTGGTGAAATCCCCACAAGTAGCGCTGCTAGGGACTAGTGTCCCTCAGGCCTCTAAACACACGCAAAAATCAATAACTTTTATGCTTCTGGGTGCAAAAACTACTTTGGCGGGGGCATGGAAACAACCAAGAGTCTCTATTTAGGCAGCCAAGAGGAAAATATCTTGGGTCATGAGAAAATGGTTAGCTCTATTTTAAACACATCTAATCTATTTGAGGCCATATGGGAACCTTGGGCCAAATATGTGGGGGTTTGCCTTTCATCAGGAACCATGACACCCTCCAGGAACATTTGACACATCAGCTGGCAATCAACTCTATTATCTTCTTCTTTCTCTTTCTATTCTATTCTCTCTTTTTCTATTTCACTTACCTTCTTTGCTCCTCCCTGTTTCTCAGTTCACCGTGCTAGTTTGTTAGCAGTCAGTATATCTATGACGATTTAATTAGAAGAAAAAATCTTTTTCTGCAAAGTTCATGGGAATGCATAGGATTCTTTACTCTCTAAATCAGTCTTTCTCAACCTTTTTACCGCTGGGGAACCCTAAAAATAATTTTCAGGTCTCGGGGAACCCCTGATAAAACACATTCATTGAGGGTCAGTGGGAACAATGCCCCTTACTTTGGTGGTCAGTAAGAAGAATGCCCTTTTTTACAGTAGTGGTAAGAATGCCCTCCTTACAGAGAACTATGAAGATCATTGGTGTAATGCCACTGGCTCCTTCAAGTCAAGTGGAATTTGCTCAAAACTATGTAGGCACCATCAAACAGGAGGTAAATCAGCCACAGCTCAAGGAACCCCTAGCTACCTCTGGAGGAACCCTAGGGTTCCACGGAACCTTGGTTGGGAATGGCTGCTCTAAATTATACTAGTAGGGAGGCCCTGGGTCTTACTGAGGCACCGGAGTCAACTGTTAATTTTTTTTTTTTTTACTCTTGGACGCCTGCACGGCTCGGGAATTTTCTGGTCTTCTAGAGCTGCGTGGCCAGTCCTGTTGCTTCGGTGGCTCAGATTGTAATTTAAGTTTACGCCCTTTTCCGGCACAGTTTTTCCCCAGTAGGGGTGTCGGATCAGACTCTTGGGTTAAGTGCTTAGTTTGGAATTTCCCTAGGCAGGCTAAGTTATATAATATTGAGTAAGAGCAAAGGTCTTTTTATTTTTTTATTTCTTTTCTCTCTCTTTTTTTTTTCATATCCTATGCAATGTGAACTATTTAAGATGTACTGTACATATTGTCTCCTTTCTTTTATCTGCTCCAGAATGTAATGGGAGCATTAGATTGTACAACTCTGATCTTTAATAAACTTTTTTAAATCAAAAAAAAAAAAAAGAAGAATCAGGACAGCTCTCAGGAGAGGACTGGGAACACGGGGAGGCAAACAAAACCAACTTTCGTGTTGGGAACAGTTTCAGGTGGGCTTATGAGAATATATCCTGCAAAGAGTGCCACAGTGATTGGTGGCCATGGTAAAAAGTGGCCGTTATCTCAAAGAATATGGTTTATTGTAACTCTTTTGCATATGTATGCTAAAAAAAGGGGGGATTGTCAGAGGCGTAGCTTGAAGCTTGTGGGCCCCAATGCAAAAGTTGACCCCCCCCACTACCACCCACCACTTCCACCATGCATGCAGATACACCCACTGCACGCCACGATACTCAAAGTGGCTTAATTTTGCGTTTCCCAGAGTTCCTCCTTCCTTACATCAGAGGACAGGGATCACCGCTGGAGAATCAGAGGACAGGGATCACTGCTGGAGAATCAGAGGACAGGGATTACCACTGGAGAATCAGAGGACAGGGATTACCACTGGAGAATCAGAGGACAGGGATCACCGATAGAGAATCAGAGGACAGGGATCAGCCCTGGCAGGTCACTTGTCGGAGCTCCTTTACCATTCTAGCTCTGTATACAGCAACTGCACCCCCCCCCCCCACACACACACACACTTTACAGGGCTAAAAATTACACACAGTCTGTCAGTCTTCACAGGGTGTTTCTGGCTTTTTTGTTGCCCTTCTGACCTGTGAAATTCTCTGGTCAGAACAGCAGTGTAATTGAAGTAGGCAGATAAACCCTGTGCAGATCCTGGCTGACTTGCTTGTTTTGTAAAGGAATGTGATTTCAGCCCTGCGGAGGAGGAACAGTATAGAGTGCTGTAATGGGAAAAGAGCTCAGCAGCCGGGCATAGCATCCAGGGTGGAGCGGGTGGTCAGGGGCACAACTTGGATATGGGGGGGGGGGGGGGGCAAAGCCATGCGACACAAAATCTGGAGCCTGTAGCCCCTCAGGACGTGTTAAGGGATTTATTTTTAGTGATTTCGGAAGGTTCTCTGTCAGTGATATCCTCTCGTCTGAAGGCCGAGGCTGAGGATGAGAAGGCATCCGTGATAGGCTGAACACTAAACAGAGGCTCTGCTGGGAAAATTAGTGTTCCGCCTATCACGGAAAAACAGTCAGAGGAGGAGGCGTGCTTTTTTAATAATGGATAGCGCGACGGCTGAGCTGACAGTGAGGTACATGGATGTAACGCCGCCCAAGTAATGGAAGGGGAAGAGTAATCTGGTAGATTACTCATTACCCTTAAAAGGGGCATCGTTAGGTAACGGTGTTTATTTTAACACCGTTACTTACAACACTGCCCAGGAGACATTGCTAAATAGTCCCAGAAAACACTGGGGCGCTGACAGATGAAGCGACACGCCCACTGCCGTGACACATCTCTTTTTATATAATAATAAATTGTGACAGACTTAGATTCTCCTATGTCTAGGGTCACCTTGAATGCTAATGTCCACCACCGGCCAGCTCTCTGTCCTAAAGGCTAATTGAATTGATTATCAGGTGTGGATGTCTTCTGCCCTGTCCAGACGGTTCCATTGTTCTGTGGCTGGCTATTGTGTACATTGATTGCCCCCCTGGGGCTTTTGTCTGAATACACCATAACAGTCTTTCTATTCAAACCTTTATGACCAATCTCTGCTGTGTCATTTTCAAGTCCTCATTTGCATGGTTAAGGTGGACCTGATGGGGAACTGCCGAGACTCTAAAAAGGACCAATAAGAAAGCGGTTGTTGGGGGCGGGATGTTCCAAATCCTGTATAAAAGTGTGCTGTGTACTTTCAATAAAGTGTGTCCTGTTTACGTCCAGCATTAAGCCTTGGCTCATGTATGGATTATTCTGCGATTCCAGGGATATTCCTACTCGTGGAATATTGCGTGATTTTCTTTTAAACCAGAAGAAGGGAATGGACGACGGGGATATGTTCTACTACCGTCACATAAAGTATCTTTCAATCGAATTGGGTGGGTTGATTATGCAAGTCTTCTGTATTTGTATACCTGCTACTTCATTTGATGACAGTAGATGGCAAAAAAAATCCTCATGGAATCACGGCGAAGAAAACATATATATTTATAAATCCTCCTAACAAGTATTGTTTGTTTGGCTCAGGAGGCTCAATATTTCCTTGTCTAATATAAATGGAATACTAAATGAAATACAAAGCCATTGTCACAAATAATTTGCATCATTTAGCTTCTTTTAACAAATAAGGCCAATGCATTTCACTGTTTTGCATCGTTCCAACATTAATTTCATTTGTATCTCTATGATCACATGGCAGCTCGGAGCAGTAAAGGAAGATAATGGCGGAAGACCTCTCTCTGCCAGGCGCAATCAGATTGGCGCCGCCAATGAGGCAAACTAAGCCATACTGTACACTCCATCTAAGGCAGTGTTCCCAAGCTGGTTGCTAGGATGCTGGTGCACCATAACAACACCACAGGTTGTGTGACGGCAACCAATGACTTTGTGCTGCCCAGCCGCCAGAGTTTTAGCACCCAATAACACACAGCCAGATGGAACCATTGGTTGCTAGGATGCTTCTGACCAGGCCACAGGGTCATTGGTTGCAGAGCCAGAGTCATTGGTTTCAGAGCTAGAGTCATTGGTTGCAGAGCCAGAGTCATTGGTTTCAGAGCCAGAGTCATTGGTTTCAGAGCCAGAGTCATTGGTTTCAGAGCCAGAGTCATTGGTTTCAGAGCCAGAGTCATTGGTTTCAGAGCTAGAGTCATTGGTTGCAGAGCCAGAGTCATTGGTTGCAGAGCCAGTGCCAGAACAGCCACGCCTCCTGCCGGCGCTGGGCTGACGGAAGTAGTGATGCTGCTGTCAATACTCCTGTCAGCCTTATAGTAGAAGAAACTTGCGGCACCCCCATCCCTACAATACATGCTGCGCCCAGGGCAGCTATTCCTTCTGCACACCCCTTGCCCCGGCCCTGAGTAACTGTACTGTGTCTAGTGGCTGCTGGTGCTCAGTTTTTTGAGGGGGGGGGGGCAGAAAACAAACCTGGCCCCCTCTAACCCCCCTCTCGATCAAACAACGTCGCTCGCCAGCCATCTTCCCCCCTGCATCTCCAACAGGTTTTTTTAAATGGCGTAGCCCCCCCCCCCCCCCCCCTTTAAAATCCATACCAGACCCTCCAGGTCTGGTATGGATTTTAAGGGGAACCTGTGCCAAAATGATAAAAAAAAAATGACATGGGGATTTTTTTTTTTTATAGGTACAATAGGCTTTAAATGGCTCTTGGGGGTTACGAAAGCTCCAATCTTGGACCAGTTGACTGGAGCTGAAGCTTCCATAAGCAGCCATTTGGGTCAATTTTATTTTATTTTCTATAAACCAAAAAAATTTAATAAAACTGACCCATGTCCATTATGGTTTCTTTTTAATAAAGCTCAATTTCCACCCCTCTGCGTTTTTTACTGTCACTGTACATGTTATATTCCGAGCGATTTTTGAAGGTCGGGAGTTAAAAGACACAAAGTTCATACCGGCTAATATTTGGATGATGGTTTTTATGAGCCCCAGCGCCTATAAATCGCGCTGTTCTCTCTTCTATTGTTTTTATGGAGGATGTTGGTTTTCAGGAATTTAAGGCACCAAAAGAGTCAAATAGATGCAGTGAAAATCTTCGCTTTTTTGTTTTTTATTGTATTTTATTCGGAGGCTGTACAGCAGTTAGTCCAGGGCCGCTACCAATAGGCAAGTTAGGCGGTGGCCTAGAGCGCACATCAGTAGGGGGGCGCTGCGCTGGCTGCGGGAGACAGCGTGGAGTGAGTTTGCGGACGGACTGCCTAAGGCTGCATTCACACCTAGGCGTCAGCGATTTTGGGCGACAAAGTTTAGGCGTTTTGTGTCGGCGATTTGCGACGACAAAACGCGCCGTTTAAAAATCCCGCTTTCTGTATAGCCATTGTCGGCTATGCGGAACGCCAAAGCCGCCCGATACGCGCGTCGGAAAAGGGTCCGGGACTTTTTTCAAAATCAGCGTTCGACGTTCTATCGGCGTACGGCGTTAGGAGATGTGAACGGTCTCCATAGACAAAAATGCAAGTTCGACGGTACGGCGTATTGTAGCGTCGCGCTTCAGGCGACAAAACGCCTAGGTGTGAATGGAGCCTAAGGCTGCATTCACACCTACGCAACAAGTAACGCCGCGTACACGGCTTACTTTGCCGCGATTCGATTAACATTTTTTTTTTTTTTTAACAAATTCTTTCCATTGCTGTCTATGGCCGAACGCCAATGCCGCCTGGAAAAAAGGGTCCGGGACTTTTTTTTCAGGCGGCAGGCGCACGGCGTTTCGGCGTTCGATGTAAACCATCTCATAGACAGCAATGGAAATTCGCCCCTCCAGCGTGTCGAGCGTCGGGCGTTTTGTCGCCTAGGTGTGAATGCAGCCTAAGGGGACACAGAACACACAGCCCCCCCTTCTCTCTCTGACAGCCCCCCCTTCTCTCTCTGACAGCCCCCCCCTTCTCTCTCTGACAGCCCTCCCTTCTCTCTCTGACAGCCCCCCCCTTCTCTCTCTGACAGCCCCCCCTTCTCTCTCTGACAGCCCCCTCCCTTCTCTCTCAGACAGCCCCCCCCTTCTCTCTCTGACAGCCCCCCTTCTCTCTCTCACAGCCCCCCCTTCTCTCTCTCACAGCCCCCCCTTCTCTCTCTCTCACAGCCCCCCCTTCTCTCTCTCACAGCCCCCCCTTCTCTCTCTCACAGCCCCCCTTCTCTCTCACAGCCCCCCTTCTCTCTCACAGCCCCCCCCCCTTCTCTCTCACAGCCCCCCCCCTTCTCTCTCACAGCCCCCCCTTCTCTCTCTCTGACAGCCCCCCCTTCTCTCTCTCTGACAGCCCCCCCTTCTCTCTCTCTGACAGCCCCCCCCTTCTCTCTCTCTCACACAGCCCCCCCTTCTCTCTCTCTCACACAGCCCCCCCCTTTCACTCTCTCTTTCCTTGTCAGCACTGTAAGTAGGTTTACTCCAGTCTGTTTATCTCTTGTTTTTAACTTCTTTCCATACCAATCTGCCTATATATTGATGTATAACAGAATTACTTGATTAACTGTATCCTCTTAAAGTGGTATTAAAGCAAAGAAAAATATTTATTATACTGCAGATTACCAATTTATAGATGGGTGGCTGCATTAGTTTTGTTTTTTAGGATTTCTCTTGTATATTCACCTGGTGATGCTGCTAGTAAGTCTTATGTTTTTCAAAAGAACGAGCTGTCTTTCCGATGTAGCAGTTAGAGGGTTGAATCAAACCATTTTACACTGCCAAAGGGGGTGGAGTCAGGGGCGGACCCAGTGGGGGCGAAAAAATAAGGTTTTCGCCTAGGGCATGGGTCTTCAAACTACGGCCCTCCAGTTGTTCAGGAACTACAATTCCCATCATGCCTTGTCATGTCTGTGAATGTCAGAGTTTTACAATGCCTCATGGGATGTGTAGTTCCACAACAGCTGGAGGGCCGTAGTTTGAGGATCCCTGGCCTAGGGTGTCAAAAATCCTTGCTCCAGCCCTGGGGGACAGTGACTTGTGGACAGGGATTTGTATACAGGGACTTGTGGATAGGGACTTGTGGACAGAGACAGGGACTTGTATACAGGGGGGGGCAGGGACAGGGACTTGTATACAGGGGGGGACAGGGACTTGTGGACAGAGACAGGGACTTGTATACAGGGGGGGGCAGGGACAGGGACTTGTGGACAGGGACTTGTATACAGGGGGGGGACAGGGACTTGTGGACAGGGACTTGTATTCAGGGACTTGTGCACAGGGACTTGTGGACAGGGACTTGTGGACAGGGAGGGGGGACAGTGACTTGTGGATAGGGACTTGTATACAGGGGGGGGGGACAGGTACTTGTGGACAGAGACAGGGACTTGTATACAGGGGGGGGGGCAGGGACAGGGACTTGTGGACAGGGACTTGTATACAGGGGGGGGGGCAGTGACTTGTGGACAGGGGGGGACAGGGACTTGTGGATAGGGGACTTGTGGACAGGGACTTGTATACAGGGGGGGACAGGGACTTGTGGACAGGGGACTTGTGGACAGGGGGGGGACAGGGACTTGTATACAGGGGGGGACAGGGACTTGTGGACAGGGGACTTGTGGACAGGGGGGGGACAGGGACTTGTGGAAAGGGACTTGTGGACAGGGACTTGTATACAGGGGGGGGGGCAGGGACAGGGACTTGTATACAGGGGGGCAGGGACTCGTGGACAGGGACTTGTAGACAGGGACGGGGGACAGGGACTTGTGGAAAGGGAGACAGGGACTTGGGGGGGACTTGTATACAGGGAGGGGGTGCTGTGGAGGAGACTTGTATACAGGGAGGGGGGGCTGTGGAGAAGACTTGTATACAGGGAGGGGGGGCTGTGGAGGAGACAGGTATACAGGAAGGGGGGGCTGTGGAGGAGACTGGTATACAGGAAGGGGGGGCTGTGGAGGGGACTGGTATACAGGAAGGGGGACTGTGGAGGGGACTGGTATACAGGGAGGGGGGCTGTGAAGGGGACTGGGATACAAGTTTGGGAGCTGTGGAGGGGACTGGGGTACAAGAGGGGCTGTGAAGAGGACTGAGGCACAAATAAAGCGGGATGCAAGGAAGGGGGGCTGAGGACACTGATGTAATGGGGGAAGGTCTATGATGTGAGGAGGGGGGCTGTGATATAAAGCAGGCACTGTATTGTAAAGGGGTGCTGTATTGTAAAGGGGTGCTGTATTGTAAAGGGGTGCTGTATTGCCACTATTTGTCTTCAGGCCGGGTCCAGAGGCGCAGGTGGAGACCACGGCTGAAGAAATAGGTGGAGAGGTGCTGCAAAAAAAAAAAAAAAAAAAAAACTCTATCCCTGACACCTCCACCATATACATGGGCAGGGCAAAGGGGGTGGGGTCAGGAGCGGAGCCAGGGGCGGCAAAATTGGGTTACGCCTAGGGTGTCAAAAATCCTTGCACCAGCCCTGCCGCCACTACACGTGTCCACGGCTGAGCCATCGTCCTGATCGTTTTCAAAATATGACAACTTGTTTGCAGCTCACGCCATCCATTGACCTCCATTGAAATTAGACACCTAGGGCCGGATCCACAGAGGCAGTACGCCGGTGTCTCTCCTGACACGCCGGCGTACTTTCAAATTACCCGCGTCGTATCATTAGTATGAATCCTCAAACCGTGATACGACGGCTTCGGGCTTCGATCCGACAGGCTTACGTCTTCGTACGCCTTCGGATCTACGCTGCAATCTTTTTTTGCGCCTGCTGGGTGGAGTTCGCGTCGTTTTCCGCGTCGGGTATGCAAATTAGCTTTTTTTTACGGCGATCCACAAAGTTACGATCGGCCGTCGCAATCTCTAACGTCGTCGCTAGTCGGCTTTTTCCGGCGTAAAGTTAAAGCTGCTATTATCCGGTCTATAGTTAGACTTGCCATGTTCAGTATGGCCGTCGTTCCCGCGTTGAATTTTCAATTTTTAATTTTTTTTTTGCATAAGTCGTCCGCGAATAGGAATGTACGTAAGTTACGGTACAAAAAAAATGACGTTTCAACGTAATTTCGCGGCAATGCACGGTGGAAAATTTCAGAACGGAGCATGCGCAGTTCGATCGCCGCGGGGACGCGCCTAATTTAAATGATTCACGCCCCCCTAATCGCGTATTTCGATTCCGCCGCGAGAAATACACTACGCCGCCGTACCTTACGGGCCCGAAATCTTCCTGGATTCGACTTAGAGCCAGGTAAAATACGGCGGCGTAGTGCGTCTCTGATACTCCGGGGCAATTGTATGTGGATGTGGCCCCAAATGTTTTTCTTTCAGATTTACATTTTTTGGGGGGGATTTTCCTTCTTTGTGATTTTCAAATTTTCAGATTTCCGTTCTTCTTTTGGATTTTCGTGCTTTCTGATTCTTTTTCATTTTCGGACTTTAGAATTTAGGATTTTTGTTCTTTCGACTTTTTGAATTCAGGATTTTCTTTCTGTCCAATTTTCCTTCTTTTAGAAAATGTGTTTTCATAAAAAATGAGTTACTTTGGTCATTTGAAACAAATTCCACTAGTGAATAATCGAGACGAGTCTAGGAGGCGGCAGCCCTCTAGTCAGGGCCGGCCTTAGGTGTTCAGGCGCCCTGTGCGAGCTAATCCTGTGCCTCCCCCCCCCCCCCCCATCTTCACCCCTCACCCCCTGGTCACCTAAACATACACAAAGAGGCTGTCCAGGGCCCCTCTATCCTCTGGCAGGAGCCTGGGGAGCGACAATGAGGAGGAAGAGGTGAGGCAAGAGTCAGCAGCGCCCCTAGGTGGCAGTGAGTCCTAGGCCGCTGCCTTCCTAATCCGCATAGTGGTAGCGCCGGCCCTGCTACCACTCACATTCTGCGAGCTGTGATGGCCGCCCAGCGCCCCTATTGCCCATGGCGCCCTGTGCGGCCGCACAGCTCGCACACCCCAAAGGCCGGCCCTGCCTCTAGTTAGAAAAACATGGAATGTCCAGGCTCAAACTTACCGACCAATCAGCAACCAACCAAATTCACCTGTCTAACTGTGTGCGTTAAAAACAGAGGTTTAGTTGCACGCATTTGCAAATGCATGTGTAAGCTGCAGGCCCCGTCAAGGCTCTCTGTATACTGCAGTCCTAACTATAACATTGCATGTTAAGCCCTCTACTTAGACTTAACTCATGACATGCCTGCAAGTTTTTTTCAAAGTAGCTGACTCTGAATGCAACTTTAAGAAAGCAAGGGCCAGATTCGCAAAGATCTGCCCCGGCGCATCGTATCTGAGATACGCTACGCCGCCGTACCTCACCTGGCTTTAGTTCGAATCCATAAAGATTTTGCGCCGTAAGTTACGGCGGCGTAGTGTACCTCAAGCGGCATAACAGCGCGGAATTCAAGTTGGGCGGGTAGGGGGCGCGTTTCATTTAAATGAAGCGCGTCCCCGCGCCGATCAAACTGCGCATGCTCCGTTTAGAAATTTCCCGCCGTGCATTGCGCTAAATTACCTCGCAACAACGTTATTTTTTTTTTTTCTACCGGCGTGAATTACGTACATTCCTATTAACGGACGGCTTAGCAAAAAAAAAAAAAAATTCAAACTTCGACGCGGGAACGACGGCCATAATTAACATGGCAAGTCTAACTATAACCTGCAAAAAAAAAACAGCTTTAACTATACGCCGGAAAAAGCCGACTAGAGACGGCGTAAGAGAATGCGACGGCCGCGCGTACGTTCGTGGATAGACGGAAATAGCTAATTTGCATACTCGACGTGGAAAACAACGAGAACTCCACCCATGGTGCCCCCCCGGGGGGACCTCCTTGGACACCCCTGCGAGGTCCACCCTGCCGGCGGAAATTGCGCGACGTTATGACCCCTGTGCGCAAGCACACTGTGTCAGGACAGTCCGGAGAGGATTTTAAGGACGCTGCCAGCAGGGTGGCGCTTGCAGGGGGTGTCCAAGGAGGTCCCCCCCGGGGGCACCATGCGACCAAATTAAGGGGAACATGAAGAAAAAACACATCCCCCCCCCCCACCCTGCCGGGAAGCACTAAAGGACAAGGTCCCGCTCCCCAGGGGAAGGGACAGGCCCAGCCAAACTCCACCGGACTCCCCAAACGGCCACAAAGCATGACATGCATGCAGGGCAGATACCATCCTAAACATATAAATCAACGTGAAACATCAATATCATCAGAGAAACTGGTAGTATAAAAAATTGGATTTACACGTGAGCCGTGTGTAAATTCCATGGTTTAAAACTCATAGCATAGATAGTATCGGGTTGAATTAGAACAGATATTCGGTAGAATGCCTGAACACATGCACAACAGGGATCTATAGTAAGTTAACCCTGATTAGGGATGAGCTTTGAGTTGGAGTAGAACTCATGTTGGACTCGGACATTGCCTGTTCGCCGAACAGCGAACTATTTGGGGTGTTCGCGGCAAGTTCGTGTGAACTTTAGAAGCCTGTTAACCACTTCCCGCCCGGCCAATAGCCGATTTACGGCCGGGAAGTGGTTATGAAATCGTGACTAGACGTTCTCAAACGTCTAGCGCGATTTCATGCCGCGCGCGCCCGTGCGGGCGCGCGGCGATCGGTGATGCGGGGTGTCAGTCTGACACCCTGCACCTCCGATCTCGGTAACGAGTCTCCGGCGGAGCCTCGTTACCACGTGATCAGCCGTGTCCAATCACGGCTGATCACGATGTAAACAGGAAGAGCCGCCGACGGCTCTTCCTCACTCGCGTCTTACAGACGCGAGTACAGGAGAGCCGATCAGCGGCTCTCCTGACAGGGGGGGTTCGCGCTGATTGTTTATCAGCGCAGCCCCCCTTCAGATCGCCACACTAGACCACCAGAACTTAAAAAAAAAAAAAGGACAAAAAAAGTCAGCAAGAAAAAAAAAGGGGCAGTAAAAAAAAATGATGCCAATCAGTGCCCACACATGGGCACTGATTGGCAACATTGATCCATCAGTGCCACCCCTCAGTGATCATCAGTGCCACCCCAGTGTCTGTCAGTGCCACCCCACAGTGCCAATCCATGCCCAGTGCCCACCTATCAGTGCCCACCTGTGCCACCTATGAGTGCCCACCTGTGCCACCTATGAGTGCCCACCTGTACCGCCTATGAGTGCCCACCTGTGCCGCCTATGAGTGCCCAGTGCTGCCTATGAGTGCCCATCAGTGCCGCCCATGAGTGCCCATCAGTGCCGCCCATGAGTGCCCATCAGTGCCCCATACCAGCGCCGCCTATCAGTGCCCATCAGTGCTACCTAATCGGTGCCCATCAGAACTACCTCATCGGTGCCCATCAGTGCCACCTCATCGGTGCCCATCAGTGCCACCATATCAGTGCCCGTAATTGAAAGAGAAAACATACTCATTTACAAAAAAATTAACAGAAAAAAAATAAAAACTTTATTTTTTTTTCAAAATCTTCGCTCTATTTTTAGTTGTTGCGCAAAAAAAAAATCGCAGAGGTGATCAAATACCACCAAAAGAAAGCTCTATTTGTGGGGAAAAAAGGACGCAAATTTTGTTTGGGTACAGTGTAGCATGACCGCGCAATTGTCATTCAAATTGCGACAGTGCTGAAAGCTGAAAATTGGCTTGGGCCAAATTTACGAATTTTCAAATTTACGAATTTTCAAATTCGCAAATATGAAAATTCGGAATTTCAAAAATTCAAAATTTCGATTTTTTTTTATTTTCGAATTTTCTAATTAGCAAATACGAAAATTCGGAAATACGAAAATTCGGAATTTCAAAAATTCTAAATTTCGATTTTTTTAATTTTCGAATTTTCGAATTTTCAAATTTTCACATTTTCAAATTTCGAATTTTTCGAATTTCGAATTTTTCAATTTTCGAATTTTCGAATTTTTCAAATTTCACATTTTTGCAAATTTCACAATTTTCGCATTTTTCAATTTTCGAAATTTCGAATTTCAAATTATTACATTTTCGAAATGTTTCCATTTTTCAAATTTTTCAATTTTCGAATTTTTCATTTTTTTATATTTTCGAATTTCGTATTTCCGAATTTTCATATTTCCAAATTTCGAAAATTGAAAAATGTAAAAATAAAAATTAAAAAAATTTCGAAAAATTGGAAAATGTCCAAATTTTTTGAAATTCCAAAAATTATTATTATTTTTTTTTTCGTTTGATTATTTTTTTCGAATTTTTCGAATTTCCTGAATTTCCAAAAAAAAAAAAAAAAAAAAAAACGAAAAAAAAAAAAAGAATTTTTCCGAATTACCAGGAAAAAAACCCCGAAAATAACGTAAAATAAAATAAATGAATTTTTTGGCAGTGCACATGTCTAGTCCTCAGTCCCTTTCTTGGTCTCGAAATGTAGACATCTGGGGTCTCTTTAGACTATTGATATTTCACCAAAGACCCCCAACAGGGCTGCTAAAAAAGAAACGGTAAAATGTTTTCTTATAAAAAAAAAACTACTGCTGGAAGAAAAAAACCTACAGCACCTGGCGCTTTTCCACAGAGGTCAACAGACATGTTCAACGTCTTCTATCCCAGTATTACGCTACCCAGGAGATCTACAGACGTGGTCAACGTTATCCATCCAAGTATTACGATACCCAGGAGATGAACAGACGTCGGTCGTCTTCCATCCGGGTACTACGACTACCAGCATGTCAACAGATGCTCATCAGTCATCCATCCAGGTTCCCAGGATTGATCACCTGACTATTTGATTAGTCATCCATCCAAGTATTACAATCCCCCCCCCAAGGGATTGATCCACTCGACTGGATCGGTCATCCATCCAAGGAATTACAATTACCAGGAAGGTCAACATAGATGCTCATCGGTCATCCATCCAAGTATTACGATTCCCACGGAGGTCAACGGACGTCGGTCAGTCATCGATCCTAGTATACCGATCCCAAGGAGGTCAACGGACTCGGTCAGTGATGCATCCCAGTATAACGCTCTCCAGGAAGTCAACGGACCTTGTCAGTTATCCATCTAGTACTACCACCGCCACGGCCGTAAGCCAATACTAAACTCACCTTCAACCCTATATATAGCACTGAAAAAATTGTTCCCCTCAACTTATGGAGAGAACAGTTATGCAAATTTTTTTTTTTTCCCGCCGTCATCGCAGGCGATATCTACTAAACTATTACTAGCTTTTCATCTGCCCCTCCCATCATCATCATCATCATCGTTTTATTATTTATTACTGAGAAAATATAGAAAATTCAAGGACTGCAAGTGCTATAGTGAAATATGCAAATTTACAAACAAACAAGCGACAGGATTGGTTGAGACAGACTCCTCCCCCTATAGGGGGAGGAGCCTAACTTAACCACTTAAGACCCGGACCAAAATGTAGGTAAAGGACCCTTTTTGCAATTCGGCACTGCGTCGTTTTAACTGACGATTGCGCGCGGTCGTGGCGACGCGGCTCCCAAACAAAATTGGCGTCTTTTTTTCCCCCACAAACAGAGCTTTCTTTCGGTGGTATTCGATCGCCTCGGCGGTTTTTATTTTTTGCGTTATAAACAAAAATAGAGCGACAATTTTGAAAAAAAAATGCTATATTTTTTACTTTTTGCTGTAATAAATATCCCCCAAAATATATATAAAAACATTTTTTTCCCTCAGTTTAGGCCGATACGTATTCTTCTACGTATTTTTGGTAAAAAAAAAAAAAAAAAAAAAAAAAAATCGCAATAAGCGTTTATCGGTTGATTTTCGTCAAATTTATAGCGTTTACAAAATAAGGGATAGTTTTATTGCATTTTTATTTTTTATTTTTTTACTACTAATCAGCGATTTTTTTTCGTGACTGCGACATTATGGCGGACACTTCGGACAATTTTGACACATTTTTGGGACAATTGTCATTTTCACAGCAAAAGATGCATTTAAATTGCATTGTTTACTGTGAAAATGACAGTTGCAGTTTGGGAGTTAACCACAAGGGGGCGCTGTAGGGGATGTGTGTTCCCTGTGTGTGTGTTTACTACTGTAGGGGGGTGTGGCTGTAGGCGTGACGTCATCGATTGCATCCCCCCTATAAAAGGGATGACGCGATCGATGCTGCCGCCACAGTGAAGCACGGGGAAGCTGTGTTTACACACGGCTCTCCCCTTTCTTCAGCTCCGGGGACCGATCGCCGCACTCCAGCGGCGATCGGGTCTGCGAGTCCCGCGGTCACGGAGCTTCGGACAGGTTCACGGTAGCGTGCCGCGGGCCCCCCCCTGCTGACACACACACTGACCCCCCCTCCTGACACACACACTGACCCCCCCACACTGACCCCCCCTCCTGTCACACACACTGACCCCCCTTCCTGTCACACACACTGACCCCCCCCCCCTCCTGACACACACACTGACCCCCCTCCTGACACACACACTGACCCCCCCTCCTGACACACACACTGACCCCCCCTCCTGACACACACACTGACCCCCCCTCCTGACACACACACTGACCGCCCCTGCTGACACACACACTGACCCCCCCTGCTGACACACACACTGACCCCCCCTGATGACACACACACTGACCCCCCCTGCTGACACACACACTGACCCCCCTTCCTGTCACACACATTGACCCCCCTTCCTGTCACACACATTGACCCCCCCTCCTGACACACACACTGACCCCCCCTCCTGACACACACACTGACCCCCCTCCTGACACACACACTGACCCCCCTCCTGACACACACACTGACCCCCCCTCCTGACACACACACTGACCCCCCCTCCTGACACACACACTGACCCCCCCTCCTGACACACACACTGACCCCCCCTGCTGACACACACACTGACCCCCCCTGCTGACACACACACTGACCCCCCCTGCTGACACACACACTGACCCCCCCTCCTGACACACACACTGACCCCCCCTGCTGACACACACACTGACCCCCCCTCCTGACACACACACTGACCCCCCCTCCTGACACACACACTGACCCCTCCTCCTGACACACACACTGACCCCCCCTCCTGACACACACACACTGACCCCCCCTCCTCACACACACACTGACCCCCCCTCCTGACACACACACTGACCCCCCCTCCTGACACACACACTGACCCCCCCTCCTGACACATACACTGACCCCCCTTCCTGTCACACACACTGACCTCCCTTCCTGTCACACACACTGACCCCTCCTCCTGACACACACACTGACCCCCCCTCCTGACACATACACTGACCCCCCTTCCTGTCACACACACTGACCCCCCCCCCTGTCACACACACTGACCCCCCCTCCTGGGGCAGGACCCGGGTCCCCAAACACTCCCCTGGGGCAGGACCCGGGTCCCCAAACACTTTTTAGGACAATAACTTACATATTAGCCTTTAAAATTAGTACTTTAGATTTCAAACGTTCGAGTCCCATAGACTTTAACAGGGTTCTAAAGTTCACACAAACTTTTGGTCCGTTCGCAGGTTCTGGTGCGAACCGAACCCAGTGGTGTTCGGCTCATCCCTAACCCTGATGCATGGGGGGGATAGGACAAACTGCATTTCGACGGAAAATGTCCGAATTTTTTGAAATTCCAAAAAAAAATTTTTTTTTTTTTCGTTTGAAAAAAAAAACGAAAAAAAAAAAAATTTTTTTCCGAATTACCAGGAAAAAACCCCGAAAATAACATAAAATAAAAAAAATGAATTTTTTTGGCAGTGCACATGTCTAGTCCTCAGTCCCTTTCTTGGTCTCGAAATGTAGACATCTGGGGTCTCTTTAGACTATTGATATTTCACCAAAGACCCCCAACAGGGCTGCTAAAAAAGAAACGGTAAAATGTTTTCTTATAAAAAAAAAACTACTGCTGGAAGAAAAAAACCTACAGCACCTGGCGCTTTTCCACAGAGGTCAACAGACATGTTCAACGTCTTCTATCCCAGTATTACGCTACCCAGGAGATCTACAGACGTGGTCAACGTTATCCATCCAAGTATTACGATACCCAGGAGATGAACAGACGTCGGTCGCCTTCCATCCGGGTACTACGACTACCAGCATGTCAACAGATGCTCATCAGTCATCCATCCAGGTTCCCAGGATTGATCACCTGACTATTTGATTAGTCATCCATCCAAGTATTACAATCCCCCCCCCCAAGGGATTGATCCACTCGACTGGATCGGTCATCCATCCAAGGAATTACAATTACCAGGAAGGTCAACATAGATGCTCATCGGTCATCCATCCAAGTATTACGATTCCCACGGAGGTCAACGGACGTCGGTCAGTCATCGATCCTAGTATACCGATCCCAAGGAGGTCAACGGACTCGGTCAGTGATGCATCCCAGTATAACGCTCTCCAGGAAGTCAACGGACCTTGTCAGTTATCCATCTAGTACTACCACCGCCACGGCCGTAAGCCAATACTAAACTCACCTTCAACCCTATATATAGCACTGAAAAAATTGTTCCCCTCAACTTATGGAGAGAACAGTTATGCAAATTTTTTTTTTTTTTTCCCGCCGTCATCGCAGGCGATATCTACTAAACTATTACTAGCTTTTCATCTGCCCCTCCCATCATCATCATCATCGTTTTATTATTTATTACTGAGAAAATATAGAAAATTCAAGGACTGCAAGTGCTATAGTGAAATATGCAAATTTACAAACAAACCAGCGACAGGATTGGTTGAGACAGACTCCTCCACCTATAGGGGGAGGAGCCTAACTTAACCACTTAAGACCCGGACCAAAATGCAGGTAAAGGACCCTTTTTGCGATTCGGCACTGCGTCATTTTAACTGACGATTGCGCGGTCGTGGCGACGCGGCTCCCAAACAAAATTGGCGTCCTTTTTTTCCCCACAGATAGAGCTTTATTTTGGTGGTATTCGATCGCCTCGGCGGTTTTTATTTTTTGCGTTATAAACAAAAATAGAGCGATGATGCTATATTTTTTACTTTTTGCTGTAATAAATATCCCCCCAAAATATATATAAAAACGTTTTTTTCCCTCAGTTTAGGCCGATACGTATTCTTCTACGTATTTTTGGTAAAAAAAAAAAAAAATCGCAATAAGCGTTTATCGGTTGATTTTCGTAAAATTTATAGCGTTTACAAAATAAGGGATAGTTTTATTGCATTTTTATTTTTTAACTACTAATCAGCGATTTTTTTTCGTGACTGCGACATTATGGCGGACACTTCGGACAATTTTGACACATTTTTGGGACAATTGTCATTTTCACAGCAAAAGATGCATTTAAATTGCATTGTTTACTGTGAAAATGACAGTTGCAGTTTGGGAGTTAATCACAAGGGGGCGCTGTAGGGGATGTGTGTTCCCTGTGTGTGTGTTTACTACTGTAGGGGGGTGTGGCTGTAGGCGTGACGTCATCGATCGCATCCCCCGGCGGCGATCGGGTCTGCGAGTCCCGCGGTCACGGAGCTTCGGACCGGTTCACGGTAGCGTGCCGCGGGCCCCCCCTGCTGTCACACACACTGACCCCCCTTCCTGTCACACACACTGACCCCCCTTCCTGTCACACACACTGACCCCCCCCTCCTGACACACACACTGACCCCCCCTCCTGACACACACACTGACCCCCCCTCCTGACACACACACTGACCCCCCCCCCTCCTGTCACACACACTGACCCCCCCTCCTGACACACACACTGACCCCCCCTCCTGACACACACACTGACCACCCTTCCTGTCACACACACTGACCCCCCCCCCCCTGACACACACACTGACCCCCCCCCCCCCCCTGACACACACACTAAGCCGATACCTGGGATGGGAGAGAGGCGGTGTGCGATGGGAGAGAGGCGGCGTGCGGTGTGGGATGGGAGAGAGGCGACGTGCGGTGTGGGATGGGAGAGAGGCGGCGTGCGGTGTGGGATGGGAGAGAGGCGGCGTGCGGTGTGGGATGGGAGAGAGGCGGCGCGCGGTGTGGGATGGGAGAGAGGCGGCGCGCGGTGTGGGATGGGAGAGAGGCGGCGCGCGGTGTGGGATGGGAGAGAGGCGGCGCGCGGTGTGGGATGGGAGAGAGGCGGCGTGCGGTGTGGGATGGGAGAGAGGCGGCGTGCGGTGTGGGATGGGAGAGAGGCGGCGTGCGGTGTGGGATGGGAGAGAGGCGGCGCGCGGTGTGGGATGGGAGAGAGGCGGCGCGCGGTGTGGGATGGGAGAGAGGCGGCGCGCGGTGTGGGATGGGAGAGAGGCGGCGTGCGGTGTGGGATGGGAGAGAGGCGGCGTGCGGTGTGGGATGGGAGAGAGGCGGCGTGCGGCGTGCGGTGGGATGGGAGAGAGGCGGCGTGCGGTGTGGAATGGGAGAGAGAGGCGGCGCGCGGTGTGGGATGGGAGAGAGGCGGCGCGCGGTGTGGGATGGGAGAGAGGCGGCGTGCGGTGTGGGATAGGAGAGAGGCGGCGTGCGGTGTGGGATGGGAGACAGGCGGTGTGCGGTGTGGGATGGGATGGGAGAGAGGGGCGGCGCGCGCGGGTGTGGGATGGGAGACAGGCGGTGTGCAACAGGAAGTCAGTGGGCAGAGCGGAGAGCGAGTCCTCAAGCAGGTAAGCTGGCAGGGGCGCAGAGTGCAGGGCGCAGCCGAATCACCCATTGGGATCAGCGACCAGGGCTAGGGGCGGGATTGTGATTATGACCCCTGAAACCCCTTATGCTACTCCCATGGTAACACCCACATGTGATGCTGAGCCTCCATGATTGAAAGGACTGAAATCCAATGAATGAAAGGGGTGGACCAAGGACAGTGAGATTTCGGGGAGGAAATGTCTGGATCCTCAGGACAGGAGATGAGGTGGGCTTGAATAAGGTTCTAATGGACACTATGAGAAGCTCGCAGTGTGCAGTAAAATCAGGGTAAGCAATTCAAGTTTGGGAGAGGACCCTGTACAACTGTGCGAGACTGAAGGGAAGGCCAGGGTTCAGCTTTAATATTATCCTCCTAAAATACTCTAAAGCCTTTATCACCCCCCATCTCCTCCTTAGCTCATCTTTAATATATTTCCGTGGAATATTTGGACTTCATCTCTATCCCAAGACCCTTCCTCTGTAGATTTATAAATGCGCGTGTATATACAAGAAGACAGCCTGGCATGGATAGGCAATTCAGCAATATATTGTAGATAGAGACACATCATAATTCAGATCCTTACCGCTTCCAAGCAGAGTGACTAACTCAGGGCTGGAGCAAGGATTTTTGACACCCTAGGTGAAAACCTTATTTTTTCGCCCCCCACTGGGGCCCGCCCCTGACTCCACCCCCTTTGGCAGTGTTAAATGGTTTGATTCAACCCTCTAACTGCTACATCGGAAAGACAGCTTGTTCTTTTGAAAAACATAAGACTTACTAGCAGCATCACCAGGTGAATATACAAGAGAAATCCTAAAAACAAAACTAATGCAGCCACCCATCTATAAATTGGTAATCTGCAGTATAATAAATATTTTTCTTTGCTTTAATACCACTTTAAGAGGATACAGTTAATCAAGTAATTCTGTTATACATCAATATAAAGGCAGATTGGTAAGGAAAGAAGTTAAAAACAAGAGATAAACAGACTGGAGTAAACCTACTTACAGTGCTGACAAGGAAAGAGAGAGCGAAAGGGGGGGCTGTGTGAGAGAGAGAGAAGGGGGGGCTGTGTGAGAGAGAGAGAAGGGGGGGCTGTGTGAGAGAGAGAAGGGGGGGCTGTGTGAGAGAGAGAGAGAAGGGGGGGCTGTCAGAGAGAGAGAAGGGGGGGCTGTGTGAGAGAGAGAGAGAAGGGGGGGCTGTCAGAGAGAGAGAAGAGGGGCTGTCAGAGAGAATGGGGGGCTGTCAGAGAGAAGGGGGGGCTGTCAGAGAGAAGGGGGGGGCTGTCAGAGAGAGAAGGGGGGGCTGTGAGAGAGAAGGGGGGGCTGTGAGAGAGAAGGGGGGGCTGTGAGAGAGAGAGAGAAGGGGGGGCTGTGTGAGAGAGACAGAAGGGGGGGCTGTGTGAGAGAGACAGAAGGGGGGGCTGTGTGAGAGAGACAAGGGGGGGCTGTCAGAGAGAGACAAGGGGGGGCTGTCAGAGAGAGAGAGGAGGGGGGGCTGTGAGAGAGAGAGAAGGGGGGGTTGTGTGAGAGAGACAGAAGGGGGGGGCTGTCAGAGAGAGAGAAGGGGGGGCTGTCAGAGAGAGAGAAGGGGGGGCTGTCAGAGAGAGAGAATGGGGGGGCTGTCAGAGAGAGAGAATGGGGGGCTGTCAGAGAGAAGGGGGGGCTGTGAGAGAGAAGGGGGGGGGGGCTGTGAGAGAGAAGGGGGGCTGTGAGAGAGAGAAGGGGGCTGTGAGAGAGAAGGGGGGCTGTGAGAGAGAGAGAGAAGGGGGGGCTGTGAGAGAGAGAGAATGGGGGGGCTGTCAGAGAGAGAGAATGGAGGGCTGTCAGAGAGAGAGAATGGGGGGGCTGTCAGAGAGAGAGAATGGGGGGCTGTCAGAGAGAAGGGGGGGCTGTGAGAGAGAAGGGGGGGGCTGTGAGAGAGAAGGGGGGGCTGTGAGAGAGAGAGAAGGGGGGGCTGTGAGAGAGAGAGAGAAGGGGGGGCTGAGGTGTGAGAGAGAGAGAAGGGGGGGCTGTGTGAGAGAGAGAGAAGGGGGGGCTGAGAGAGAGAGAAGGGGGGCTGTGTGAGAGAGAGAGAAGGGGGGGCTGTGTGAGAGAGAGAGAAGGGGGGGCTGTGTGAGAGAGAGAGAAGGGGGGGCTGTGTGAGAGAGAGAGAAGGGGGGGCTGTGTGAGAGAGAGAGAGGGGGGCTGTGTGAGAGAGAGGGGGGGCTGTGTGAGAGAGAGGGGGGCTGTCAGAGAGAGAGAAGGGGGGGGCTGTCAGAGAGAGAGAATGGGGGGGCTGTCAGAGAGAGAGAATGGGGGGGCTGTCAGAGAGAGAGAATGGGGGGCTGTGAGAGAGAAGGGGGGGCTGTGAGAGAGAAGGGGGGCTGTGAGAGAGAGAAGGGGGGCTGTGAGAGAGAAGGGGGGGCTGTGAGAGAGAAGGGGGGGCTGTGAGAGAGAGAGAGAGAAGGGGGGGCTGTGAGAGAGAGAGAGAAGGGGGGGCTGTGTGAGAGAGAGAGAAGGGGGGGCTGTGTGAGAGAGAGAGAAGGGGGGCTGTGTGAAGGAGAAGGGGGGCTGTGTGAGAGAGACAGAAGGGGGGGCTGTGTGAGAGAGACAGAAGGGGGGGCTGTGTGAGAGAGAGAGAAGGGGGGGCTGTGTGAGAGAGACAGAAGGGGGGGCTGTGTGAGAGAGACAGAAGGGGGGGCTGTGTGAGAGAGACAGAAGGGGGGGCTGTGTGAGAGAGACAGAAGGGGGGGCTGTGTGAGAGAGAGAGAAGGGGGGGGCTGTCAGAGAGAGAGAAGGGGGGGCTGTCAGAGAGAGAATGGGGGCTGTCAGAGAGAAGGAGGGGCTGTGAGAGAGAAGGGGGGGCTGTGAGAGAGAGAATGGGGGCTGTCAGAGAGAAGGAGGGGCTGTGAGAGAGAAGGGGGGCTGTGAGAGAGAGAAGGGGGGCTGTGAGAGAGAAGGGGGGGGCAGTGGGGCAGGACCCAGGTCCTCAAACACTCCCCTGGGGCAGGACCCGGGTCCCCAAACATTCCCCTGGGGCAGGACCCGGGTCCCCAAACATTCCCCTGGGGCAGGACCCGGGTCCCCAAACACTCCCCCTGGGGCAGGACCCGGGTCCCCAAACACTCACCTGGGGCAGGATACAGGTCCCCAAACACTCCCCTGGGGCAGGACCCGGGTCCCCAAACATTCCCCTGGGGCAGGACCCGGGTCCCCAAACACTCCCCTGGGGCAGGACCCGGGTCCCCAAACACTCCCCTGGGGCAGGACCCGGGTCCCCAAACACTCCCCTGGGGCAGGATACAGGTCCCCAAATACTCCCCCTGGGGCAGGACCCGGGTCCCCAAACACTCCCCTGGGGCAGGACACAGGTCCCCAAACACTCCCCTGGGGCAGGACCCGGGTCCCCAAACATTCCCCTGGGGCAGGACCCAGGTCCCCAAACACTCCCCTGGGGCAGGACCCAGGTCCCCAAACACTCCCCTGGGGCAGGACCCGGGTCCCCAAACACTCCCCTGGGGCAGGACCCGGGTCCCCAAACACTCCCCTGGGGTAGGACCCGGGTCCCCAAACATTCCCCTGGGGCAGGACCCGGGTCCCCAAACACTCCCCTGGAGCAGGACCCGGGTCCCCAAACACTCCCCTGTCCCCAAACACTCCCCTGGGGCAGGACCCGGGTCCCCAAACACTCCCCTGGGGCAGGACCCGGGTCCCCAAACACTCCCCTGGGGCAGGACCCGGGTCCCCAAACACTCCCCTGGGGCAGGACCCGGGTCCCCAAACACTCCCCGGGGGCAGGACCCGGGTCCCCAAACACTCCCCGGGGGCAGGACCCGGGTCCCCAAACACTCCCCGGGGGCAGGACCCGGGTCCCCAAACACTCCCCTGGGGCAGGACCCGTGTTCCCAAACACTCCCCTGGGGCAGGACCCGTGTCCCCAAACACTCCCCTGGGGCAGGACCCGTGTCCCCAAACACTCCCCTGGGGCAGGACCTGGGTCCCCAAACACTCCCCTGGGGCAGGACCCGGGTCCCCAAACACTTTTTAGGACAATCCCTAACCCTGATGCATGGGGGGGGGATAGGATGTAAAATGTAAAATGTAAAAATAAAAATTAAAAAATTTCGAAAAAATTGGAAAATGTCCGAATTTTTTGAAATTCCAAAAATTATTATTATTTTTTTTTTTCGTTTGATTATTTTTTTCGAATTTTTCGAATTTCCTGAATTTCCGAAAAAAAAAAAAAAAAAAAAACGAAAAAAAAAAAAAAAAAAATGAATTTTCCGAATTACCAGGAAAAAAACCCGAAAATAACATAAAATAAAATAAATGAATTTTTTGGCAGTGCACATGTCTAGTCCTCAGTCCCTTTCTTGGTCTCGAAATGTAGACATCTGGGGTCTCTTTAGACTATTGATATTTCACCAAAGACCCCCAACAGGGCTGCTAAAAAAGAAACGGTAAAATGTTTTTTTATAAAAAAAAAAAAACTACTGCTGGAAGAAAAAAACCTACAGCACCTGGCGCTTTTCCACAGAGGTCAACAGACATGTTCAACGTCTTCTATCCCAGTATTACGCTACCCAGGAGATCTACAGACGTGGTCAACGTTATCCATCCAAGTATTACGATACCCAGGAGATGAACAGACGTCGGTCGTCTTCCATCCGGGTACTACGACTACCAGCATGTCAACAGATGCTCATCAGTCATCCATCCAGGTTCCCAGGATTGATCACCTGACTATTTGATTAGTCATCCATCCAAGTATTACAATCCCCCCCCCCAAGGGATTGATCCACTCGACTGGATCGGTCATCCATCCAAGGAATTACAATTACCAGGAAGGTCAACATAGATGCTCATCGGTCATCCATCCAAGTATTACGATTCCCACGGAGGTCAACGGACGTCGGTCAGTCATCGATCCTAGTATACCGATCCCAAGGAGGTCAACGGACTCGGTCAGTGATGCATCCCAGTATAACGCTCTCCAGGAAGTCAACGGACCTTGTCAGTTATCCATCTAGTACTACCACCGCCACGGCCGTAAGCCAATACTAAACTCACCTTCAACCCTATATATAGCACTGAAAAAATTGTTCCCCTCAACTTATGGAGAGAACAGTTATGCAAATTTTTTTTTTTTTTCCCGCCGTCATCGCAGGCGATATCTACTAAACTATTACTAGCTTTTCATCTGCCCCTCCCATCATCATCATCATCGTTTTATTATTTATTACTGAGAAAATATAGAAAATTCAAGGACTGCAAGTGCTATAGTGAAATATGCAAATTTACAAACAAACAAGCGACAGGATTGGTTGAGACAGACTCCTCCCCCTATAGGGGGAGGAGCCTAACTTAACCACTTAAGACCCGGACCAAAATGTAGGTAAAGGACCCTTTTTGCAATTCGGCACTGCGTCGTTTTAACTGACGATTGCGCGGTCGTGGCGACGCGGCTCCCAAACAAAATTGGCGTCTTTTTTTCCCCCACAAACAGAGCTTTCTTTCGGTGGTATTCGATCGCCTCGGCGGTTTTTATTTTTTGCGTTATAAACAAAAATAGAGCGACAATTTTGAAAAAAAAATGCTATATTTTTTACTTTTTGCTGTAATAAATATCCCCCAAAATATATATAAAAACATTTTTTTCCCTCAGTTTAGGCCGATACGTATTCTTCTACGTATTTTTGGTAAAAAAAAAAAAAAAAAAAAAAAAAAAAAAAATCGCAATAAGCGTTTATCGGTTGATTTTCGTCAAATTTATAGCGTTTACAAAATAAGGGATAGTTTTATTGCATTTTTATTTTTTATTTTTTTACTACTAATCAGCGATTTTTTTTCGTGACTGCGACATTATGGCGGACACTTCGGACAATTTTGACACATTTTTGGGACAATTGTCATTTTCACAGCAAAAGATGCATTTAAATTGCATTGTTTACTGTGAAAATGACAGTTGCAGTTTGGGAGTTAACCACAAGGGGGCGCTGTAGGGGATGTGTGTTCCCTGTGTGTGTGTTTACTACTGTAGGGGGGTGTGGCTGTAGGCGTGACGTCATCGATTGCATCCCCCCTATAAAAGGGATGACGCGATCGATGCTGCCGCCACAGTGAAGCACGGGGAAGCTGTGTTTACACACGGCTCTCCCCTTTCTTCAGCTCCGGGGACCGATCGCCTATAAAAGGGCACTCCAGCGGCGATCGGGTCTGCGAGTCCCGCGGTCACGGAGCTTCGGACAGGTTCACGGTAGCGTGCCGCGGCCCCCCCCTGCTGACACACACACTGACCCCCCCTCCTGACACACACACTGACCCCCCCACACTGACCCCCCCTCCTGTCACACACACTGACCCCCCCTCCTGTCACACACACTGACCCCCCCCCCCCTCCTGACACACACACTGACCCCCCTCCTGACACACACACTGACCCCCCCTCCTGACACACACACTGACCCCCCCTCCTGACACACACACTGACCCCCCCTCCTGACACACACACTGACCGCCCCTGCTGACCCCCTGCTGACACACACACTGACCCCCCTGCTGACACACACACTGACCCCCCCTGCTGACACACACACTGACCCCTTCCTGTCACACACACTGACCCCCTTCCTGTCACACACACTGACCCCCCCTCCTGACACACACACTGACCCCCCCCCTCCTGACACACACACTGACCCCCCTCCTGACACACACACTGACCCCCCTCCTGACACACACACTGACCCCCCCTCCTGACACACACACTGACCCCCCCTCCTGACCCCCTGACCGCCCCTGCTGACACACACACTGACCCCCCCTGCTGACCCCCTGACCCCCCTGATGACACACACACTGACCCCCCCTGCTGACACACACACTGACCCCCCCCCTGCTGACACACACACTGACCCCCCCTGCTGACACACACACTGACCCCCCCCTCCTGACACACACACTGACCCCCCTCCTGACCCCCCCTCCTGACACACACACTGACCCCCCCTCCTGACACACACACTGACCCCCCCTCCTGACACACACACTGACCCCTCCTCCTGACACACACACTGACCCCCCTGCTGACACACACACTGACCCCCCCTCCTGACACACACACTGACCCCCCCTCCTCACACACACACTGACCCCCCCCCTGACACACACACTGACCCCCCCTCCTGACACACACACTGACCCCCCCTCCTGACACACACACTGACCCCCCCTCCTGACACACACACTGACCCCCCTTCCTGTCACACACACTGACCTCCCTTCCTGTCACACACACTGACCCCTCCTCCTGACACACACACTGACCCCCCCTCCTGACACATACACTGACCCCCCTTCCTGTCACACACACTGACCCCCCCCCTGTCACACACACTGACCCCCCCCTCCTGGGGCAGGACCCGGGTCCCCAAACACTCCCCTGGGGCAGGACCCGGGTCCCCAAACACTTTTTAGGACAATAACTTACATATTAGCCTTTAAAATTAGTACTTTAGATTTCAAACGTTCGAGTCCCATAGACTTTAACAGGGTTCTAAAGTTCACACAAACTTTTGGTCCGTTCGCAGGTTCTGGTGCGAACCGAACCCAGTGGTGTTCGGCTCATCCCTAACCCTGATGCATGGGGGGGATAGGACAAACTGCATTTCGACGGAAAATGTCCGAATTTTTTGAAATTCCAAAAAAAAATATTTGAAAAAAAAAACGAAAAAAAAAAATTTTTTTCCGAATTACCAGGAAAAAACCCCGAAAATAACATAAAATAAAAAAAATGAATTTTTTTGGCAGTGCACATGTCTAGTCCTCAGTCCCTTTCTTGGTCTCGAAATGTAGACATCTGGGGTCTCTTTAGACTATTGATATTTCACCAAAGACCCCCAACAGGGCTGCTAAAAAAGAAACGGTAAAATGTTTTCTTATAAAAAAAAACTACTGCTGCTGGAAGAAGAAAAAAACCTACAGCACCTGGCGCTTTTCCACAGAGGTCAACAGACATGTTCAACGTCTTCTATCCCAGTATTACGCTACCCAGGAGATCTACAGACGTGGTCAACGTTATCCATCCAAGTATTACGATACCCAGGAGATGAACAGACGTCGGTCGCCTTCCATCCGGGTACTACGACTACCAGCATGTCAACAGATGCTCATCAGTCATCCATCCAGGTTCCCAGGATTGATCACCTGACTATTTGATTAGTCATCCATCCAAGTATTACAATCCCCCCCCCCAAGGGATTGATCCACTCGACTGGATCGGTCATCCATCCAAGGAATTACAATTACCAGGAAGGTCAACATAGATGCTCATCGGTCATCCATCCAAGTATTACGATTCCCACGGAGGTCAACGGACGTCGGTCAGTCATCGATCCTAGTATACCGATCCCAAGGAGGTCAACGGACTCGGTCAGTGATGCATCCCAGTATAACGCTCTCCAGGAAGTCAACGGACCTTGTCAGTTATCCATCTAGTACTACCACCGCCACGGCCGTAAGCCAATACTAAACTCACCTTCAACCCTATATATAGCACTGAAAAAATTGTTCCCCTCAACTTATGGAGAGAACAGTTATGCAAATTTTTTTTTTTTTTTTCCCGCCGTCATCGCAGGCGATATCTACTAAACTATTACTAGCTTTTCATCTGCCCCTCCCATCATCATCATCATCGTTTTATTATTTATTACTGAGAAAATATAGAAAATTCAAGGACTGCAAGTGCTATAGTGAAATATGCAAATTTACAAACAAACCAGCGACAGGATTGGTTGAGACAGACTCCTCCACCTATAGGGGGAGGAGCCTAACTTAACCACTTAAGACCCGGACCAAAATGCAGGTAAAGGACCCTTTTTGCGATTCGGCACTGCGTCATTTTAACTGACGATTGCGCGGTCGTGGCGACGCGGCTCCCAAACAAAATTGGCGTCCTTTTTTTCCCCACAGATAGAGCTTTATTTTGGTGGTATTCGATCGCCTCGGCGGTTTTTATTTTTTGCGTTATAAACAAAAATAGAGCGATGATGCTATATTTTTTACTTTTTGCTGTAATAAATATCCCCCCAAAATATATATAAAAACGTTTTTTTCCCTCAGTTTAGGCCGATACGTATTCTTCTACGTATTTTTGGTAAAAAAAAAAAAAAAAAAAAAAAAAAAATCGCAATAAGCGTTTATCGGTTGATTTTCGTAAAATTTATAGCGTTTACAAAATAAGGGATAGTTTTATTGCATTTTTATTTTTTAACTACTAATCAGCGATTTTTTTTCGTGACTGCGACATTATGGCGGACACTTCGGACAATTTTGACACATTTTTGGGACAATTGTCATTTTCACAGCAAAAGATGCATTTAAATTGCATTGTTTACTGTGAAAATGACAGTTGCAGTTTGGGAGTTAATCACAAGGGGGCGCTGTAGGGGATGTGTGTTCCCTGTGTGTGTGTTTACTACTGTAGGGGGGTGTGGCTGTAGGCGTGACGTCATCGATCGCATCCCCCGGCGGCGATCGGGTCTGCGAGTCCCGCGGTCACGGAGCTTCGGACCGGTTCACGGTAGCGTGCCGCGGGCCCCCCCTGCTGTCACACACACTGACCCCCCTTCCTGTCACACACACTGACCCCCCTTCCTGTCACACACACTGACCCCCCCCTCCTGACACACACACTGACCCCCCCTCCTGACACACACACTGACCCCCCCTCCTGACACACACACTGACCCCCCCCCCTCCTGTCACACACACTGACCCCCCCTCCTGACACACACACTGACCCCCCCTCCTGACACACACACTGACCACCCTTCCTGTCACACACACTGACCCCCCCCCCCCTGACACACACACTGACCCCCCCCCCCCCCTGACACACACACTAAGCCGATACCTGGGATGGGAGAGAGGCGGTGTGCGATGGGAGAGAGGCGGCGTGCGGTGTGGGATGGGAGAGAGGCGACGTGCGGTGTGGGATGGGAGAGAGGCGGCGTGCGGTGTGGGATGGGAGAGAGGCGGCGTGCGTGTGTGGGATGGGAGAGAGGCGGCGCGCGGTGTGGGATGGGAGAGAGGCGGCGCGCGGTGTGGGATGGGAGAGAGGCGGCGCGCGGTGTGGGAGAGGCGGCGTGCGGTGTGGGAGAGAGGCGGCGCGCGGTGTGGGATGGGAGAGAGGCGGCGTGCGGTGTGGGATGGGAGAGAGGCGGCGTGCGGTGTGGGATGGGAGAGAGGCGGCGTGCGGTGTGGGATGGGAGAGAGGCGGCGCGCGGTGTGGGATGGGAGAGAGGCGGCGCGCGGTGTGGGATGGGAGAGAGGCGGCGCGGTGTGGGATGGGAGAGAGGCGGCGTGCGGTGTGGGATGGGAGAGAGGCGGCGTGCGGTGTGGGATGGGAGAGAGGCGGCGTGCGGTGTGGAATGGGAGAGAGGCGGCGTGCGGTGTGGAATGGGAGAGAGGCGGCGCGCGGTGTGGGATGGGAGAGAGGCGGCGCGCGGTGTGGGATGGGAGAGAGGCGGCGTGCGGTGTGGGATAGGAGAGAGGCGGCGTGCGGTGTGGGATGGGAGACAGGCGGTGTGCGGTGTGGGATGGGAGAGAGGCGGCGCGCGGTGTGGGATGGGAGACAGGCGGTGTGCAACAGGAAGTCAGTGGGCAGAGCGGAGAGCGAGTCCTCAAGCAGGTAAGCTGGCAGGGGCGCAGAGTGCAGGGCGCAGCCGAATCACCCATTGGGATCAGCGACCAGGGCTAGGGGCGGGATTGTGATTATGACCCCTGAAACCCCTTATGCTACTCCCATGGTAACACCCACATGTGATGCTGAGCCTCCATGATTGAAAGGACTGAAATCCAATGAATGAAAGGGGTGGACCAAGGACAGTGAGATTTCGGGGAGGAAATGTCTGGATCCTCAGGACAGGAGATGAGGTGGGCTTGAATAAGGTTCTAATGGACACTATGAGAAGCTCGCAGTGTGCAGTAAAATCAGGGTAAGCAATTCAAGTTTGGGAGAGGACCCTGTACAACTGTGCGAGACTGAAGGGAAGGCCAGGGTTCAGCTTTAATATTATCCTCCTAAAATACTCTAAAGCCTTTATCACCCCCCATCTCCTCCTTAGCTCATCTTTAATATATTTCCGTGGAATATTTGGACTTCATCTCTATCCCAAGACCCTTCCTCTGTAGATTTATAAATGCGCGTGTATATACAAGAAGACAGCCTGGCATGGATAGGCAATTCAGCAATATATTGTAGATAGAGACACATCATAATTCAGATCCTTACCGCTTCCAAGCAGAGTGACTAACTCAGGGCTGGAGCAAGGATTTTTGACACCCTAGGTGAAAACCTTATTTTTTCGCCCCCCACTGGGGCCCGCCCCTGACTCCACCCCCTTTGGCAGTGTTAAATGGTTTGATTCAACCCTCTAACTGCTACATCGGAAAGACAGCTTGTTCTTTTGAAAAACATAAGACTTACTAGCAGCATCACCAGGTGAATATACAAGAGAAATCCTAAAAACAAAACTAATGCAGCCACCCATCTATAAATTGGTAATCTGCAGTATAATAAATATTTTTCTTTGCTTTAATACCACTTTAAGAGGATACAGTTAATCAAGTAATTCTGTTATACATCAATATAAAGGCAGATTGGTAAGGAAAGAAGTTAAAAACAAGAGATAAACAGACTGGAGTAAACCTACTTACAGTGCTGACAAGGAAAGAGAGAGCGAAAGGGGGGGCTGTGTGAGAGAGAGAGAAGGGGGGGCTGTGTGAGAGAGAGAGAAGGGGGGGCTGTGTGAGAGAGAGAAGGGGGGGCTGTGTGAGAGAGAGAGAGAAGGGGGGGCTGTCAGAGAGAGAGAAGGGGGGGCTGTGTGAGAGAGAGAGAGAAGGGGGGGCTGTCAGAGAGAGAGAAGAGGGGCTGTCAGAGAGAATGGGGGGCTGTCAGAGAGAAGGGGGGGCTGTCAGAGAGAAGGGGGGGGCTGTCAGAGAGAGAAGGGGGCTGTGAGAGAGAAGGGGGGGCTGTGAGAGAGAAGGGGGGGCTGTGAGAGAGAGAGAGAAGGGGGGGCTGTGTGAGAGAGACAGAAGGGGGGGCTGTGTGAGAGAGACAGAAGGGGGGGCTGTGTGAGAGAGACAAGGGGGGGCTGTCAGAGAGAGACAAGGGGGGGCTGTCAGAGAGAGAGAGGAGGGGGGGCTGTGAGAGAGAGAGAAGGGGGGGTTGTGTGAGAGAGACAGAAGGGGGGGCTGTCAGAGAGAGAGAAGGGGGGGCTGTCAGAGAGAGAGAAGGGGGGGCTGTCAGAGAGAGAGAATGGGGGGGCTGTCAGAGAGAGAGAATGGGGGGCTGTCAGAGAGAAGGGGGGGCTGTGAGAGAGAAGGGGGGGGGCTGTGAGAGAGAAGGGGGGGCTGTGAGAGAGAGAAGGGGGCTGTGAGAGAGAAGGGGGGCTGTGAGAGAGAGAGAGAAGGGGGGGCTGTGAGAGAGAGAGAATGGGGGGGCTGTCAGAGAGAGAGAATGGAGGGCTGTCAGAGAGAGAGAATGGGGGGGCTGTCAGAGAGAGAGAATGGGGGGCTGTCAGAGAGAAGGGGGGGCTGTGAGAGAGAAGGGGGGGCTGTGAGAGAGAAGGGGGGGGCTGTGAGAGAGAGAGAGAAGGGGGGGCTGTGAGAGAGAGAGAAGGGGGGGCTGTGAGAGAGAGAGAGAAGGGGGGGCTGTGTGAGAGAGAGAGAAGGGGGGGCTGTGTGAGAGAGAGAGAAGGGGGGGCTGTGTGAGAGAGAGAGAAGGGGGGGCTGTGTGAGAGAGAGAGAAGGGGGGGCTGTGTGAGAGAGAGAGAAGGGGGGGCTGTGTGAGAGAGAGAGAAGGGGGGGCTGTGTGAGAGAGAGAGAGGGGGGGGGCTGTGTGAGAGAGAGGGGGGGCTGTGTGAGAGAGAGGGGGGGCTGTGTGAGAGAGAGGGGGGGCTGTCAGAGAGAGAGAAGGGGGGGGCTGTCAGAGAGAGAGAATGGGGGGGCTGTCAGAGAGAGAGAATGGGGGGGCTGTCAGAGAGAGAGAATGGGGGGCTGTGAGAGAGAAGGGGGGGCTGTGAGAGAGAAGGGGGGCTGTGAGAGAGAGAAGGGGGGCTGTGAGAGAGAAGGGGGGGCTGTGAGAGAGAAGTGGGGGCTGTGAGAGAGAGAGAGAGAAGGGGGGGCTGTGAGAGAGAGAGAGAAGGGGGGGCTGTGTGAGAGAGAGAAGGGGGGGCTGTGTGAGAGAGAGAGAAGGGGGGCTGTGTGAAGGAGAAGGGGGGCTGTGTGAGAGAGACAGAAGGGGGGGCTGTGTGAGAGAGACAGAAGGGGGGGGGCTGTGTGAGAGAGAGAGAAGGGGGGGCTGTGTGAGAGAGACAGAAGGGGGGGCTGTGTGAGAGAGACAGAAGGGGGGGCTGTGTGAGAGAGACAGAAGGGGGGGCTGTGTGAGAGAGAGAGAAGGGGGGGCTGTCAGAGAGAGAGAAGGGGGGGGCTGTCAGAGAGAGAATGGGGGCTGTCAGAGAGAAGGAGGGGCTGTGAGAGAGAAGGGGGGGGCTGTGAGAGAGAGAATGGGGGCTGTCAGAGAGAGAAGGGGCTGTGAGAGAGAAGGGGGCTGTGAGAGAGAGAAGGGGGGCTGTGAGAGAGAAGGGGGGGGCAGTGGGGCAGGACCCAGGTCCTCAAACACTCCCCTGGGGCAGGACCCGGGTCCCCAAGGACATTCCCCTGGGGCAGGACCCGGGTCCCCAAACATTCCCCTGGGGCAGGACCCGGGTCCCCAAACACTCCCCCTGGGGCAGGACCCGGGTCCCCAAACACTCACCTGGGGCAGGATACAGGTCCCCAAACACTCCCCCTGGGGCAGGACCCGGGTCCCCAAACACTCACCTGGGGCAGGATACAGGACCCGGGTCCCCAAACACTCCCCTGGGGCAGGACCCGGGTCCCCAAACATTCCCCTGGGGCAGGACCCGGGTCCCCAAACACTCCCCTGGGGCAGGACCCGGGTCCCCAAACACTCCCCTGGGGCAGGACCCGGGTCCCCAAACACTCCCCTGGGGCAGGATACAGGTCCCCAAATACTCCCCCTGGGGCAGGACCCAGGTCCCCAAACACTCCCCTGGGGCAGGACACAGGTCCCCAAACACTCCCCTGGGGCAGGACCCGGGTCCCCAAACATTCCCCTGGGGCAGGACCCGGGTCCCCAAACACTCCCCTGGGGTAGGACCCGGGTCCCCAAACATTCCCCTGGGGCAGGACCCGGGTCCCCAAACACTCCCCTGGGAGCAGGACCCGGGTCCCCACTCCCCTGGGGTAACCCGGGTCCCCACTCCCCTGGGGCAGGACCCGGGTCCCCACTCCCCTGGGGCAGGACCCGGGTCCCCAAACACTCCCCTGGGGCAGGACCCGGGTCCCCAAACACTCCCCTGGGGCAGGACCCGGGTCCCCAAACACTCCCCTGGGGCAGGACCCGGGTCCCCAAACACTCCCCTGGGGCAGGACCCGGGTCCCCAAACACTCCCCGGGGGCAGGACCCGGGTCCCCAAACACTCCCCGGGGGCAGGACCCGGGTCCCCAAACACTCCCCGGGGGCAGGACCCGGGTCCCCAAACACTCCCCTGGGGCAGGACCCGTGTTCCCAAACACTCCCCTGGGGCAGGACCCGTGTCCCCAAACACTCCCCTGGGGCAGGACCCGTGTCCCCAAACACTCCCCTGGGGCAGGACCTGGGTCCCCAAACACTCCCCTGGGGCAGGACCCGGGTCCCCAAACACTTTTTAGGACAATCCCTAACCCTGATGCATGGGGGGGGGATAGGATGTAAAATGTAAAATGTAAAAATAAAAATTAAAAAATTTCGAAAAATTGGAAAATGTCCGAATTTTTTGAAATTCCAAAAATTATTATTATTTTTTTTTTTCGTTTGATTATTTTTTTCGAATTTTTCGAATTTCCTGAATTTCCGAAAAAAAAAAAAAAAAAAAACGAAAAAAAAAAAAAATGAATTTTCCGAATTACCAGGAAAAAAACCCGAAAATAACATAAAATAAAATAAATGAATTTTTTGGCAGTGCACATGTCTAGTCCTCAGTCCCTTTCTTGGTCTCGAAATGTAGACATCTGGGGTCTCTTTAGACTATTGATATTTCACCAAAGACCCCCAACAGGGCTGCTAAAAAAGAAACGGTAAAATGTTTTTTTATAAAAAAAAAAAAACTACTGCTGGAAGAAAAAAACCTACAGCACCTGGCGCTTTTCCACAGAGGTCAACAGACATGTTCAACGTCTTCTATCCCAGTATTACGCTACCCAGGAGATCTACAGACGTGGTCAACGTTATCCATCCAAGTATTACGATACCCAGGAGATGAACAGACGTCGGTCGTCTTCCATCCGGGTACTACGACTACCAGCATGTCAACAGATGCTCATCAGTCATCCATCCAGGTTCCCAGGATTGATCACCTGACTATTTGATTAGTCATCCATCCAAGTATTACAATCCCCCCCCCCAAGGGATTGATCCACTCGACTGGATCGGTCATCCATCCAAGGAATTACAATTACCAGGAAGGTCAACATAGATGCTCATCGGTCATCCATCCAAGTATTACGATTCCCACGGAGGTCAACGGACGTCGGTCAGTCATCGATCCTAGTATACCGATCCCAAGGAGGTCAACGGACTCGGTCAGTGATGCATCCCAGTATAACGCTCTCCAGGAAGTCAACGGACCTTGTCAGTTATCCATCTAGTACTACCACCGCCACGGCCGTAAGCCAATACTAAACTCACCTTCAACCCTATATATAGCACTGAAAAAATTGTTCCCCTCAACTTATGGAGAGAACAGTTATGCAAATTTTTTTTTTTTTTCCCGCCGTCATCGCAGGCGATATCTACTAAACTATTACTAGCTTTTCATCTGCCCCTCCCATCATCATCATCATCGTTTTATTATTTATTACTGAGAAAATATAGAAAATTCAAGGACTGCGAGTGCTATAGTGAAATATGCAAATTTACAAACAAACAAGCGACAGGATTGGTTGAGACAGACTCCTCCCCCTATAGGGGGAGGAGCCTAACTTAACCACTTAAGACCCGGACCAAAATGTAGGTAAAGGCCCCTTTTTGCAATTCGGCACTGCGTCGTTTTAACTGACGATTGCGCGGTCGTGCGACGCGGCTCCCAAACAAAATTGGCGTCCTTTTTTTCCCCACAAACAGAGCTTTCTTTTGGTGGTATTCGATCGCCTCGGCGGTTTTTATTTTTTGCGTTATAAACAAAAATAGAGCGATGATGCTATATTTTTTACTTTTTGCTGTAATAAATATCCCCCCAAAATATATATAAAAACGTTTTTTTCCCTCAGTTTAGGCCGATACGTATTCTTCTACCTATTTTTGGTAAAAAAAAAAAAAAAAATCGCAATAAGCGTTTATCGGTTGGTTTTCGTAAAATTTATAGCGTTTACAAAATAAGGGATAGTTTTATTGCATTTTTATTTTTTAACTACTAATCAGCGATTTTTTTTCGTGACTGCGACATTATGGCGGACACTTCGGACAATTTTGACACATTTTTGGGACAATTGTCATTTTCACAGCAAAAGATGCATTTAAATTGCATTGTTTACTGTGAAAATGACAGTTGCAGTTTGGGAGTTAATCACAAGGGGGCGCTGTAGGGGATGTGTGTTCCCTGTGTGTGTGTTTACTACTGTAGGGGGGTGTGGCTGTAGGCGTGACGTCATCGATCGCATCCCCCGGCGGCGATCGGGTCTGCGAGTCCCGCGGTCACGGAGCTTCGGACCGGTTCACGGTAGCGTGCCGCGGGCCCCCCCTGCTGTCACACACACTGACCCCCCCTCCTGACACACACACTGACCCCCCCTGCTGTCACACACACTGACCCCCCCTCCTGACACACACACTGACCCCCCCTGCTGACACACACACTGACCCCCCCTCCTGACACACACACTGACCCCCCTCCTGACACACACACTGACCCCCCCTGCTGACACACACACTGACCCCCCCTGCTGACACACACACTGACCCCCCCTCCTGACACACACACTGACCCCCCCTGCTGACACACACACTGACCCCCCCTCCTGACACACACACTGACCCCCCCTCCTGACACACACACTGACCCCCCCCCCCTCCTGACACACACACTGACCCCCCCCCCTCCTGACACACACACTGACCCCCCCTGCTGACACACACACTGACCCCCCCTGCTGTCACACACACTGACCCCCCCTCCTGACACACACACTGACCCCCCCTGCTGACACACACACTGACCCCCCCTCCTGACACACACACTGACCCCCCCTCCTGACACACACACTGACCCCCCCTGCTGACACACACACTGACCCCCCCTGCTGACACACACACTGACCCCCCCTCCTGACACACACACTGACCCCCCCTGCTGACACACACACTGACCCCCCCTCCTGACACACACACTGACCCCCCCTCCTGACACACACACTGACCCCCCCCCTCCTGACACACACACTGACCCCCCCCCTCCTGACACACACACTGACCCCCCCTGCTGACACACACACTGACCCCCCCTCCTGACACACACACTGACCCCCCCTCCTGACACACACACTGACCCCCCCCTCCTGTCACACACACTGACCCCCCCTCCTGTCACACACACTGACCCCCCCTTCCTGTCACACACACTGACCCCCCTTCCTGTCACACACACTGACCCCCCCTTCCTGTCACACACACTGACCCCCCTTCCTGTCACACACACTGACCCCCCTTCCTGTCACACACACTGACCCCCCCCCCTCCTGACACACACACTGACCCCCCCCCTCCTGACACACACACTGACCCCCTTCCTGTCACACACACTGACCCCCCCTCCTGACACACACACTGACCCCCCCCCCCTCCTGTCACACACACTGACCCCCCTTCCTGTCACACACACTGACCCCCCCTCCTGTCACACACACTGACCCCCCCTCCTGTCACACACACTGACCCCCCCTCCTGACACACACACTGACCCCCCCCTCCTGACACACACACTGACACCACCCTTCCTGTCACACACACTGACCCCCCCTCCTGTCACACACACTGACCCCCCTTCCTGTCACACACACTGACCCCCCTTCCTGTCACACACACTGACCCCCCTCCTGACACACACACTGACCCCCCCCCTCCTGACACACACACTGACACCACCCTTCCTGTCACACACACTGACCCCCCCTCCTGACACACACACTGACCCCCCCTGCTGACACACACACTGACACCACCCTTCCTGTCACACACACTGACCCCCCCTCCTGTCACACACACTGACCCCCCTTCCTGTCACACACACTGACCCCCCTTCCTGTCACACACACTGACCCCCCCTCCTGACACACACACTGACCCCCCCCCTCCTGACACACACACTGACCCCCCTTCCTGTCACACACACTGACCCCCCCTCCTGACACACACACTGACCCCCCCCCCTCCTGACACACACACTGACACCACCCTTCCTGTCACACACACTGACCCCCCCTCCTGTCACACACACTGACCCCCCTTCCTGTCACACACACTGACCCCCCTTCCTGTCACACACACTGACCCCCCCTCCTGACACACACACTGACCCCCCCTCCTGACACACACACTGACCCCCCCTCCTGTCACACACACTGACCCCCCCTCCTGACACACACACTGACCCCCCCTCCTGTCACACACACTGACCCCCCCTTCCTGTCACACACACTGACCCCCCCTCCTGACACACACACTGACCCCCCCCTCCTGACACACACACTGACCCCCCCTCCTGACACACACACTGACCCCCCCTCCTGACACACACACTGACCCCCCTTCCTGTCACACACACTGACCCCCCCCCTCCTGTCACACACACTGACCCTGACCCCCCTCCTGACACACACACTGACCCCCCCTCCTGACACACACACTGACCCCCCCTCCTGACACACACACTGACCCCCCCTCCTGACACACACACTGACCCCCCCTCCTGTCACACACACTGACCCCCCCTCCTGACACACACACTGACCCCCCCCTCCTGACACACACACTGACCCCCCCCTCCTGACACACACACTGACCCCCCCTCCTGACACACACACTGACCCCCCCTCCTGACACACACACTGACCCCCCCTCCTGACACACACACTGACCCCCCCCTCCTGACACACACACCCCCCCTCCTGACACACACACTGACCCCCCCTCCTGACACACACACTGACCCCCCCTCCTGACACACACACTGACCCCCCCTCCTGTCACACACACTGACCCCCCCTCCTGACACACACACTGACCCCCCCCCCTCCTGACACACACACTGACCCCCCCCCCTCCTGACACACACACTGACCCCCCCTCCTGACACACACACTGACCCCCCCCTCCTGTCACACACACTGACCCCCCCTCCTGACACACACACTGACCCCCCCTCCTGACACACACACTGACCCCCCTTCCTGTCACACACACTGACCCCCCCTCCTGTCACACACACTGACCCCCCTTCCTGTCACACACACTGACCCCCCCTCCTGACACACACACTGACCCCCCCTCCTGACACACACACTGACCCCCCCTCCTGACACACACACTGACCCCACTTCCTGTCACAGTCCCCTCCTTTCTGGTATCCTTTACAGCCATCATCTTTCTTTGGAACAAACACAGTTCCCTTCCTGTCAGTGCCCCTCCCTTACCTTACACAGAAGGGAGAAGACAGAGGATGTGACGTGTCCAAGCAGAAGGCGGGAGATCTTCAACTTTCCATGTAACAGAAAGACGATTGGTTGCTAGGACTGCCCCTAGCAACCAATCACAGGCTTTTTAACTTGAAAAGTTGGACAGCTCCGCCTTCTGCTCGGACATTCTCTAATTGTATAGAATCTATACAGGAGGGGGGGGTCAGTGTGTGTGACAGGAGGGGGGGGGTCAGTGTGTGTGACAGGAGGGGGGGGTCAGTGTGTGTGTCAGGAGGGGGGGTCAGTGTGTGTGTCAGGAGGGGGGGTCAGTGTGTGTGTCAGGAGGGGGGGTCAGTGTGTGTGTCAGGAGGGGGGGTCAGTGTGTGTGTCAGGAGGGGGGGGGGGTCAGTGTGTGTGTCAGGAGGGGGGGGGTCAGTGTGTGTGTCAGGAGGGGGGGGGTCAGTGTGTGTGTCAGGAGGGGGGGGGTCAGTGTGTGTGTCAGGAGGGGGGGGGGGTCAGTGTGTGTGTCAGGAGGGGGGGTCAGTGTGTGTGTCAGGAGGGGGGGGGGGGTCAGTGTGTGTGTCAGGAGGGGGGGTCAGTGTGTGTGTCAGGAGGGGGGGTCAGTGTGTGTGTCAGGAGGGGGGGGTCAGTGTGTGTGTCAGGAGGGGGGGGGGTCAGTGTGTGTGTCAGGAGGGGGGGTTAGTGTGTGTGTCAGGAGGGGGGGTCAGTGTGTGTGTGTCAGCAGGGGGGGTCAGTGTGTGTGACAGCAGGGGGGGTCAGTGTGTGTGTCAGGAAGGGGGGTCAGTGTGTGTGTCAGGAAGGGGGGTCAGTGTGTGTGACAGGAAGGGGGGGGGGTCAGTATGTGTGTCAGCAGGGGGGGTCAGTGTGTGTGTGTCAGGAGGGGGGGTCAGTGTGTGTGTCAGGAGGGGGGGGTCAGTGTGTGTGTCAGGAGGGGGGGTCAGTGTGTGTGTCAGGAGGGGGGGGGGGTCAGTGTGTGTGTCAGGAGGGGGGGTCAGTGTGTGTGTCAGGAGGGGGGGTCAGTGTGTGTGTCAGGAGGGAAGGGGGGTCAGTGTGTGTGACAGGAAGGGGGGTCAGTGTGTGTGTCAGGAGGGGGGGTCAGTGTGTGTGTCAGGAGGGGGGGTCAGTGTGTGTGTCAGGAGGGGGGGTCAGTGTGTGTGTCAGGAGGGGGGGGGGGGTCAGTGTGTGTGTCAGGAGGGGGGGTCAGTGTGTGTGACAGCAGGGGGGGCCCGCGGCACGCTACCGTGAACCGGTCCGAAGCTCCGTGACCGCGGGACTCGCAGACCCGATCGCCGCCGGGGGATGCGATCGATGACGTCACGCCTACAGCCACACCCCCCTACAGTAGTAAACACACACACAGGGAACACACATCCCCTACAGCGCCCCCTTGTGGTTAACTCCCAAACTGCAACTGTCATTTTCACAGTAAACAATGCAATTTAAATGCATCTTTTGCTGTGAAAATGACAATTGTCCCAAAAATGTGTCAAAATTGTCCGAAGTGTCCGCCGTAATGTCGCAGTCACGAAAAAAAATCGCTGATTAGTAGTTAAAAAATAAAAATGCAATAAAACTATCCCTTATTTTGTAAACGCTATAAATTTTACGAAAATCAACCGATAAACGCTTATTGCGATTTTTTTTTTTTTTACCAAAAATAGGTAGAAGAATACGTATCGGCCTAAACTGAGGGAAAAAAACGTTTTTATATATATTTTGGGGGGATATTTATTACAGCAAAAAGTAAAAAATATAGCATCATCGCTCTATTTTTGTTTATAACGCAAAAAATAAAAACCGCCGAGGCGATCGAATACCACCGAAAGAAAGCTCTATCTGTGGGGAAAAAAAAGACGCCAATTTTGTTTGGGAGCCGCGTCGCCACGACCGCGCAATCGTCAGTTAAATCGACGAAGTGCCGAATTGCAAAAAGGGTCCTTTACCTGCACTTTGGTCCGGGTCTTAAGTGGTTAAGTTAGGCTCCTCCCCCTATAGGGGAGGAGTCTGTCTCAACCAATCCTGTCGCTTGTTTGTTTGTAAATTTGCATATTTCACTATAGCACTTGCATTCCTTGAATTTTCTATATTTTCTCAGTAATAAATAATAAAACGATGATGATGATGATGGGAGGGGCAGATGAAAAGCTAGTAATAGTTTAGTAGATATCGCCTGCGATGACGGCGGGAAAAAAATAAAAAATTTGCATAACTGTTCTCTCCATAAGTTGAGGGGAACAATTTTTTCAGTGCTATATATAGGGTTGAAGGTGAGTTTAGTATTGGCTTACGGCCGTGGCGGTGGTAGTACTAGATGGATAACTGACAAGGTCCGTTGACTTCCTGGAGAGCGTTATACTGGGATGCATCACTGACCGAGTCCGTTGACCTCCTTGGGATCGGTATACTAGGATCGATGACTGACCGACGTCCGTTGACCTCCGTGGGAATCGTAATACTTGGATGGATGACCGATGAGCATCTATGTTGACCTTCCTGGTAATTGTAATTCCTTGGATGGATGACCGATCCAGTCGAGTGGATCAATCCCTTGGGGGGGGGGATTGTAATACTTGGATGGATGACTAATCAAATAGTCAGGTGATCAATCCTGGGAACCTGGATGGATGACTGATGAGCATCTGTTGACATGCTGGTAGTCGTAGTACCCGGATGGAAGACGACCGACGTCTGTTCATCTCCTGGGTATCGTAATACTTGGATGGATAACGTTGACCACGTCTGTAGATCTCCTGGGTAGCGTAATACTGGGATAGAAGACGTTGAACATGTCTGTTGACCTCTGTGGAAAAGCGCCAGGTGCTGTAGGTTTTTTTCTTCCAGCAGTAGTTTTTTTTTTTATAAGAAAACATTTTACCGTTTCTTTTTTAGCAGCCCTGTTGGGGGTCTTTGGTGAAATATCAATAGTCTAAAGAGACCCCAGATGTCTACATTTCGAGACCAAGAAAGGGACTGAGGACTAGACATGTGCACTGCCAAAAAAATTCATTTTTTTTATTTTATGTTATTTTCGGGGTTTTTTCCTGGTAATTCGGAAAATTCTTTTTTTTTTTTTTTTTCGTTTTTTTTTTATTTTTTTCGGAAATTCAGGAAATTTGAAAAATTCGAAAAAAATAATCAAACGAAAAAAAAATAATAATAATTTTTGGAATTTCAAAAAATTCGGACATTTTCCAATTTTTCGAAATTTTTTAATTTTTATTTTTACATTTACATTTTACATCCTATCCCCCCCCCCATGCATCAGGGTTAGGGATTGTCCTAAAAAGTGTTTGGGGACCCGGGTCCTGCCCCAGGGGAGTGTTTGGGGACACGGGTCCTGCCCCAGGGGAGTGTTTGGGGACACGGGTCCTGCCCCAGGGGAGTGTTTGGGGACCCGGGTCCTGCCCCCGGGGAGTGTTTGGGGACCCAGGTCCTGCCCCAGGGGAATGTTTGGGGACCCGGGTCCTGCCCCAGGGGAGTGTTTGGGGACCCGGGTCCTGCCCCAGGGGAGTGTTTGGGGACCCGGGTCCTGCCCCAGGGGAGTGTTTGGGGACCCGGGTCCTGCCCCAGGGGAGTGTTTGGGGACCCGGGTCCTGCTCCAGGGGAGTGTTTGGGGACCCGGGTCCTGCCCCAGGGGAGTGTTTGGGGACCCGGGTCCTGCCCCAGGGGAATGTTTGGGGACCCGGGTCCTGCCCCAGGGGAGTGTTTGGGGACCCGGGTCCTGCCCCAGGGGAGTGTTTGGGGACCCGGGTCCTGCCCCAGGGGAGTGTTTGGGGACCCGGGTCCTGCCCCAGGGGAGTGTTTGGGGACCCGGGTCCTGCCCCAGGGGAATGTTTGGGGACCCGGGTCCTGCCCCAGGGGAGTGTTTGGGGACCTGTGTCCTGCCCCAGGGGAGTGTTTGGGGACCTGTGTCCTGCCCCAGGGGGAGTGTTTGGGGACCTGTATCCTGCCCCAGGGGAGTGTTTGGGGACCCGGGTCCTGCCCCAGGGGAGTGTTTGGGGACCTGGGTCCTGCCCCAGGGGAGTGTTTGGGGACCCGGGTCCTGCCCCAGGGGAATGTTTGGGGACCCGGGTCCTGCCCCAGGGGAGTGTTTGGGGACCTGTATCCTGCCCCAGGGGAGTGTTTGGGGACCCGGGTCCTGCCCCAGGGGAATGTTTGGGGACCCGGGTCCTGCCCCAGGGGAGTGTTTGGGGACCTGGGTCCTGCCCCACTGCCCCCCCTTCTCTCTTACAGCCCCCTTCTCTCTCTCACAGCCCCCCCTTCTCTCTCACAGCCCCTCCTTCTCTCTGACACCCCCCATTCTCTCTCTGACAGCCCCCCCCTTCTCTCTCTCTGACAGCCCCCCCTTCTCTCTCTCTCACACAGCCCCCCCTTCTCTCTCTCTCACACAGCCCCCCCTTCTCTCTCTCTCACACAGCCCCCCCTTTCGCTCTCTCTTTCCTTGTCAGCACTGTAAGTAGGTTTACTCCAGTCTTGTTTTTAACTTCTTTCCTTACCAATCTGCCTATATATTGATGTATAACAGAATTACTTGATTAACTGTATCCTCTTAAAGTGGTATTAAAGCAAAGAAAAATATTTATTATACTGCAGATTACCAATTTATAGATGGGTGGCTGCATTAGTTTTGTTTTTAGGATATCTCTTGTATATTCACCTGGTGATGCTGCTAGTAAGTCTTATGTTTTTCAAAAGAACGAGCCGTCTTTCCGATTTGGCAGTTAGAGGGTTGAATCAAACCATTTAACACTGCCAAAGGGGGTGGAGTCAGGGGCGGACCCCAGTGGGGGGCGAAAAAATAAGGTTTTCGCCTAGGGTGTCAAAAATCCTTGCTCCAGCCCTGAGTTAGTCACTCTGCTTGGAAGCGGTAAGGATCTGAATTATGATGTGTCTCTGTCTACAATATATTGCTGAATTGCCTATCCATGCCAGGCTGTCTTCTCGTATATACACGCGCATTTATAAATCTACAGAGGAAGGGTCTTGGGATAGAGATGAAGTCCAAATATTCCACGGAAATATATTAAAGATGAGCTAAGGAGGAGATGGGGAGTGATAAAGGCTTTAGAGTATTTTAGGAGGATGATATTAAAGCTAAACCCTGGCCTTCCCTTCAGTCTCGCACAGTTGTACAGGGTCCTCTCCCAAACTTGAATTGCTTACCCTGATTTTACTGCACACTGCGAGCTTCTCATAGTGTCCATTAGAACCTTATTCAAGCCCACCTCATCTCCTGTCCTGAGGATCCAGACATTTCCTCCCCGAAATCTCACTGTCCTTGGTCCACCCCTTTCATTCATTGGATTTCAGTCCTTTCAATCATGGAGGCTCAGCATCACATGTGGGTGTTACCATGGGAGTAGCATAAGGGGTTTCAGGGGTCATAATCACAATCCCGCCCCTAGCCCTGGTCGCTGATCCCAATGGGTGATTCGGCTGCGCCCTGCACTCTGCGCCCCTGCCAGCTTACCTGCTTGAGGACTCGCTCTCCGCTCTGCCCACTGACTTCCTGTTGCACACCGCCTGTCTCCCATCCCACACCGCGCGCCGCCTCTCTCCCATCCCACACCGCACACCGCCTCTCTCCCATCCCACACCGCACGCCGCCTCTCTCCCATCCCACACCACGCACCGCCTCTCTCCCATCCCACACCGCGCGCCGCCTCTCTCCCATCCCACACCGCGCGCCGCCTCTCTCCCATCCCACACCGCGCGCCGCCTCTCTCCCATCCCACACCGCACGCCGCCTCTCTCCCATCCCACACCGCACGCCGCCTCTCTCCCATCCCACACCGCACACCGCCTCTCTCCCATCGCACACCGCCTCTCTCCCATCCCAGGTATCGGCTTAGGCATCGGGAGCATTTGTGCGAGTACAAGTACTCGTGCAAATGCTCGGTATCGGTACCAATACTAGTATCGGTATTGGGACAACCCAAGTTGAAACCCTCCATTACTCACAATTGTCATTCCAAGTCCCAAATCCCAAAGGTGTTGAGTAGAGATGAGGTAAGGGCTTTGTGTCGGCCATTCAAGTTCCTCTACATAAATCTCAACAAACCATGTCTTTATGGAGCCTTCCTCAAAATGTTTTCAGAAGGTTGGAAGCCCATCATTGTCTAAAGAGGCTTTGTATGTCATAGCATTAATGGCACCCTTCACTGGATAAACCTACAGTTGGAAGGCAACATGGTCCAATGTCATATTTCTGTTTCCTATTCCCCAAAGATCAGCCAGGCTGCCGTGGTTTTAAAGGATAAAGATATTCACACTCTCTGTATGACTGACATATGGTTCCCAAGTTGGGATGTAATCAATTAAAGCGGATCTCCACCCTAAAGTGGAGTCGCGCTGATCGGAACCCTCCCCCCCTCCGGTGTCACATTTGACACCTTTCAGGGGGGAGGGGGTGCAGATACCTGTCTAAAGACAGGTATTTGCACCCACTTACGGCCACAGCAGAGTCGGGCAAAAGACGGGTTTTCCTAGCTTCCCGTCGCCCCCCTTGTGTGCTGGGAACTCTCGGCTCCCAGCACACAGCGGGAGCCAATCGGAGGGCGCAGCGCGACTCGCGCATGCGCCGTAGGGAACCGGGCAGTGAAGCCGGAGCGCTTCACTTCCTGGTTCCCTCACCATGGATGGAGGGGGGAGCAGCAGGGACGAGCGAACGCTCGTCTCTCTGATGCAGACGGCGCTGGACTCCAGGACAGGTAAGTGTCCTAATATTAAAAGTCAGCAGTTGCAGTATTTGTAGCTGCTGGCTTTTAATATTTTGTTTTAATGGGCCATCCGCTTTAAGCCTCTAACTTTACATGACACTACAGGCTCCAACCTGTTTAGGAGAATCCCTGATTAGCCACTCTGCAAGCAAGCTTCAAAGAGAGCTGTGGCTGCCAAGATAATTGATGACAAAGATATTTTGCTATCAGTACTGAGGAGACCTTGATGTTGGATTGAAGCCTCTTCTTTTTTACTTGAACCTGCTGGAGCCATATGCTAGTATTTGGGAACTTGTAGAGCCCTGAGCACCTGTGAGAGCCTGTGCATGGTCAGACACACCGCACACAATGTTCCCAACTGGCAACCAGTAAAAAACAGCACCTATTATCAACATACCCTTGGTACAGCGGTTTGGTGTGTGAGACATTGTGTGGGAACTGCAGCAGAGGATTCGGTCTCAATATTGGTTCATACAATGCCCAGTTGACCCTCTGAACATAAGTTCTTTAGGGTTCGCTGTTTACGGTAAGCCTCTCCTACAGTATGTTGTTGGTGGTGGCCATCTTCACTTCACCTGGTTCATTTAGATTGTGGGGGCACCAACACTTTCATTCACATTGGACTGTTTTCTATCTTCAAATTTTTTTGTATATTAAAGACTTTTTCACATGTTTTATAGACACATGTCCATTGATCATTTCCATGCATTGTTGAACACCCTGTTCACACCACTTGGTGTATTTTCATTTGTGCGGCGCTACTTTTTATATGTTGTTCCAACCTTACATGACACTACCGGCTCCAACCTGTCTACGAGAATCCCTGATTAGCCACTCTGCAAGCAAGCTTCAAAGAGAGCTGTGGCTGCCAAGATAATTGATGACAAAGATCCAAAGACCAAAAAGCTACTGGAGATGACATGGGCAATACTGCCCCCAGAGACCAATGACGGCAGGGCGGTCAGTAATATAATCTGTTGAGGAGGAATGCCCCAGGAACACTCTGATTCATCTAAAACCGAGTTGGGCTAGCAATGGGAGGGAGTTTGGATCAGGTGTGATTGAGGTTGTTTCAAAAAGAGAGCTCTCTTTTTTTAACATCTGGAGACCAGCCAACTAGTCTATTCTAGAGGATGTGATAAGAATCTTTGATGTTCTTTTGTATATATACTCTGCTGTATAGTGTGTGATATTCCTATTTTCTTGGGAAATAAATAAGATATTGTTTATTAAGCAGATATGTGTGCTTCCATAACTAACTCCATATCATTGTGCCTAGCAAGGTTTTATAAACTAGCTAACTATGGGAATAGACAAGTTAATATTGGTTTGTATACCGCCGCATTTACTTCACCAACATTTGGAGAGGTGTTCACATACGTTTGGCCATATCTTGTAATTTTTCGTATCTGCTTGGAGTGCGGCCATGAATATATACACCATGTACTTGCTGAACAGCATACTTCACGTGGGAACAAACCGGCAGCCAGCAATTCTTTGGCAGATCTCCCCTTTTCTTTTGACAGCTGCGCTCTTTTCGCACTTTGTAAATGATCTTCATCGCATCCCTCGCGCCTAGTTGAACTTGTGTACCAGAAGCTTTCCTGTAATACAGATATGTATACATCCAGTCAGGCCATACCTCACATTAATCCCCAGATCGCTAGCGTAGTACTCTCTTTAATACTTAATGATCCTCTAATTGCAGGGAATTTGCAGCTCCGTTCATTAGTCTGTCTCGGGTTTGTGGATGAACGGCACGCTGAGAAGATATTTCCATAGACCTCCTGTCCTTATGCATCTTCTGTTCCCCGTTGCCTCTTAGTGACTATGGAATATGCTGAATTGGTGCTCTCTTCACCCTCCTCTTGCAGTGGGTGTCTTATTAGCTCTCGAAAAACAAGCTGTTGGTCATTAATGAAAACCAAAATATCGCTTATCTCTTTTTATTTTTATTGCGGCGGTACACATTTTTTTATTTATATTTTTTCAATCCCCCAAAACAACAATGTTGTTCATAATGATTCCTCATCAACGTGAGGCGCTGCCGCTAAATAATTGAGAACTAAAATGTGGAATATTAAAAGCTAGGCTGTTCCAGAATGAATCCTCCAGGTGAACTATTACCAAGGCTCGGCGGGCGGCTTTCGGTGGCGGATGCAAATTGGAGCGGAACTCTCGGCAAGCAGTTTAATTCACTGTTGAAATATACATGTGTTGTGTGTGAACTGATTTACCTTTCCAGTAATTTGTTCGGCGGGTCTTATAACCCAGAAACCCGACTCAGGCAACAGAGCGGCGAGCCTGGCCTGATTTTTTTTTTCTTGCTGCAGTTACGCTGTAGACTAGAGTTTGGTCAAGGACCCATCTGCTTGCTTATAGGACAATGTAGAAGCATCATCACATAGGGATTGTAAGCTCCCTTGAGCAGGGACCTCTTGAATGTTTTGTGTTGAACTGTATAGTAACTGCAGTTTGGGACAAAATCACCCAGTGCCCTGGACAAAGATGCCAGATTGCCCCCCCCCCCCCTCATTATGTGGAGAGAGAGAACAGCCGCACCTCCACCCGGCGCTGGGCTGACAGAAGTAGTGATGCTGCTGTCACTACTCCTGTCAGCCTTATAGTAGAAGGAACTTGTGGCGCCCCCATCCCTACAATACATGCTGCGTCCAGGGCAGCCATCTCTTCTGCCCAACACTTGTCCCAGACCTGAGTAACTGTACTGTGTCCAGGGCAGCTATGCCTTCTGCCCACCCCTTGTCCCGGCCCTGAGGAATGGTACTGTGTCCAGTGGCGCCTGGTACTTTTTTTGGGTGGTGGCAGCAAAAAAACCTGGCCCCCTCACTCCCCCCTCCCCGTCGCTTTATCACCCGCTCACTCACCCATCGCCTGCCAGCCCTGTACTTACCCCATCCAGGTCAAGGACAAGGCTTCGGTGGCTTCCCCCCAGCATCTCCTTTCAAGTCCCAGCGGTTGCTTTTCCTCCCGGCCAATCAGGTCTTAGGACTCCCGGCTAATCGGGTCTCAGGATTCCTGGTTGGCTGGGAGGAGAAGCAGGAAGACATTAGCGAATATTCATTTGCTAATGTCACACAAGTGTATAGGCCTGGGGCACAGTGCTCTGCACCCTGAGCACCCCTTTTTTGAAGCCAATTAGAGTCTCGTGTCTCCGTATCTCACCTTGTGAAAATGCAAGCTGGTGTGTTCGGTGGTTCAAGCTCCGCCCAGGGATGGACTGGCCATTGGGACTACGGGGAGTTTCCCTGTGGGCTGATGGCTCAGTGGACCGGCTTTAGTGACAGTGGACCACCGCCCTCCTCCGCTCCTCTGTCTCTCCCTCCTCACAGCGCTCACCTGGGGGGGAACAGAGAAGCAGGGGGAGGACCAGAGGAGCAGGGGGAGCGACAGAGGAGCATGGGGGGACCAGAAGGATCACAGGGGAGGGGACAGACAGCTGACTCAGAAGCTGTGGCCTGGGAGTTTCTAACTTCTGCCTAATCTTGTCCAATGGAGGGGGGGGGGGGGGGGGGGGGGGGGGCACCAAACTGATTCTTTGCCCCGGGTGAAATAATGTCTAGCTTCCCCACTGGTACTGCCTATAAGAGTACCAGTACCAGCCGTTCTACTCTAATAAAGTAGAACGGCTAGTGGCTAGTTAAGGGGGAGAGGGGGCTTGGGTGGCTGGCGGGGGTGGCAGTTGTCCGGCCGCCCTAGGAGAGACCTGTCAAAGTGGGCCAGTCTGGATGAAGTCCAGGGCCAAATCTTTGTCCCAGTCCAGCCCTGGCTCCGCCCTCCACCAAAGTCACTATGTATGTAGACACTTAAGCTTGAGCTACTGAGCTCGGCAAAAAAGGGAAAAAATAAAAAATAAATATTTTTCTTAAATGTTTTTGTTTAGTCCAAGCCACTGTACTTTAACTTTAAAAACAGTTCATGGAACCCTTTGCATTTCCACTCTGCATGCCCCCTTATTCCTATTAGTCATGTATGGGGAGTAATAATTCCTGGCCATGCTGACATCTTTTTTTTTCCATTCAGTTTTGATTTACTACTTTATTGAATGTGGAGGCCATTGTGGTAATGGATGTAAACTCAGCAGCGCCAGATCAAGTGTATGAAGATGAGGGCCCCGGCTTGCGTGTTAATGTATAGCCGCGCAGAACGTATAATACGGCGAGCTCGCGCTGAGCAGTAAATATTCCCAGTGGCGGCACAGGAGACTTTTCATCGATAACGGGTTTGAGTAATGGTTGATAAAGATATGTTTTTCTTCCATAAAGCTGACACGGCAGAAACGGCCCGGCCCTGATAAGTTGTGTATTCATAAAGCTTGAATCAGCAACCGCGCTAATGAATGCAAAGGTGATAGACATCGCGGTGCGAAATCAGATCATTAACACGACGAAACACGAGACCGGCTCTATGTACAGCTCAGAACAGAAGGGTGCCGAGTCCTACTTAAAGAGAACTGGTTCCTGGAAATGTAGGCCGAACGTGGAACTTTAACCCCAGATTGAATCCTTCTTTTGTCTCATAAAACAATGACCCCCCCCCCCACTGCATTATGAAGGCCTCCTCTAGTTGCCTCATAAACCTATGACCCCCGTGTGACGGTCACCACCGCTTACGACCTTCCATCCATCCACGACAAGCTTATCTGACACACTGCGACCATACTGCATACACGATCCATATCCATTCCCATAAACAAGACGAGACTCAAGCTCTGCACTTGCTTCAAAGATATGACAATTTATTGGTATTTTCTCAGCTTCTTATACAGTCTCAAGCATAATGCAGTTAGTCACAGGACAATGTAGTCTCCACCCCCCTTCACACCATGGGGGGCTTCAATCACACTCTAAAAGGCATTCAGGTAAGCTAACCATGTAGACCGGTCGGCACCGCATCTTCAATAGTGTTCAATTAACCTTGAATAATAACACAGACATCTAGTTGAATAAGTTATCTAGACAGCTTTATCACACAATGGCAGAGTCTTGTGAGAGTGGGTGCAATCAACACCTTCAACGGAATGTCTTTACAGTGAATAGCCAACACCTTAAGACATGTCTCAAGACATTTCAATAGCCTATTATACAAAGGTATGAGTCACGCTGGTCTTGTAGACCTGAATTAACACCTTTCAAAAGCATGTGTGCCCAGATTGAATAGCCAACAGCTTTTGATATTTGAAGACATCCTACAAACATGAATTATTATTATTAATGTACCATCTTCTGTAATATATAAATTATGATTCTTTGTCACCCTATGGCCCTAGTGGACATAAGGTGACCCTAGACATAGGAATATCTCAGTCTGTCACGGGCCATTCCGTTACACCCCGGTTGTCTCATAAGCCAATGATACCTGGTAGTCTCATAAACCAACAACCCCCCCCCCCCCCACTGTCTCATAAGCCAATGACACCCCCGAGTGCTGCCAATGACCCTTGTTGTCTCATAAACCAATGACCCATGGTTGTTTTTTAAGCCAATGACCCCCAGTTGTCTCATAAGCCAATGACCCCTGGTGGTCTCATAAACCAATGACACTTGGTTGTCTCATAAACCAATGACCCCCGGTTATCTCATAAGCTAAAGACCCCCGGTTGTCTCATAAGCTAAAGAGCTTTCTGCTCAGGGAGCTCTGAGGACTAAGCGATCGGTGGTGTTTGATCACTCGATTTTCAGTGTTAGAGTTGGGGGGAGGGGACCGATGCTGCATCCACCTAGGTAAGTAAGGGAAAAAAAACTCCATACTTCTCCCCAGCCTTGGGGTAAAATCAGTAGCGGTGCATCCATAAAGGGCCCACGGGCCCCGCCCCCTCTCTTGCCATCCCTCTATCACTATTGATAGATTCATGCATTGCATGAATCTATCTATGGTTACAACCCCCTATTCAGGTGCCTTGTCGGGTGCCGGCGCCTGAATTACACAGGCAGGGTTTTTATTTGGAAGCAACCGATTAGAGCCATAGGCTCTAATAGGTGTAAAAAAAACAGTGAACAGCGGGCACCATGCTGGGCGTTTGCTGTTCACTCAGCTGTGTGTTAACCAATCAGGTGCTCGGGTCTGTGTTACCTGTGACCTGATTGGCTGAAACGGCAGGCGCTGTGATTCGACGCTGCTTATCAGGCGTCCAATCATAGCAGAGGATGGGAAGAGCGGGTGAGGGAAAAGATCGAGGCACATGGAGGACACAGCCGCCGTGACCCGCTGCCCCACCGAGACAAGGTAAGTGCCGGGTGGGCAGGGGATGCACACTGGCAACAGTTGATGTGAACACTGGCAGCAGTTGATGGGCACACTGGCGACAATTGATGGGCACAGTGTCAGCAATTAATTGGATATAGTAGCTGCATTTGATGGCAAAGTGGCCGCATTTGATGGGCCCAGTGGCTGTGTTTTATGGGCACAGGGGCTGCGTTTTATGGGCACAGTGGCTGCATTTTATGGACAAAGTGGCTGCGTTTTATGGGCACAGTGGCTGCGTTTTATGGGCACAGGGGCTGCGTTTTATGGGCACAGTGGCTGCGTTTGATGGGCACAGTGGCTGCGTTTGATGGGCACAGGGGCTGCGTTTGATGGGCACAGTGGCTGTGTTTGATGGGCACAGTGGCTGTGTTTGATGGGCACGGTGGCTGCGTTTTATGGGCACAGGGGCTGCGTTTTATGGGCACAGTGACTGCGTTTTATGTACACGGTGGCTGCGTTTTATGGGCACAGTGGCTGCGTTTGAAGGGCAGAGTGGCTGTGTTTGATGGGCACATGGGCTGCGTTTGATGGGCACAGTGGCCGCTTTTGATGGGCACAGTGGCCGCGTTTGATGGGCACAGTGGCCGCGTTTGATGGGCACAGTGGCCGCGTGTGATGGGCACAGTGGCCGCGTTTGTTGGACACAGTGGCTGTGTTTGATGGGTACAGTGGCTGCGTTTGATGGGCACAGGGGCTGTGTTTTATGGGCACAGTGGTTGCGTTTGATGGGCACAGGGGCTGTGTTTTATGGGCACAGTGACTGCGTTTGATGGACACAGGGGATGTGTTTGATGGGCACAGTGGCTGCAATTGATGGATTTTTTTTTCTCAGTTTGTTTGCGCCACCCAAAAATCTTGAGCACCAGCCACCACTGTATAAAACACTAGCCTGCCCCTGGCCACCTTGCTTTTGGGGTGTCGGGGGGTGGTGCCACACAGACTAAAGATGCACCACGCTTACAGCATTCAGAAATACCTAAGTCTGGATGTAGCCGTAGCCTTATTCTCCAATCACAGGCCTGCATGTGCCTTATGGTAAATAATTGACAGTTGGCAACAATGTATATACATCTAGAAGATATATACAGTAGCATATGCCGCCTCTCTTTCATGCGTTCCTCACAGCCAGGCGATAATGTAAAGAGCGCACAGAATGTATACCATTAGAGAGAAGAAGAAGATTATAGACTTCAACTTGCAAACATGAAGAAGCCGCATGAAGAAGGAACTGCATAAATGAGGACAGATAGACTAATCATAGGTTTTATAGTGTGCGCAGTGTGGTATCCCCGCTCCAAACCTCATTACTTCTGCTCCTCATATATAACAAATTTAAGAACGTCCTTGGTCTCAGCAATTAACAGGAAACTGTTACTTTCACAGACCTGAATATATTTCCCCTCCACGGTGCGCATCGCAGAACATTAAAGGATATATTGGATCTCGGAGTGTATATATGCTAATCTTCTTCATGAAATATTACCTGTTATCCGCAGGGAGGGAAGTGATTGGTGAGAATTACACCCTTTGCTTCGGGGTTGTTAAGGACGAGTGTCAGTCAGAATAAACATCCCTATTAAACTTCCAGGATAAGAGCGAGATTTAAAAAATATATATATATATAAATCTTTATTTAATGAAGACATCAGTACAAAAATCAATGAAATTGCACGGTCATGTAGATGCAATCAGGGCCGCCATCAGGGGGGTACAGGCAGTACACCTGTAAGGGGCCCGGAGGTCCCCAGGGGCCTGGATGGCAACCCCCTTTTTTAATTTTTTTATTATTTAAAAAAAAATTGTAAGGGGCCGAAGGTACCCAGGGCCCCGGATGGCAACCCCTTTTTTTATTTATTTTTTGTATTTTTAATTATTTTTGTAAGGGGCCCGGAGGTATTTTTTAATGTTTATAAATAACAATAATAATAATAATTTTTTTAATTTATTCATTTTTATTAAAGGGCCCAGAGGGCCCTGGATGGCAACCCCCCTTTTTTTTTATTATTTTTTTCCTTATATATACTGTATGGGCCAGATTCATGAAGAGTTAGGCTGGCCGATCCAGTGATCCGCCAGCCTAACTGTCACTTTAAGCCGGCGTTTTTGTTTTCTATAACCAGAAAACAAGAAACGCCGGGTTGGAGTTCCGATGCGATCGGCGTAATTGAATTTCGCCATCGCATCGTTACTTCAACTTAAAAATGGCGCCGGGGGGCGTTCCCGCCGATTAACGCTGAAAAAATATGTTAATCAGCGGGAGTCGGAAATTCACGATCGTTTTCGGGCGCGACGCAGTGACTTTACGACGTTTCCGGAAGCGATACGCGGCGTAAAGATAAAGCAGCCCCCTAGTGGAATATCCTATGTTAGGTATAGGCGTCGTCATCGCGTCGGAAAAAAAACAAATCGCGTCGTTTGCGTAAAACATTCATGAATGGGGACGTGACGTCATTGACGTTCACTGACAGAACTTGGAGCATGCGCACTGGGATGCATTGACACTCGACGCATGCGCAGTACATTCGCCGCGGGATCGCGCTTAGTTTGAATACTACACGCCCCGTACCCGCCCAATTTGAATTCCGCTGTCTCATTTGCGATGCGCTGCCGCAACTTTAGGAGCAAGTGCTTCCTGAATAACAGCACTTGCTCCTAAAATTACTGCAGCGTAACGCAAATGAGAAGCGTTACTCCAGAGCAAAGATGCTCCCATCTACCTGAATCTGGCCCACTATGTTTTCTTTTTTCCTTTTATTAAAGGGCCCAGAGGTTCCCAGGGGTCTGGAGGTCCCCATATATATATATATATATATATATATATATATATATATATGAAAATATTTTTTATATTCTGTAAACTTTCAATTGTTCTTTATATTAAATCCATTTTTAACAATTTATTTTATATTATTCAACAGGAAAACCTAAAGTTCTGGTATTTCTGACAGGTAGATTTGGCTGCTGTTGAAGTATTCAAGACATAAAAGAACCTGGAAAAAAAAAAATCAGCCCGCCAGTCTCTGCCATATAATTTTTGGGCCGGCCAACACTTTATCCAGTACATTTTTTTATATATTAAGCTAATAGGAGAGTGAAGGATATCCTCCGCTGGATGCCTCCTCACCACACGGAAAAATAAAAAAGCAGTTGTTTAAGTGGAAAAGGATGTAAAAGTTAAACAATATAATATATAATTTACAGACAATGGGGGGATTTTGAAAAGAAAAAAAAAAAAACGTTTACAAAGCTCACAGTTTTTCGAAAAAAAGAATAAAATAAAAGACACAATAGAATAACAGAAATATTGCTCTTTGTTCTACAATGATTGGCCGCTGCCTGGATCTGTGAGAAATTACATATTTCATGGCAATAGTGAACACTATGTAGCGCAAAAAAGGAATCTTTTTATAAGTCCTGTTTTTAATAAAAAAACACAAAAAATGCCCCATTTATAGGGAGACTGGAAGAAGATAGGGACGTGTAAATGGTAATAAAGGGTAGATGGAATGCACAATCCTGCCAGGTGCCTCTAGAACAGACTTTCTCACTAAACTGGTTGCCCCCATCCCTCCAAAACTGCGCAAAATAAACAAAATCTCCTTATATTCTAGAGCAGGGTTTCAAAGAACCCAAGGGTTCCTCCAGAGGTAGCTAGGGGGTCCTTGACCTGTGGTTCCTCCAAAGGTTGCTAGGGGTTCCTTGACCTGTGGGTCCTCCAGAGGTTGCTAGGGGTTCCTTGACCTGTGGTTCCTCCAGAGGTTGCTAGGGGTTCCTTGACCTGTGGTTCCTCCAGAGGTTGCTAGGGGTTTCTTGACCTGTGGTTCCTCCAGAGGTTGCTAGGGGTTCCGTGACCCGTGGTTCCTCCAGAGTTTGCTAGGGGTTCCTTGACCTGTGGTTCCTCCAGAGGTTTCTAGGGGTTCCTTGACCTGTGGTTCCTCCAGAGGTCTCTAGGGGTTCCTTGACCTGTGGTTCCTCCAGAGGTTTCTAGGGGTTCCTTGACCTGTGGTTCCTCCAGAGGTTTCTAGGGGTTCCTTGACCTGTGGTTCCTCCCCAGGTTGATAAGGGTTCCTTGACCCGTGGTTCCTCCAGAGGTTGCTAGGGGTTCTTTGACCTGTGGTTCCTCCAGAGGTTGCTAGGGGTTCCTTGATCTTTGGGTTCTCCAGAGATTGCTAGGGGTTCCGTGACCCGTGGTTCCTCCAGAGGTTTCTAGGGTTTCCTTGATCTGTGGTTCCTCCAGAGTTTGCTAGGGGTTATTTGACTTGTGGTTACTCCAGAGGTTGCTAGGGGTTCCCTGACCCGTGGTTCCTCCAGAGGTTGATAGGGGTTCTTTGACCTGTGGTTCCTCCAGAGGTTGCTAGGGGTTCCTTGACCCGTGGTTCCTCCAGAGGTTCCTAGGGGTTCCTTGACCCGTGGTTCCTCCAGAGGTTGCCAGGGGTTCCCTGGTATCGGAGCATGTGCACGAGTACTTGTGTAAATACTTGGCATTGGCACCGATATCTATAACGGTATCGGTGCAATGCTAGAGGAGGTCAAAATGCTGCTTTTAACCAGAGTGACTGATGGCGTGGTTGGATTTAGGAGGCAGGCGTTCAGAGTACGGCCTTTGAAATGTCAACGCTGGTGATAACGAGCAGCTAAGAGGAATAAAAAGAAAAGAAGCAAACAGTGCCAAGAGATGAGAAAAAAAGCAAAGTCAGGAACTTGGCCAAGGTGCAGAGGACATAAAGCTCAATTCACAAAGGTAACGTGCCGGGATAAGGATACTTATTTTAGAAAAAAGTGACAGCTATTTTCAGTTAAGTCCAATGAGATTTGAAAATTGCTGTCACATGGCTAAGATAAAAGGTACTTCTGTGTATGCAAAGCTCGGGGCAGGTGGAGGACAAGCTGGGTCAGCAAATAAACAGCAAGAAGCTGCACCCCTATGGTCTACAACGTAACACGCTGAGGAAAAACGTATCAAAAGTGGAGCAGCCAAAATCTGGAGCAGCTGTTTCTATCTTTTATTTTCAAAGCTTAACCCCTTCAGTAACGAGCACTTTTACCATCTGGTCACCAGTCATCTCTATGCTCGTCATGTGACAAGAAACCGGCACCGGGCGATTCTTTCTCCGGGCCCCCGATGGCACGGGAGAGCCAGGAGAAACACCGGATGGCGGCGGGAGGGGGGGATGTCCCCTCCCGCCGCCTATAAGAAAGATCAAGAGGCTTACGCCGGGCCATTTACACTACGCCGCCGCAAATTACGGAGCAAGTGCTTGGAGAATATGGCACATGCTCCTGTAAGTTGCGGCGGCGTAGTGTGAATAGCTTACGCGCCGCCGCCGCAGAATGTACGGGAATCTGGCCCATAGCGTCTACAAAATAGGGGATAGTTTTTTGGCATTTTTATTAATAATTAATTTTTTACTAGTAATGGCGGCGATCAGGGATTTTTATCGTGACTGCGACATTGCGGCAGACACATCTGACACTTTTCACGCTATTTTGGGACCGTTGTCATTGATACAGCGATCAGTGCTATACAAATCCATTGATTACTGTGTAAATGACACTGGCAGGGAAGGAGTTAACCGCTAGGGGGCGAGGAAGGGGTCTAAGGCTGCATTCACACTATAACACGGCATATTGTATCGCGATTTGCAGCGACAAATTGCTGCGTTTTGTACCGCGTTTTGCAGCGTCAAAACGCGTCGTTTTTTGCCTTGTTTTCGCTGGGAGGGGTGATTTTAACATTGTCTGCTATGCCGAAACGCCGAAGCCGCCTGAAAAAAGGGTCCGGGACTTGTTTTGAGCTTTAGGCGTACAGCGTTTTGGCGTTCGGCGTGGAGATGTGAACCATGTCCATAGTCGACAATGTTAAATCAACCCTCGAGCGTATTTTAAGCTGCAATAGCGTCAGACGTAGGGCGTAAAAACGCCTAGGTGTGAATGCAGCCTAAGTGTGTCTTAGGGAGTGATTCTAACTGTGGGGGGATGGGCTATGAGTGACACGACACTGATCACTGCTCCCGATGACAGGGAACAGTAGATCAGGGTCCTGTCACTAGGCAGAACAGGGAAATGCCTTGTTTACATAGGCTTCTCCCTGTTCTGCAGCTCATCGAGTCCGCGGGTCCTGCGGGCACGGGCACGGAGCTTGTGGCGTGGGCACGCGAGCGGGCAAATTTAAAGCAACGTACAGGTGCGCCCACCATGCCATTCTGCCAAGGTATGTGTACAGGCGGCGGTCGGCAAGCGGTTAACTTACTTTGAGAACTACTTTGGTTTCTCTAGAAGCCTCTGAGATGTCCTCATTGGAAAAAGATGTAATATTCATTAATGATAAAAGACTGAATACATTACATACATTTTCTGACATACATAATTACGCAATGAAAATTAATCTGAGAACATATTATATGCAAAGTAAATGTGTAGCTGCCATGGAAGCGGAGGATGGGACGCTACTTTGAAGAAACCATCCGTAGCCAATCCACCGAACAAATAGAATGATTGAATTAACATTTTTACCAGATCTCGAAACATGCCAATCATAAGATGTGTTATGTGAATTCGGGCAAAATGACTTTCATTTAAGATCTTTACACTAAACTCACATTTTTTTTATAAAATAAAATAACTGCGATGTGTCTAAAAATAAGTAGATTGTACCTTCCGTCTCTCTTTTCCTTTGTTCTAATCTCTACAATCTGAGTTTTTTTTTCTCCGAATTCCTGTTCTAGTGTGGCTACATTCGTTCTCCATGCCCACCCTGTGCATGCCACTGCAGCCACCCTTTCCTGCTTGCCCCTGAGGTCAGGTGGACTACACATCTTCATGGAGACACAAAAAAAAACATCAATTGTCGCCACTGTGCCATTAAACGCAGCCGCTGTGCCATCAAACGCAGCCACTGCGCCCATTAATTGCAGCCAGTTTGTCCCATCAAATGCCGCCATTTTGCCCCATCAAACGGTGCCATTTTGCCTCATCAATTGCACCAGTTTGTCCCATCAAAAGCCGCCAGTTTGCCCCATCAAATGCCGCCAGTTTACCACATCAAATGCCGCCAGTTTGCCCCATTAAATGCCGCCAGTTTGCCCCATTAAATGCCGCCAGTTTGCCCCATCAAACGCCGCCAGTTTTCCCCATTTAATTCCGCCAGTTTGCCCCATCAAATGAGGCCAGATTGCCCCATCAATAGTTTGCTCCATCAAAAGCCGTCAGTTTGCCCCATCAAACACCGCCAGTTTGCCCCTTAAATTGCCAGCAGCTTGCCCCTTAAATTGCCAGCAGTTTGCCCCATCAAACGCCGCCAGTTTTCCCCATAAAATGCCGCCAGTTTACCACATAAAATGCCGCTAATTTGCCCCATCAAATGCCGCCAGTTTGCCCCATCAAATGCCCCCAGTTTACCAAATCAAATGCCGCCAGTTTGCCCCATCAAATGCCACCAGTTTGCCCCATCAAATTCAGTCAGTTTGCCCCCAAATCAAATGCAGCCAGTTTGCCCCATCAATTGCCGCTAGTTTGCCCTATCAGTTGCCGCCAGTTTGCCCCATCAAATTCAGCCAATTTACCCCATCAAATCCTGCCAATTTTCCCCATCAAATGCCGTCAGTTTGCCCCATCAATAGCCGCCAGTTTGCTCCATCAATTTCTGCCAGTTTTACCCATCAATTGCTGGCAGTTTGCCCCATCAATTGCCACCAGTTTTCCCCATCAATTGCCGTCAGTTTACCCCATCAATAGCCGCCAGGTTGCCCCATCAATTGCCGCCAGTTTGCCCCATCAATTGCCACCAGTTTTCCCCATCAATTGCCGTCAGTTTACCCCATCAATAGCCGTCAGGTTGCCCCATCAATTGCCTCAAGTTTTCCCCATCAATTGCCGCCAGTCTGCCAAATGAAACGCTGCCAGTTTGCCCCATCAAATGCCACCAGTTTGCCCCATCAATTTCCGCCAGTTTTACCCATCAATTGCCGCCAGTTTGCCCCATCAATTGCCACCATTTTTCCCAATCAATTGCCGTCAGTTTTCCCCATCAATAGCTGCCAGTTTGCCCCATCAAAAGCTGCCAGTTTGCCCCATCAAATGACGCCAGTTTACCCCATCAATTGCCACCAGTTTGTCCCATCAAACTCCGCCAGTTTGCCCCATCAATTGCCACCAGTTTGCTCCATCAATTGCCCCCAGTTTGCCCCATCAAATGCCGCCAGTTTGCCCCATCAATTTCCGCCAGTTTTACCCATTAATTGCCGTCAGTTTGCCCCATCAATTGCCACCAGTTTTCCCCATCAATTGCCGTCAGTTTGCCCCATCAATAGCCGCCAGTTTCCCCCCTCAATTGCCACCAGCTTTACCTATCAATTGCCGCCAGTTTGCCCCATCAATTGCCACTAGTTTGCCCCATCAAAAGCCACCAGTTTGCCCCATCAATTGCCGCCAGTTTGCCCCATCAATTGCCGCCAGTTTTTCCCATCAATTGCCGCCAGTTTGTCCCATCAATTGCCGCCAGTTTGCCCCATCAAATGCCGCCAGTTTTACCCATCAATTGGCACCAGTTTGCCCCATCAATTGCCGCCAGTTTGTCCCATCAATTGCCGCCAGTTTGCCCCATCAATTGCCACCAGTTTGCCCCATCAAATGCCGCCAGTTTTACCCATCAATTGCCACCAGTTTGCCCCATCAATTGCCGCCAGTTTGCCCCATCAATTGCCGCCAGTTTGCCCCATCAAACGCCGCCAATTTTCTCTGTCAAATGCCACCAGTTTGCCACATCAAAAGCTGCCAGTTTGCCCCATCAAATCACGCCAGTTTGCCCCTTAAAATGACGCCAGTTTGCCCCATCAATTGCCGCCAGTTTTTCCCATCAATTGCCGTCAGTTTGCCCCATCAATTCCCGCCTTTGTAAGGATGTTCTTAAAAAGGGGCATGGAGTTCCGAGATCCTCATGGCTCCACTCCACCACTGACTCTGAAAGCCTCCAGTGGTTGTCTGCAGACGTCTGTTCATCTCTATGCACATCTTCATTTCTGGTCTACTAGGACATCGGAGGTGCTCTGTAGGAACATTCATCACAGAGATGAACCATAAAGGGAGGAGTGGGGGCTTGAAGATCTTCATCAACTTTCAGTCCATCATTAACCAACGGTGCAAAGAAGTTACTGGTGCAAAGATGGCAGCTCAGCAAATTTAAGAACAGCACAAAGGAAAGTTGTAAAACTGGAATCTGTGGGAAATTGCGCCTATTCAGCCAAAGGAGTATTTCTGAGGTCAGGTACTGAAGTTGAATCAGAAGATCTGGCTCACGATCGGACTCCCAATTACTCCCAAACGTGTTCAATAATGTTGAGCTCAGGATTTTGTGCCCTCGAGTTCCTCCCCACAAAACCCATCAGACCAAGTCATTATGGAGCTGGAACAAAATTCATATTAAAAGAGAAAAAAGTTCTCTTTGCTACAAATCTGGAAGCGAACAATCGTCTAAATGTCTTTTGTATGCTGGTTGTCGATGGAGATAACATGGCTAGAGGCTTAAAGGGGTTGTAAACCTTCATGTTTTTTCACCTTAATGCATCCTATGTGGCCGGCGGAGCTCTCTGATGTGGCCCATGACCTCCTGCTCTGAAATGGCGGGTTGGCAAGCCCAGATCGCAGGTTGCCGACGTGCCATACCGCAACGTCAGTGTTGCGAATGTAGTTGGTGGTAGAGGAAGAAAGCGGCTGCGGAGCAGAGCCCCATAAGCCGATGCTTCCTCTACAGCGCCGGCTTTTGCCACAGGCGGAGTCAATGGCAAAGTTCAGCTAACCCGCAGGATAGACACAGGTGCACTACGCTGTACCCATGGTGTGGGTAAATGGCAGCACATCAGTGTGAAAGCAGTCTTAGGCCTCTTTCACATGATCAGCCCGACCAAATGGGACCCTCAATTCCCCTCTATAGAGCGACAGATGTCCATTTACTCCCACCTACCTCCAATCCGAAAAACAGAAGGGAATTTGTCCCCTTCCACCTGGGTGGATTGTAGGGCCTATAGAGTAGCCGTGACTTGTCATCCACCCACTCCGCTTATTGTGGCCCACGACTCATTACCAAGTTTCTTAAGTGGCCCTTGCTCTTCAAAAGGTTGGGCACCCCTGCATTAAGGTGAAAAAACATTCACTAGTTACCGCCCCCCCCCCCCCCCCCAGCCCCCGTTTACTTACCTGAGCCCTCGAAAGAACCACGCTTGCTTTTTGTCTCTTCTCGGCCCACTCTTTTTTGGATAGCCATTGGCTCGTGCTGCTGTCAATCAACTCCAATGACGCGCGGGCCGGGGAGCGGGGCTGAGTCCTACAGGACTCGGGAGAGCTCCCGCAAGGTAACAGACTTGGGAAAACGCTTCCCAGGGGGCGTTAGCTGATGCGGGAAGGAGCCAAGACAGCCACTGAGGGACCCCAAAAGATGTGGATCAGGGGCCACTCTGTGCAAAGCGAGCTGCACAGTGGAGGTAAGAATAATATGTTTGTTATTTAAAAACAAACAAACCCATACAACCCCTTTAAAGCAAATCAGCACAAGAGATGTACGTCACAACGTCACCGCTATTTCCCTACCTTACCTGACGTATGTTTCATCTGAATAGACGTCTTCTGTAAGGCAGTAGGGGCTCCATAAAAGAAGCCTGCGTCTTGAAGCTGTCATTATCAAAAAAGGATTTTGTAGCAAGTATTAAATACATTTCATTTAGCGTGTTCAATACTTTTTCCCCGTGTCCTTTTATTTTATTACACAGAACTTTTTTTTGGTGTCTTTGTATGTATGGATTGCTTGGGTTGTTACCGACATGTGGTGAAGATTTGAACATTTCCTGTCAATAGCACCTCCAATACTTATTTTACTCGCTGTAAATGTGAAGACCTGATGTCCTCTTTACACAACATTGGATACAAGAGCCAAAAAAACGTCCAAATCAAGCAACTGGCATTTCAGATCTATAGATACCATTAAAGACACTACAGTACAAGAAACCTCACACAGAGCGAAATAATGGCAATTACGTCTCGGAAAAGAGAGCGACTCGGCTCCATTACAGAGAAACAGAAAAGCCATTGAACATCTGGAGATGATGATAAATGTGAGGAACCATTGAGAGCTCTCTGCCAAAGACATGGAACGTCTCCGGCTGCAGATCAATAAAACAAAGAGAGAAGAACCAAACATTCCGGTACAGACGGCCCAGAATTCAGGCAACATACGAGACATCGGTGACATTGCAGCTGGAAGAGCTTAAAGCCCAACTAAACTCCTTCAATCAACATTGATTACTTGTAATCCTTATGCTGCTAGGCATTAGTAAATAGATACGCAGCGGTTCCCCCGGAGGGGCTGCTGGATATTGTGGTCCACCTGTCACCCTGCCCGGCCCGGCAGTCACTTCCCAGTTACTCTTGAGACAATAGACAGTCTCTATGTTTGTTTTGTGTTTTTATTGAGGGGTTTTGAACTCGGGTTGGGTAAAGGAAGTTATGGGATGCCCAGGATCAATAATGGAACCAATAAAATGATCAGTTGGGACCTCTAGTTACACTTCTAGAGTCCCAGTCTCCTCCAGAACAACCCTTATTTGTAGACTTCCTCTCTCCCCTGTACAATACTTGGTTCCTGGTACAGCTAGCACATGTTGGGCCCGACTCTCTCTCTGTCAGGCCTTAGCAACTGCCATTTTCAGGCAGGGACCACGGGCCCCTTTAGTGTAGCAACAAATAGGAAAGTCTTTAGTGCTAGCTGATCTTGGAGGACTACTGCTCCCAGTCAGTCCTCTTTAAGCTCTCCTGGTTGTAGCTGCCCGACTTCACTATCCATAACATCACAGTTTCTCCTGCTGGCTCTACATCCATCTCAGTCCTCCCAGACTGACACTTTCTCTCTCTCAGCAGTCCTCCCAGACTGCCTCTCTCTCTCTCTCTCTCTCTCTCTCTCTCTCCACAGTCCTCCCAGACTGACACTCTCTCTCTCCCTTCCCACCCTTCTTCTCCCTGCCCACCCATGTTCTCCCTGCCCACCCCTTATTTCACTGCCCACCCCTCTTCTCCCTGCCCACCCCTCTTCTCCCTGCCCATGCCTCATCTCCCTGCCTATCCCTCATCTCCCTGCCCACCCCTCTTCTCCCTGCCCACTTCTCTTCTCCCTGCCCACCCCTCATCCCTCTGGCTTCCCCTCTTCTCCCTGCCCACCCCTCTTCTCCCTGCCCATCCCTCTTCTCCCTGCCCATCCCTCTTCTCTCTGCACATCCCTCATCCCCCTGTCCACCCCTCTTCTCCCTGCCCACCCCTCATCTCCCTGCCTACCACTCTTTTCCCTGATCACCCATTATCTCCCTGCCCACCCCTCTTCTCCCTGCCCACCCCTTATCTCACTGCCCACCCCTCTTCTCCCTGCCCATCCCTCTTCTCTCCGCCCACCCCTCTTCTCCCTGTCCATGCCTCATCTCCCTGCCCACCCCTCTTCTCCCTGCCCACCCCCCATCCCTCTGCCCACCCTTCATCTCCCTGCCCACCCCTCATCTCACTTTCCACCCCTCATCTCCCTTCCCACCCCTCATCTCCCCACAAAAGGAATAAAAGCATGAGCTGAGAATATTTCCTGCACACGGAGGCGTGCAAAATGTTCTTCTCGCCTTCGCTCTTTAACCGCGCTCCTCTCTTATAAGTCCGCCCGTCCATCAGCCCACCACTGAACAACAAAGTGGATCATTTTTTTCCCCCCGACAAATAGATTGTGAGCTCAGAAAACAAAGAACAGGGCAGCTTTCATTGTCTATTATGATGTATAAATACATGTTAATGGAAGCAGATAATATCTTATTATACAGGGAGCCTGCTGTCACATAAAACGAGGTGACTGAAGCCAAGAAACATTTTATTTATTTTTTTACTTTTGGCTGCAGTTCTGAATTCAAGAATACATTTCATAAACTATTCCTTTATGGATTTTTTTCTATGAAATGTGAATGAGCTGATTTAATGGCTGCTCCATAGCCGTCATTTTTATTTTTTTATATCCTGCATGGCCAGTCCTTTGTTCTGTTGTTGTAGCTCCATGGCTATAATAGTATTTACTTCTTGAATTATGCAGTGGTTTGCTTCTTTCTCTTGGGTCATTGATCTTCTCTCAGCAGTTGTTGATGCTGACTGTGCTGCCTGGTCCAAAGATAACCACTAGAGGGAAGCGTTTTACACAGCTGGTGCTCAAAAAAATTTTTTTTTGGGGGGGGGGGGGGCGCAAAAGAAAAAAACAATTGCAGCCACTGTGCCCATCAAATGCAGCCACTGTGCCATCAATTGTCACCACTGTGCCATCAATTGTCACCACTGTGCCCATCAATTGTCACCACTGTACCATGCCATCAAATGCAGCCACTGTGCCATCAATTGTCACCACTGTGCTATGCCATTAAACGCAGCCACTGTGCCATCAATTGTCACCACTGTGCCATGCCATCAAACGCAGCCACTGTGCCATCAATTGTCACCACTGTGCCATCAAACGTAGCCACTGTGCCATCAATTGTCACCACTGTGCCATCAAACGTAGCCACTGTGCCATCAATTGTCACCACTGTGCTATGCCATCAAATGCAGCCACTGTGCCATCAATTGTCACCACTGTGCTATGCCATTAAACGCAGCCACTGTGCCATCAATTGTCACCACTGTGCCATGCCATCAAACGTAGCCACTGTGCCATCAATTGTCACCACTGTGCCATCAAACGTAGCCACTGTGCCATCAATTGTCACCACTGTGCCATCAAACGTAGCCACTGTGCCATGCCATCAAACGCAGCCACTGTGCCATCAATTGTCATCACTGTGCCATCAAACGTAGCCACTGTGCCATGCCATCAAACGCAGCCACTGTGCCATCAATTGTCACCACTGTGCCATGCCATCAAACGCAACCACTGTGCCATCAATTGTCACCACTGTTCCATGCCATAAAACACAGCCACTGTGCCATCAATTGTCACCACTGTGCCCTTTGTTGCCACTGTGCCATTTGTCGCCACTATGTCCATTGATGCCACTGTGCCCAGTATAATGCCCATTGATGCCACTGTGCCCAGTATAATGCCCATTGATGCCACTGTGCCCAGTATAATGCCCATTGATGCCACTGTGCCCAGTATAATGCCCATTGATGCCACTGTGCCCAGTATAATGCCCCTCCCCCCGTCCGGCACTTACCTTTCTGCGGGTCAGCCATCCTCCTTCCACGTCCCTTGATGTCTTCTCCCGCCCTCGATGACGCTTCAGCCAATCAGGTTACAGGTAACCAGAACCGGCGAACCTGATTGGCTGAGACGCCTGTCAGTCTTATCTAAGAAACGCACCCCCCATACGTCCCATAGATAAGCTTCCGAGAGACAGAGGGCTGTACTCAGAAAGCCTATCAGAGCCACTGGCTTTGATAGGCACTTCCGCACAGCCAACCCGTTATTCAGGTGGCCGGCGCTCACCATCCGGCCATTTGAATAGTTGGCGGCGGCGGCCGGCAACAATAACATAAATTCATGCAATGCACGAATCTATGTTATTGTAAATCAGTGGCGGTGCGAGAGCCAGAGGGGGCGGCGCTCTAGAGCCCTCTATAGACGCACTGCCACTGGTTTTCCATCTGTATTTCAAATGAACAGAACTTTGGTAATTTTCTGCTTGCCCTATTTATAAGCCATTACAATTTTTCACGATACGCTGATTTACATCCTTTGCATAGTTGTAAAGGATGACATTTTTTTTTTACCGTGCATGAGATGTTTCCTGATTCAGTGGGGAAGCAATTCGGTTGGATCCTGCCACCCCATGTGACTCTGACAGCCATCTTGGGTCAGGCAGATCCTATCTAAAGAGGAGCTCCAGTCTGGGCAGAAATACTGTAGCTACCAGGGGCAGCCTATCCATTAAGGACACACGGGCACATGGTCACATGGAAAGCCGGGTTCAGCAACGAGCGGGCAGCAAGGCACAAAGTCATCAGGCAGAAAACAGGGTGACGTGGGAAGCCGAGATCAGCAACCGAGAGTTAGGCCCCGTACACGCGGCCCCGTACACGCGGCCGGCCGTCAGATTCGGCGACCAGCCCGTGGGGAAAGACGACCAGCCATTCATCCCGACGGGCCGTCGAGAAAATAGAGAACCTGCTCTCTATTTCAGCTCGACGGCATTCCCGACGGGATGTTCGCTGAATCCGTACACACGGCTGAGGTTCTCGGCAGAATCAGGATGCCAGCGAGGTTCTCCCTGGTTTCTGCCGAGAACCTCGGCCGTGTGTACGGGGCTTCAGAGGTGAAGCGAGTCCAATAGCAAGGTCAAGGAAGCCGAGGTTCAGTAACTGCAATCAGGAGCACAGGAACAGGCACAGGATACAGGGACCGGGACCGCTGAGATCCGGAAGCACTAGGCTGGGGTCAGTGCACCCTTTAAATAAGCTGTCTGGCGACAAGGGACGTTCGGGCACTCTCACGCGCACGTGCGCGCTCGCTCCCGCGAATTCGCGTGAACAGCTTTAATAGTTCTCTTACAGTACCTGTCCAGGTCCCGCTCCCCCACAAAAAGTGGCAAACGTAGCAGTGGGGGGGGGGGGGGGGGCGTTGTCCAAAAAAAGCAGAGCTTCCCCTCCTGGGTGGAGCTCCGCTTTAATACAGAGGATCAGCAGATTGGCTGGCCGTTTGGCTGCTCTACTACCAACCATATATCATTTGTCCATTCTACCAGCTTAACAATTGACTACAAAACGTTTGTGGATTTGGTGCACCCTTTAGAAATAGAACCCCTAATCCTAAAAAAAAAATTGGCACAGCGGCTAAATGAAATGTAAAAGTCACATAAAGTGAAATACTTTGCGGTAACCTTTACTATAATGACTGAAAATCGTCTACTCGCTGGAAATGCGCTGCAGCCCGGGCGCAGCCAGCGACTTTTTTTTTTTTTCCGAAGTATGAAAGTCGGAGTTTTTATAGCCGAACTAGGCCAATTTGCAAATAAGAAATGTGCTTGCTGTTATCAGATGTAATTTACTAATGTCCTTTATCACGCACGGCTGAGCGCGCCATTTGACACGACACTGGAGGATATTAATTTTATACAAACCTAGCAAAATAGTCCCTTTTTTTTCAGATTTCCAGGCAATTGCAGGAATTAACCCAGTCAGCGTACGGAGAGAACGTCGTGTCCTTTCCCTGCTTAGAGCTGGTGCTGCTACAGCCAATCACAATTTAATACTAAAATGAGGTCATGGAAGTTTGTGTTACAGCAGCGACTTCCGAGGGGCACCAGGTGGTCCACCATGTATGAAGGAAGTGGGGTCGCTGTCGATGGTGGGTAGGAGCAGTGGCGTAGCGTGGGTAGGGTGACCACATTTTCAAACTGCCATTCAGGGACACCCCCCTCCAGGGCCGTCTTATTAGCACCATGGGCCCCTGGGCAAAGTAATGCTCTGGGGGCCCTACAATGATGACAGTGCAGGTAAACATCTAGTAGGTAGGAGGCAGACTGCCCCCCCCCCTGTGTATCTATCACTCTCAGTGCCATCATGGGGCAACGTGGGCTCAAGGACTAGCTGCTTTCGGGAAAGTGCAGGGGCCCCCCATGCAGTTGGGGCAACACACATAGGATCACAGTGGAGGGGGGGGGCTGCACAAAGCAGTGGTGTAACTAGAAGCTTTAGGACCCCGGTACAAGAAACCATGACTTGCCAGGGCACTTCTCTCCAAGCCCGGGGCCAGTCTCAAGTGAGACATTTGTGACCTTGATAGTTCCACCTCTGGTATTAATATTTATTTGTATTTTATTATTTTTTTGTTTTACTATTTTTTACTTTTTTTTTTTTTACAATATTTTTTTTATTATTATTTAGTAAAAGAAAAATAGAAGCCCTGTTGTGGGGCTTTGGTGGAATATCAGGTGTCTAAACAGAACCCTGATGTTTCACCTTTGAGACCTTTGTCATCCTGGTAGTTCTTCCTCTGGTATTAATAGTTTTTTATTCATTTTGTATTCATTTTTTTATTTTTTTACAATATTTATTTTTTATTATTATTTAGTAAAAGAAAATTAGAAGCCCTGTTGGGGGGCTTTGGTGAAATATCAGGGGTCTAAAAGACAACTTATATCTCACCTTTGAGACCTTTGTGACCCTGGTAGTTCCACCTCTGGTATTAATATTTTTTTTTTTTTACAATTTTTAAAGAAAATTAAAAGCCCTGTTGGGGGGCTTTAGTGAAATATCAGGGGTCTAAACAGAACCCGTTGAGACCTTTGTCACCCTGGTCACCCTGGTAGTTCTTCCTCTGGTATTAATAGTTTTTTTATTTTTTTATTTTTTTTTATTACTTTTTTTTTTACAATATTTATTTTTTTATATTATTTAGTAAAAGAAAATTAGAAGCCCTGTTGGGTGGCTTTGGTGACCTTTGTGACCCTGGTAGTTCCACCTCTGGTATTACAGTAATAGTTTTTTTTATTTTTGTTTTGTTTGTTTTTTACAATCTTTTACCTTTTTTATTTTTATATTTCCTACAATATTATTTTTTTATTATTTAGTAAAAAAAAATAATTAGAAGCCCTGTTGGGGGGCTTTGGTGAAATATCAGGGGTCTAAACAGAACCCTGATGTTTCACCTTTGAGACCTTTGTGACCCTGGTAGTTGCACCTCTGGTGTTAAAGGTTTTTTTTTTTTTACTATTTTTTACCTTTTGTTTTTTTTTTTACAATATTTGTATGATCGTGTCATGGCTGGTCACATGCTGGAGTCATAGCTGGTCACATGATGGAGTCATATCTGATCACATGATGGGGTCATAGCCGGTCACATGATGGGGTCATGGCTGGTCACATGATGGTGTCATAGCTGGTCACATGATGGTGTCATGGCTGGTCACATGATGGGGTCATGGCTGGTCACGTGATGGTGTCATAGCTGGTCACATGATGGTTTCATAGCTGGTCACATGATGGTGTCATAGCTGGTCACATGATGGTGTCATAGCTGGTCACATGATGGGGTCATGGCTGTTCACATGATGGTGTCATAGCTGGTCACATGATGGGGTCATGGCTGGTCACATGATGGTGTCATAGCTGGTCACATGATGGTGTCATAGCTGGTCACATGATGGGGTCATGGCTGTTCATATGATGGTGTCATAGCTGGTCACATGATGGGGTCATGGCTGGTCACATGATGGGGTCATGGCTGTTCACATGATGGTGTCATAGCTGGTCACATGATGGTGTCATAGCTGGTCAGTGGTCGCATGATGGTGTCATAGCTGGTCACATGATGGTGTCATAGCTGGTCACATGATGGGGTCATGGCTGGTCACATGATGGTGTCATGGCTGGTCACATGATGGTGTCATAGCTGGTCAGTGGTCGCATGATGGTGTCATAGCTGGTCACATGATGGTGTCATAGCTGGTCACATGATGGTGTCATAGCTGGTCACATGATGGTGTCATGGCTGGTCACATGATGGGGTCATGGCTGGTCACGTGATGGTGTCATAGCTGCTCACATGATGGTGTCATGGCTGGTCACATGATGGTGTCATAGCTGGTCAGTGGTCACATGATGGTGTCATAGCTGGTCACATGATGGTGTCATGGCTGGTCACATGATGGTGTCATAGCTGCTCACATGATGGTGTCATAGCTGCTCACATGATGGTGTCATAGCTGGTCACATGATGGTGTCATAGCTGGTCACATGATGGGGTCATGACTGGTCACATGATGGCTGTAAAGGATAGGAGGGTTTAGTTCCGCCTTAAATAGGAAAATCAGTTATCTAATTTTCTTCAAGGTAACGGAAGCATGCTGCCGCCTGTGAAGTGTGGCCTGGGCACCGAGGCTTCAATTACCTCCAGTCATAAAAAGGTTAAAGTCAGACCAATACAAAATTGGGATCAGTTGCCATGGATACCGCACTCAGAACTTGCCCTGTTTTATTGAATAGGCCCGCACACCTCCATACTTTTCGGTTACCATGGCAGCGCTTTCGGGTTGAAAGAGTTTCTACACCTTCATTTTTCATCATTCTTCAATCGATCGCCCGACTTTGTCTTCATCGGCCTGTAGAAAGGCAAAGGACCGACCACCAATGCGGCATTGTGCCACTATTTATTGGTAATGGCGTCCCAAACTACACCAAGCAGGAAGCGCCGGTTTTGTGCGCACAACAACGCTGAAAAACGCGCAGAGCTCAAAAAGAAGCACAAGCTTCGTTTGACGGCAGCAGGTTGACTCCCCGTAGCTGTACGGCGGCCACTTTAAGAGCTATAGGGGGCAACCCCTTCCCCCCAGCGCGACTCCGCGCCGGCCGGCAACCCGCGATCGCTCCACAGAGAGGCAGAACGGAGATCTGTCAATGTAAACAAACAGATCCCCGTTCTGACAGGGGAGTAGAGAGATATCTGCTTTTCCTAGTGATCAGGAACAGCGATCTCTCTCCTCCTACAGTCAGTCCCCTCCCCCCCCCCACACTTAGAAACACCTCCCTAGGGCACATTAACCCCTTGATCGCCCCCTAGTGTTAACCCCCTTTCCTACCAGTGACATTTATACAGTAATCAGTGGCTGTTTTAGCACTGGTCGCTGTATAAATGTCACTAGTCCCAAAAAAGTGCCAAAAGTGTCCAATGCAATGTCGCAGTCCCGCTAAAAATCGCAGATCGCCGCCATTACTAGTAAAAAAATAAATAATAATAAAAATGCCATAAAACTGTCCCCTATTTTGTAGACGCTGTAACTTTTGCGCAAACTAAACAATAAACGCTTATTGCGATTTTTTACCAAAAATATGTAGAAGAATACGTATCGGCCTAAACTGAGGAAGACTCGATAGGCGATTAGGTTCGCATGTGCTGCGCTATATAAGTTTTCATTCATTCATTCAATAGTGCCCCATCATTGGTGTCAGTGGGAGGAAACGTGTCCCATCATTGGTGTCAGTGGGAGGAAACGTGTCTCACCATTGGTATCAGTGGGAGGAATAGTGTCCCATCATTGGTGTCAGTGGGAGGAATAGTGTCCCATCATTGGTGTCAGTGGGAGGAATAGTGTCCCATCATTGGTGTCAGTGGGAGGAATAGTGTCCCATCATTGGTGTCAGTGGGAGGAATAGTGTCCCATCATTGGTATCAGTGGGAGGATTAGTGTCCCATCATTGGTGTCAGTGGGAGGAATAGTGTCCCATCATTGGTATCAGTGGGAGGAATAGTGCCCCATTATTGGTCTTGTCTCCGTCCCACCTATAGTTTTCCATAGTGGGTGGAGCCTGCTGGGCCCCTCCCACAGCTCTGCACAGGCTATATACAGCAACGTGATGACGTCACTGCTACTTTTGGTCATAACTGGGTCTGCAGAGGCATTTCTTGCACACGAAGAGGAATTCTCTCCTTTTGTGGCCACTGAGGAATTTATAATTTAAAGTTTTAGTTCAGCTTTGGAATACTGATGACCACTAAACGCGATGAGCGCTTTGACAACTCCTGACCCCGCCTCCTCTGCACGCAGGTGGCACGCCCGCTATTATATTCCAACGCACCCACTACTTAGGAGAGGCCGTCCGATCAGCTGGAAGAAGAATGTGTTTGATGAAGGAAGGAGGGGGAGGGGTTGGTTATTTGTCATCGGATTTGCCAAGATCATTGAAATGCAGATGTTCAGTAAAGAGAGGGGAAAGAGCAACGAAGGAGGAGAGAAGACAAACGGAGGAGAACAATCAGCGGGACGGCATCGCTGGCACCGGGAGCTGCTGAATATTCATCTCATGGAGCCCGGGACAATGGAGTTCATATCATTCTGCTTAATTCGAAGGAATTCTGAGATCTCCAGCAGAAGCTCCTTCATTTTTCGGGAGTGTCCACTATTAGTCATTCTAAAACCGAAATGTTTGTAGATTTTAAAAAAAAATCAGCACAAGGGACTGTACTTATATTTAATGCAAAGGGAGTGGCAGGCAGTTCCGGCACCTCAAGCTCTGAATATATGTAATGGTGCTCGGAGGTGGGTAGGGGGTGGAACCAAGGAATGGTGCTCGGAGGTGGGTAGGGGGTGGAACCAAGGAATGGTGCTCGGAGGTGGGTAGGGGGGGGAACCAAGGAATGGTGCTCGGAGGTGGGTAGGGGGTGGAACCAAGGAATGGTGCTCGGAGGTGGGTAGGGGGTGGAACCAAGGAATGGTGCTCGGAGGTGGGTAGGGGGTGGAACCAAGGAATGGTGCTCGGAGGTGGGTAGGGGGTGGAACCAAGGAATGGTGCTCGGGAGGTGGGTAGGGGTTGGAGAAAATGAATGGTGCTCGGAGGTGGGTAGTGGGTGGAACCAAGGAATGGTGCTCGGAGATGGGTAGTGGGTGGAACCAAGGAATAGTGCTCGGAGGTGGGTAGTGGGTGGAACCAAGGAATGGTGCTCGAAGGTGGGTAGGGGGTGGAGAAAGAGAATGGTGCTCTGAGGTGGGTAGGGGGTGGCAGAAGGAATTGTGTTTGGAGGTGGGTAGGGGGTGGAACCAAGAAATGGTGCTCAGAGGTGGGTAGGGGGTGAAACCAATGAAAGGTGCTTGGAGGTGGGTAGGGGGTGGAACCAAGGAATAGTGCTCGGAGGTGGGTAGGGGTTGGAGAAAATGAATGGTGCTCGGAGGTGGGTAGTGGGTGGAACCAAGGAATGGTGCTCGGAGGTGGGTAGTGGGTGGAACCAAGGAATGGTGCTCAGAGGTGGGTAGGGGGTGGAACCAAGGAATGGTGCTCGGAGGTGGGTAGGGGGTGGAACCAAGGAATGGTGCTCGGAGGTGGGTAGGGGTTGGAGAAAATGAATGGTGCTCGGAGGTGGGTAGTGGGTGGAACCAAGGAATGGTGCTCGGAGGTGGGTAGTGGGTGGAACCAAGGAATGGTGCTCGGAGGTGGGTAGGGGGTGGAGAAAGAGAATGGTGCTCGGAGGTGGGTAGTGGGTGGAGAAAGAGAATGGTGCTCTGAGGTGGGTAGGGGGTGGAACCAAGAAATGGTGCTCAGAGGTGGGTAGGGGGTGAAACCAATGAAAGGTGCTTGGAGGTGGGTAGGGGGTGGAACCAAGGAATAGTGCTCGGAGGTTGGTAGGTGGTGGAACAAAGAAATAGTGCTTGGAGGTGGGTAGCGGGTGGAAGCCAGGCCTGTTTGTTTTTGGTTTGTGTGGGCTGGGAGTGGCTCAGAGTAGCAGCTGTGACTCACAGACAGCATCACTCCCTCTTCCTTCTGGAGCATTCTAGAAGAGGAGGAGGGGAAGAGAGGTGGAGCTATCAGGGGACTCTCCGGGAGCCCTGACCAAATACCCAACTAGGATTGGCAGGGGGCAGGCCTCCTTGAAATAACCTGGGTCAGCCCAGCTTGGAAGGAAGCCCCGTACACACGCTCGGCAAGAACCAGTAAGAAAACTGCTGGCAGGGCTTTCTTGCCGGGTAAACCGAGCGTGTGTACGAGGCTTTCAGGTTTCTCATCTATAAATCTGGCCAGAAACTCGACGAGAAAAATAGAGATCTTGCTCTCTATTTTCTCAACGAGATTCTTGTCGGCCTGTTTACTGACGAGAAACCACGTGAGTGTGTATACTTTCCTGTCGCCGTGGAAACCCGTGCATGCTCGAAATGACTTGCGTGGAAGCTTTCAAGGCATAGGTAGGGTGAAGAAGAGGGCGGCGACGGCATCGAATGTGACGTCGTACGCGATGACGTCACCGCCTTCTTGCCTTTCAAGGGAACCCTGTAAGGGGCCCCAAAATTTGTGATGGCTGCCCTGCTGAAGAGGCATGCCAGATAGGACTGCCTGCAAAGGGCAATTTCTAAGGCCCGGCTGAGCCAGTGTCAGGACTAGCCATGTGCTTATGCTGAGACAAAGGTAATAACGAGGTGAGAGGACAGAGGTGACTGGGAGAAACGGGTGTCACTCACAGAAGGGTTTGTAGGCACAAGAGGTGACTGGCAACGAAAAAATGGAAAGAAAGACTACTTTTATGCCTTTGTGCTGGTACCGGCCAGGGCAGCCATCACAGATTTTGGGGCCCCTTACACAGCTTTAGGCAGGGCCCCCCTGGCGCAGAGGACTGGGGGGGCCTCCTCTCTCCTGTCGCGAGATGATAAGCGGGACAGGGGGGGGGGGTGGTGCTGACCAGAGCTTTTTTTCTCAGAAAATAGGTGCAGGAACTCAACCACGACCCCGTTCAGATTTCAAAAACAGTAGAAGGGTCTTAATGGGGCATTAAATAGCAGGATTGCATTACATACAGAGTTCAGGAGGATTACACACAGAGTGCAGAGCTGTCACTTGTAAACACAGAAACCAGACTTCTGTGTTTACAAGTGGTTGTGGTGAGCAGGCACCAAAGGGTCTGAGCAAGAGGTGGTGGAACTGAGTTCCCCCTGAAAAAAAGCCCTGGTGCTGACAAACAAAACAAAGTCAAGTCTTTTCTTTCTCCTGCTGCGAGTTGCTAAATTCAGAAGGGGGGCTGCTGCAAGTTGCTAAAGGTGGGGGGGTCAGAAGGAAAAAAATAAAAACTGTATGGATGATCCTCCATCTTTACCCCTAATAAATCCAGTTAAAGTGGAGCTGGCACCATGGATGGAGCGGTTGGTAGATCCAGATTTGGAGGATTTCTTTTTCATTATCGGAAGTCATCGTGTGACCAATGGTGGTGAGCGGAGGAGAAGCCCTGGGTTTTTATTACATTGCTCTGGAAATTTGTAGAGATATTAGTTTTCTCTGCTCGCCGTAATACCGCCGCTCCCCGTCTCTCTTCTCCCCGCTCGGCGCTCGGATATTAGAAAGCGATTGGAGAATCAGCCCGAGACAATTTCTTCTCGTAATCTGGAGGATCAGAAAGAAAGTTGGCCAAAGTTTTAGCTCGAAGCGCCTCGCTTTTTTTCCGAGGACCCGCGTGTTCTTCTGTAAACACTGTGTACTTACTCTCCGTAATTCTCTTCAAATTGATAGAATGGCGAGAACTCGGATGAACCGGCTTTTGAGTATAGAACAAAAACTGCGCAGTTTTCATGTAACTTCTTCTCCGCTGTCGGGAATTCTCACCAAATACTGTGGCTGGGATTGTACGAGATGTTTGGGCGTTAGATGGTCAACGCCGGTGCTCATGGATCAACTCCAGCCGAAAGTGGGGGTAGGAATGGGACCCCCCCATTAGGAAGGAACGGAATCCCCCCATTAGGAACGGGACCCTCATTAGGAAGGAACGGGACCCCCCCCATTAGGAAGGAACGGAATCCCCCCATTAGGAACGGGACCCTCATTAGGAAGGAACGGGACCCCCCCCATTAGGAAGGAACGGGACCCCCCATTAGGAAGAAACAGGACCCCTTATTAGGAAGGAACAGGACCCCCCCATTAGGAAGGAACAGTATCCCCATTAGGAAGGAACGGGACCCCCATTAGGAAGGAACAGGACCCCCCCATTAAGAAGGAACAGGACCCTCATTAGGATGGAGAAGGACCCTCAATAGGAACAGGACCCTCATTAGGAAGAAACGTGACCCTCATTAAGAACGGGTCCCTCATTAGGAAGGAACAGGACCCTCATTGGGAAGGAACGGGACCCCCCCATTAGGAAAGAAACGGGATCCCCCATTAGGAAGGAACGGGACCCTCATTAGGAAGGAACGGGACCCCCCATTAGGAAGGAACGGGATCCCCCATTAGGAAGGAACGGGACCCCCATTAGGAAGGAACGGGACCCTCATTAGGATGGAACGGGACCCTCATTAGGAAGGAATGGGACCTCCCCATTAGGAAGGAACGGGAACCTCATTGGGATGGAACGGGACCCCCATTAGGAAGGAATGGGACCCCCATTAGGATGGAACGAGACCCTCATTGGGATGGAACGGGACCCCCATTAGGAAGGAACGGGACCCCCATTAGGATGGAATGGGAACCTCATTAGGATGGAATGGGACCCTCATTAGGGTTTTTCTACCGATTAACCCTTTCGCTGCCAGAGGTTTGTGTTTGCATTTTTTGCACTCATGGTTAAAAAAATTGCGCTGAAGTGGTTGAGGATGAAGAAAAATAAAGGGCTTACTGGCGGGATCACCGGGTCATACAACGATTGTACGGAGACACTCAAAGATCGCGGTGCTAATGCCAGAGTTCCACTTTAATTCTCTTCTTGTCTGACTTCCATCAGAGACGCGACGTTCATCGTATAGAGTAAGCGGAGTTAATCCCCCGATGTGTGCGCCCCGGCCACTGCGGAGAGCGGGGGATGGGATACGGGCGGACGGCGATGAAATGATTGGGTTTGGCGCAGTGAATTGTTTTGTCACCAGGTGCCTCTCTGTAATCTGGGTCACCGTCATTTGTCTACTGTGGCGTGACACAGCTGTAATATTTATTCCGTCGGTCTCCGCGCGTTCACAGTTCAGTGCCGCCGGAGTCTGTCACATCATCAGCCATCTGCGCCATTCCGTGGGAAGAACGCTTCCTGCGCGTTCATTGGCCGATCCGGTGTGCTTTTCCAATATGGCGGCTCCTCCTGCCGCTCCCTGAGCTACCTGCCGTAATTCAGGGCTGGTTACAAAGAGGGACGCTCGGCGCAAACCGAGATAATGGCCCTAATAACCACTCCAGCCGCCGGAGGATTTGGCTGGTCAAAGACCGGACACTTTTTGCGATTCGGCACTGCGTCGCTTTCACTGACAATTGCGCGGTCGTGCGACGTGGCTCCCAAACAAAACTGACGTCCTTTTTTTCCCACAAATAGAGATTTCTTTTGGTGGTATTTGATCACCTCTGCGGTTTTTATTTTTTGCGCTGTAAACAAAAATAGAGCGACTATTTGGGGAAAAAAAAGCAATATTTTTTACTTTTTGCTACCCTGGGACTGGTTGCTGAGCTACTTATATGAGGCTGCATCTATGGACTAATCCCGATCCAGGATTCTGTAGGTAGAACCTCCCATATCTGTTCTGAAAGTCACTTCATGGTCCCCAGCTGTGAATCTACAGACTGTTCCAGTCTATCTACTCTATATCTGTTCTGCAAGCTACTTCATGGTCCCCAGCTGTATACCTATGGGCTGTTTCAGTCTAGCTATATCTGTTCTTCTGTTCTGCAAGCTTCCTTATGGTCCCCAGCTGTGAACCTACAGACTGTTCGAGTCTATTCATACCTGTTCAGTGTGACACTGCTTCATGGTCCCCAGCTGTGAACCTATAGACTCTTCTAGTCTAGTCATATCTGTTCTGCAAGCTACTTCATGGTCCCCAGCTGTATACCTATAGACTGTTCCAGTCTATCTACTGTATATCTGTTCGGCAAGCTACTTCATGGTCCCCAGCTGTGAACCTACAGATTGTTCCAGTCTAACCATATCTGTTCTGCATGCTACGTCATGATCCCCAGCTGTGAACCTACAGACTGTTTCAGACTAGCTATATCTGGTCTTCTGTTCTGCAAGCTTCCTTATGGTCCCCAGCTGTGAACCTACAGACTGTTCCAGTCTATTCATACCTGTTCAGTGTGACACTGCTTCATGGTCCCCAGCTGTGAACCTACAGACTGTTCCAGTCTATTCATACCTGTTCAGTGTGACACTGCTTCATAGGATCCAGCTGTGAACCTACAGGCAGTTCCAGTCTAGCCATATCTGTTCCGCAAGCTACTTCCTGGTCCCCAGCTGTATACCTAGAGACTGTTCCAGTCTATCTACTGTATATCTGTTCTGCAAGCTACTTCATGGTCCCCAGCTGTATACCTAGAGACTGTTCCAGTCTATCTACTGTATATCTGTTCTGCAAGCTACTTCATGGTCCCCAGCTGTATACCTAGAGACTGTTCCAGTCTATCTACTGTATATCTGTTCTGCAAGCTACTTCATGGTCCCCAGCTGTATACCTAGAGACTGTTCCAGTCTATCTACTGTATATCTGTTCTGCAAGCTACTTCATGGTCCCCAGCTGTATACCTAGAGACTGTTCTAGTCTATCTACTGTATATCTGTTCTGCAAGCTACTTCATGGTCCCCAGCTGTATACCTAGAGACTGTTCCAGTCTATCTACTGTATATCTGTTCTGCAAGCTACTTCATGGTCCCCAGCTGTATACCTAGAGACTGTTCCAGTCTATCTACTGTATATCTGTTCTGCAAGCTACTTCATGGTCCCTAGCTGTAAACATACAGACTGTTCCAGTCTAGCCATATCTGTTCTGCAAGGTACTTCAAGGTCCCCAGCTGTGAACCTACAGACTGTTCCAGTCTATTTATACCTGTTCAGTGTGACACTGCTTTATGGTCCCCAGCTGTGACTGTTCCAGTCTAGCCATATCTGTTCTGCAAGCTACTTCATGGTCCCCAGCTGTATACCTATGGCTGTTTCAGTCTATCTACTGTATATCTGTTCTACAAGCTACTTCAAGGTCCCTAGCTGTGAACCTACAGATTGTTCCAGTCTATTTATACCTGTTCAGTGTGACACTGCTTCATGGTCCCCAGATGTGAACCTACAGACTGTTCCAGTTTAGTCATATCTGTTCTGCAAGCTTCTTTTTAAGCATGTTTTTTTTCCCAGCCTATGGCCTATCCCCATTTAGAAGTAAATGCCCCCCCCCCCCCCATCATATATAAAGAAATAACACAGGGAATTATATTGCACGGCGGTCGTTTTCTCGGCCCCCCACCATCTTTTCTATTCAGCTGTAAAAGCTCCATCGCTTCCATCAGCCATTCCGTCCGATTTCTCCGGCTGCGTTGATTACCGCCGACCCTTCAAACGCTTTTCCTAATTATAAGACTCTAATTTCCAAAGTCATCTGCTGGAGATTTGAAGCCGTTTTGTTTCCTCGTGATTTAAGAGAACGCGTCGGGGGAAGCAGATGGCGAAGAGTCAGCGCCGCTAAAAACTAATGAAGGCCGACCGGACAGGCGGCGTCCCGCGAACTCGGAAGACGTATATCCGAAGAGACGGAGGCCAGATGCACTTTGTGTTTTTTTTTAAGGAACTTTAGTTTCTAGTTAAAGGGGTTGTAAAGGTTCCTTTAAGCTCCTGCGTTGTGGGTTCACTTACTTTTTCCTTCCATTTCTTTGTCTGAATTTCTCACTGCCTGTTCCTCCTCAGTAGGCTTGCCCCCATCATCCGAGCCGTTCTGGCTGGGGGTTAGTCGGCGTGCTCACCCCCCTCTCTTGGGACTACATCTCTGCAGATCCGAGCCGTTCTGGCTGGGGGTTAGTCAGCGCGCTCTCCCCCTCCCTTGTGATCCATACCCTTCTGGCTGGGGGTTAGTCACCGTAATCACCCACTCCCTTGGGATCCAAGCCGTTCTGGCTGGGGGTTAGTCAGCGTGTTCGCCCCCCCTCCCTTGGGATCCGAGCCGTTCTGGCTGGGGGTTAGTCAGCGTGCTCGTCCCCTCGCTTGGCATCCGAGCCGTTCTGGCTGGGGGTTAGTCAGCGTGCTCGCCCCCTCGCTTGGGATCTGAGCCGTTCTGGCTGGGGGTTAGTCAGCGTGCTCGCCCCCTCGCTTGGGATCTGAGCCGTTCTGGCTGGGGGTTAGTCAGCATGCTCGCCCCCTTCCTTGGGATCCGAGCCGTTCTAGCTGGGGGTTAGTCAGCGTGCTCGCCCCCTCCCTTGGGATCCAAAACGTTCTGGCTGGGGGTTAGTCAGCGTGCTCGCCCCCTCCATTTGGGACTACATCCTTGCGGATCCGAGCCGTTCTGGCTGGGGGTTAGTCAGCGTGCTCGCCCCCTCCCTTGGCATCCGAGACGTTCTGGCTGGGGGTTAGTCAGCGTGCTCGCCCCCTCCATTTGGGACTACATCCCTGCGGATCCGGGGCATTCTGGCTGGGGGTTAGTCAGCGTGCTCGCCCCGCAAGGAATGTAGTCCCAAGGGAGGGGGCGAGCACTCTGACTAACCCCCAGCCAGATAGGCTCGGATCCGCAGGGATGTAGTCCCAAAGGAAGGGGGCGAGCACTCTGACTAACCCCCAGCCAGAACGGCTTGGATGATGGGGGCAAGCTTACAGGAAGTGATAAATACAGACAAAGAGAAAAAATATTTTGAAGGGAAATCGAAGGGAAATGGCGCCGGCTCTGTACCGCTGCTTTTTTATTTTATTTTTTTAGGATGAAATGAATAGAATGTTTTGCTTTTCTATCATTTTTTTTTTCTTGGAGTGGAAAGGTTTGTTTCATCGGACCGGCCCCTCAGATCAGGAGAAGATCTCTCAGTTATTTGACTTGATGGACGGCACAACCCACGCCGGCTCAGCATCTAATCCTTTGCCTGCTGTGGTGACTAATGGTATTTGCTAAAAGCTGCCTTTTAGTCCTTTTAATTATGAATGAAAGGAGCTTAAAGCCCAATTTCAGGCTTCAGTCTTCCCTTCGCTCTCTTCCCTTCTATTTTTTTTATTTTTGTTATACTAATCTTTTTCAGATGTTTTATGGCCAGTCACATAATGCACTTCTCCAGTGGTAAGGGGTGGGGGTGGGGTGCTAATATGATTACACCAGCACCATTCTCTGCATCATGGTGGGTCCATAATGTCTGCACTCAGGGCCGTCTTCAAGGCAGGGCAAAAGGGGAAGCTGCCATTGTTGTGGGGCCCAAAGCAGCTGCCTCATACTCAGGGCTGCCATCAGGGGGGTACAGGCAGTACACCTGTAAGAGGGCCGGAGGTCCCCAGGGGCCCGGATAGCAGACACTTTTTTTAATATATATATATATATATATATATATATATATATATATATATATATATATATATATATATATATATATATATATATATTATATATTTATTAAAGGGCCCAGAGGTCCCCAGGGCCCTGCATGGCAACCCCCCCCCCCTTTTTTTTATTTTTATACATTTTTATTTTTTTATATATTTTTATTTATTTTATATATTTTTTTAATATATATATATTTTTATTTATTTATTTTTTTATATATATTTTCTATTTATATTTTTTATTTTTTATTAAAGGGCCCAGAATTCCCCAGGCCCCCCCCCGGTTGGCTAGAAATGTTTTGCCCAGGGTCCAGTCAACATTAAAGACGGCCCTGTCTGCACTGTATGTCCTCAGTCATCAGGCTTGAATGGCATTGGGCATCATTTAACTCAGAGTTCTGAGGACATCTAGTGGTGGAGACAAGGTACTGCAGGGGACAGAATTGTAACTAGAGCTGCAGGTTTTTTTTTTGGGGGGGGGGGTACTATTGGAGTAGCCCTAAGTTGGGCTTTAGGGAAGAGCCTTATTCTGAAGGGTCTTCTGGCCAGTTCCACAATGTCATAGGTCTCTTATATTCTCCTCCAGTGGCTTTTCGGGGGTTGTCCGCACTGTTTCACCGATCCAGTGACTGGCAGGATCACCGATCCACCGATCGAGTGCTGGCAGGATCACCCTTTCACTGAACCAGTGCTAGCAGGATCACCGATCCACCGATCCAGTGCTGGCAGGATCATCCCATCACCGATCGAGTGCTGGCAGGATCACCCTTTCACTGAACCAGTGCTGGCAGGATCACCGATCCACCGATTCAGTGCTGGCAGGATCATCCCATCACCGATCGAGTGCTGGCAGGATCACCCTTTCACTGAACCAGTGCTGGCAGGATCACCGATCCACCGATCCAGTGCTGGCAGGATCACCCTATCACCGATCCAGTGCTGGCAGGATCACCGATCCACCGATCCAGTGCTGGCAGGATCACCCTATCACCGATCCAGTGCTGGCAGGATCACCGATCCACCGATCCAGTGCTGGCAGGATCACCGATCCACCGATCCAGTGCTGGCAGGATCACCAATCCACCGATCCAGTGCTGGCAGGATCACCCTTTCACTGAATCAGTGCTGGCAGGATCACCCTATCACGATCCAGTGCTGGCAGGATCACCGATCCACCGATCCAGTGCTGGCAGGATCCCCCTATAACACATTAAGCATTAAGGCTCGATTCACACTGATGCGATAAACGCATAGGAATCGCTGCATTTTCGTCATAGCATTGCACCGCAATAGCAATTGCACTTTAGTTCTTGCAATCTGCTGCGGGTGTCAATAAAAAGTTAACAACACCCCAAAAGCAGGTTGCAGGACGCAGTGCATCTGCTAGAATCGGGTCGAATGGGTTTTAGAACATTCATGCGATCCGAATTCAGTGCGGCAAAAAAAAGGAAAAAAAAAAGGTACCTGCACTTTTTTTCCGCGCAAATGCGGTGCAATTGGAGCCGTAAAAAAATGACGGGCTCCGAACGCGCCATCCAAAATCGCAAGCGATGTGCACAGGGAACGCGGCGCGACCCTGACGCATCCCATTAGTGTGAACCTCGTTCCATCGAATGAGACGAACGTTTGTACCAGCCGCTCCTCCTCCTCCGTTCACACCTCGGAGGACACTGGAGTCTCCTAACGCCGCGCCTGAAAATGGCGAGGGACGGGCGACGGTGAGACGGATTGGGATTTACTTAAATACAGCAACACGTCCTCCGTTATCCCCTCCCCCGCCCCCGGGAATCGCTATTTAGAGATCTGAGCAGTCTCTCCTCTGATGGAATCTCCGGGATTGTCAGATGTAACGGATGGCTCTCTTCACGTCGCAAATGAAAGGCGCGCTTCTATTTTTCATTCTGATTTTGATTTAATTTGCAGACACTTCGACTCTCTCCCCCATGCATGGCTGCCGGAATCCATTCCACTTGTCAGAGGAGAAAAATCTTCATAATTAAGCAGCGAAACGCGTCGGCCTTTCTGCAGATTAGCGCATATTTCATATCCGTGTTTTTCCTCTCTTTCTCCTCTTCAACGTTTCTTTTGGTTGTTGTTTTTTTTTTTTTTTTTTTTTCGTCCGTCTGCCGAAATCTTCAACGTGTTTTATTTATATCTGCGTTGCGAGAAGATACAGCGCCTTGAAAAAGTATTCACACCCCTTGAAATCTTCCACATGTTGTCATGGTACAACCCAAAAAAATATTACTGTATATACTCGAGTATAAGCCGAGTTTTTCAGCACATTCTTTGGTGCTGAAATTGCCCCCCTCGGCTTATACTCGAGTCACCTTTTTGCACCTGATCTCCCGGAATTTGGAGACCCGGAACCGGTCGGCCGTAGGGCCCCTGGACCCAGAACTTGGCACACGTGTAGCTCCACTCTTCCTCTACAAGAGTGCAAAGATTGTTGTCCAGGGGACCTACGGCCCGGGAGCACCGATCTTTTCAAAGCCGGGCACCCCTTCCATAGACTCCCATGTTAAACGGTAATTTCTCCAGTGAATTTGGAGACCCCGTACCGGCCGGTCGTAGGTCCCCTGGACCCAAAGCTTGGCCCACATGTAGCCCCATCTTTTCTCTACAAGTGTGCAAAGATTGTTGTCCGGGGGACCTCTGGCTGGGGAGAACCGATTTTTCCAAGCTGGGCACCCCTTCCATAGACTCCAATGTTAAACTGTCATTTTTCCGGTAACTTTGGGGACCCGGTACCGGCCGGCCGTAGGTCCTCTGGACCCGAAACTTGGCACACATGTAGCCCCACCCTTCTTCTACAAGTGTGCAACGTTTGGCTGGGGAACACCAATTTTTCAAAGCTCTTCCATAGATGTTAAATGTCAGTCTAGTCATGGGCACAGTAAGGCATGGACACAGTGTAGGGTGACCACGTGTCCGGGATTGCCCGGGACAGTCCCGCATTTTGCAGGTCTGTCCCGGGCACATTCATTCCAGGACAATACAGTGTCCCGGAATGAAACTGAAACAGCCACCCGAACACACATGTAGCCCCACTCTTCCTCTACAAGTGTGTAAAGTTTGTTGTCCAGGCGAACTATGCCCGGGGAGCACCGATTTTTCAAATGCCGGCACCCCTTCCTTAGACTACAAAAATCCTCCTGCGCTCTGGTGTATCGCCAAACTGGGTGTATCAGTATGGTCTAAAGGCAAAGTCTTAAGTCTTGCGGCCCTCCACAGAACAAAGGGTGTTCATATGGCTAAAATGAAAATGCACACATGCACCTATAAAGGATGATCAGCAGGAAGAGAGAGCTATCACAGACCACCTAGGCTTTGAGGAAGGGGGTACGCCCCAGAAACGCGTCAACCACATTGATGTCAAGGGTCTGACTGGCAGGTGCCGTGAGGTCCAGTTTCAGCTGGTTTTAAAAGCGCTTACCTCTGAATGTTTGTAAGTAGGACCATTGCTTTTTATTTCGTGTTTATTAAACTTTTAAGTGGTAATGCACAAGGTCCGTGCGCCTTCCTTAGACTCCCATGTTAAACTGTAATTTTTCCCGTTAATTTGGGGACCCGGGACCCAGAACTTTGCACACAAGTAGCTCCACTCTTCCTCTACAAGTGTGCAAAGTTTGTTGTCCAAGGGACCTACGGCCGGGGAGCACCGATTTTCAAAGCCGGGCACCCCTTCCATAGACTGCCATGTTAAACGGTCATTTCTCTGGTGACTTTGGTGACCCAGTACAGGCCGGTCGTAGGTCCCCTGGACACACTGACACAGCCACCCGGAACTTGGCACACATGTAGCCCCACTCTTCCTCTACAAGTGTGCAAAGTTTGTTGTCTGGGGGACCTACGGCCGGGGAGCCCCAATTTTTCAAATCCAGGCACCCCTTCCATAGACTCCCATGTTAAACGTCAGTCTAGTCATGGGCACAGTGAGGCATGCACATTGGCACAGTGAGGCATGGGCACAGTGAGGCACGCACATTGGCACAGTGAGGCATGGGCACAGTGAGGCATGGACACAGTGAGGTATGCACATTGGCACAGTGAGGCATGGGCACAGTGAGGCACGCACATTGGCACAGTGAGGCATGGGCACAGTGAGGCATGGACACAGTGAGGTATGCACATTGGCACAGTGAGGCATGGGCACAGTGAGGTATGCACATGGGCACAGTGAGGCATGGACACAGTGAGGTATGCACATTGGCACAGTGAGGCATGGGCACAGTGAGGCACGCACATTGGCACAGTGAGGCATGGGCACAGTGAGGCATGGACACAGTGAGGTATGCACATTGGCACAGTGAGGCATAGGCACAGTGAGGTATGCACATGGGCACAGTGAGGCATGCACATTGGCACAGTGAGGCATGGGCACAGTGAGGCATGCACATTGGCACAGTGAGGCATGGGCACAGTGAGGCATGCACATTGGCACAGTGAGGCATGGGCACAGTGAGGTATGCACATGGGCACAGTGAGGCAAAGTGAGGCACAGTGAGGCATGCAGATGGACACCCTAGGCTTATACTCGAGTCAATAAGGTTTCCCAGTTTTTTGTGGCAAAATTATGTTTTACCACAAAAAATCCAGTGGCCATAATGTGGTATTCTCCTGAAATACCTCAATTAGAAAAAAATACCAAATTATGGCCACTAGATGGGGTTATTTTTTTTATTTGCATTTTTATAAATCCCCGTAGCTGTCATGAATAATCCCTGTAATGTGTCTAATAGGTTTATTTCATATGATCGTCAGCTCCATCTAGAGGCCATAACGCAGTATTTCCCTGAAATACCACAATTAGAGAGATACCTCATGACGGCCACTAGATGGAGCTGACGTCCATAGGAAATAAACCTATTAGACACATTATGGAGGATATTCAAGGTGGCTATGGGAATTTTTTTTTTTTAACAAAGCGACCTCTTTAAGTTCAGGTCTACTTTAAAATATGGATTTCCCCGCATCAAAAACCTTGAGCTGCATTTCTGCGTTTCTGCAAACCGTCTCCGAGTCGGTAACGTTGACAAAAGTTGAGTTCTCCTTAATCATCTCTAATCACACACTCGAAAAATGTGAAATTTCTGCCCTATAAGAGGCGCCGGCGGTTCACAGACCTCCCACGTGTGTCTCCCCGCAAACGTGCCTTCCCTATTAATGGGCCCTACATCCGTTCTTCCCACTGTACATTGAGATGAACGATGCCGGCCGGCAGAACTACGGCCCCGGCAATCCGAGGAGGGCACGGTGTTTTTGCGGCTAATTAGATTCAGAGTCATTAGCATATATCGGCAGCAGATTATTAATCCATTAACCTTGTCTGATGATTGATGCCATCTCTAATCCCGGACATCACCTCCCACTCCAGCCGCTGACACATGCATCCCATTAGTGTTCTCCCGTAATTGGAGGGCCAAGGCCTCATTTAAAGGTACATTGGTATGCGGAAAGGAGGGCGCCATTTGTGACGGCACCTCTGCTTTTCACTGGTGACACCGCCAACCAGGACTCCCCCCTTCCTGAGCGAGCGGTGATCATTAATACAGCTGTCAGGGGATGATTTATGCATCAAAATTACACGCTTTTCATTTCTCCGGGAAAAGATGAGACAATTAACTGTTGCTGCATCTGCCGGGGGTCCTCTGTCCATAGAAGAGTCTGTGTGTTCTATGGAAAGGGATCAGTTTGTGCCGGGGGTCCTCCATCCGTAGAAGAGTCTGTGTGTTCTATGGAAAGGGCTCAGTGTGTGTTGGGGGTCCTCCATCCATAGAAGAGTCTGTGTGTTCCATGGAAAGGGATCAGTGTGTGCCAGGGGGTCCTCCTTCCATAGAAGAGTCTGTGTGTTCTATGGAAAGGGATCAGTGTGTGCCGGGGGGTCCTCCTTCCATAGAAGAGTCTGTGTGTTCTATGGAAAGGGATCAGTTTGTGCCGGGGGTCCTCCATCCATAGAAGAGTCTGTGTGTTCCATGGAAAGGGCTCAGTGTGTGCCGGGGGTTCTCCATCCATAGAAGAGTCTGTGTGTTCTATGGAAAGGGATCCGTGTGTGCCGGGGGTCCTCCATCCATAGAAGAGTCTGTGTGTTCCATGGAAAGGGATCAGGGTGTGCCGGGGGTTCTCCATCCATAGAAGAGTCTGTGTGTTCCATGGAAAGGGCTCAGTGTGTGCCGGGGGTTCTCCATCCATAGAAGAGTCTGTGTGTTCTATGGAAAGGGATCAGTGTGTGCCGGGGGGTCCTCCTTCCATAGAAGAGTCTGTGTGTTCTATGGAAAGGGATCAGTTTGTGCCGGGGGTCCTCCATCCGTAGAAGAGTCTGTGTGTTCTATGGAAAGGGCTCAGTGTGTGTTGGGGGTCCTCCATCCATAGAAGAGTCTGTGTGTTCCATGGAAAGGGATCAGTGTGTGCCAGGGGGTCCTCCTTCCATAGAAGAGTCTGTGTGTTCCATGGAAAGGGATCAGTGTGTGCCGAGGGTCATCCTTCCATAGAAGAGTCTGTGTGTTCCATGGAAAGGGCTCAGTGTGTGCCAGGGGTTCTCCATCCATAGAAGAGTCTGTGTGTTCTATGGAAAGGGATCCGTGTGTGCCGGGGGTCCTCCATCCATAGAAGAGTCTGTGTGTTCCATGGAAAGGGATCAGGGTGTGCCGGGGGTTCTCCATCCATAGAAGAGTCTGTGTGTTCCATGGAAAGGGCTCAGTGTGTGCCGGGGGTTCTCCATCCATAGAAGAGTCTGTGTGTTCTATGGAAAGGGATCCGTGTGTGCCGGGGGTCCTCCATCCATAGAAGAGTCTGTGTGTTCCATGGAAAGGGATCAGGGTGTGCCGGGGGTCCTGGATATGACGCTGAGCACATGACCTCAACGTCTTTGGTGGACCATGGCGAGGCCTGTTCTGAGGGGAACCCGTCCTGTTATACCGCTGGATGGTCTTGGCCACCGCGCTGCAGATCAGTTTCAGGGTCTTGGCAATCTTCTTATAGCCTAGGCCATATTTGATGAGGTGGTCTTTTTTGGTGTCTACCCTTAGCCAGACCAACAACCTTATATTACTGGCGATGTTGTGTGTTCTATGGAAAGGGTTCAGTGTGTGCTGGGGGTCCTCCTTCCGTAGAAGAGTCCGTGTGTTCTATTGAAAGAGCTCAGTGTGTGTCGGGGGTCTTCCTTCCATAGAAGAGTCTGTGTGTTCCATGGAAAGAGCTCAGTGTGTGTCGGGGGTCCTCCTTCAATAGAAGAGTCTGTGTGTTCTATGGAAAGAGCTCAGTGTGTGTCGGGGGTCCTCCTTATATAGAAGAGTCTGTGTGTTCTATGGAAAGGGCTCAGGGTGTGTCGGGGGTCCTCCTTCAATAGAAGAGTCTGTGTGTTCTATGGAAAGGGCTCAGTGTGTGTCGGGGGTCCTCCTTCAATAGAAGAGTCTGTGTGTTCTATGGAAAGGGCTCAGTGTGTGTCGGGGGTCCTCCTTATATAGAAGAGTCTGTGTGTTCTATGGAAAGGGCTCAGGGTGTGCCGGGGCTCCTGGATATGACACTGAGCACGTGACCTCAACGTCTTTGGTGGACCATGGCGAGGCCTGTTCTGAGGGGAACCCGTCCTGTTATACCGCTGGATGGTCTTGGCCACCGCGCTGCAGATCAGTTTCAGGGTCTTGGCAATCTTCTTATAGCCTAGGCCATATTTGATGAGGTGGTCTTTTTTGGTGTCTACCCTTAGCCAGACCAACAACCTTATATTACTGGCGATGTTGTGTGTTCTATGGAAAGGGTTCAGTGTGTGCTGGGGGTCCTCCTTCCGTAGAAGAGTCCGTGTGTTCTATTGAAAGAGCTCAGTGTGTGTCGGGGGTCTTCCTTCCATAGAAGAGTCTGTGTGTTCCATGGAAAGAGCTCAGTGTGTGTCGGGGGTCCTCCTTCAATAGAAGAGTCTGTGTGTTCTATGGAAAGAGCTCAGTGTGTGTCGGGGGTCCTCCTTATATAGAAGAGTCTGTGTGTTCTATGGAAAGGGCTCAGTGTGTGTCGGGGGTCCTCCTTCAATAGAAGAGTCTGTGTGTTCTATGGAAAGGGCTCAGTGTGTGTCGGGGGTCCTCCTTATATAGAAGAGTCTGTGTGTTCTATGGAAAGGGCTCAGGGTGTGCCGGGGCTCCTGGATATGACACTGAGCACGTGACCTCAACGTCTTTGGTGGACCATGGCGAGGCCTGTTCTGAGGGGAACCCGTCCTGTTATACCGCTGGATGGTCTTGGCCACCGCGCTGCAGATCAGTTTCAGGGTCTTGGCAATCTTCTTATAGCCTAGGCCATATTTGATGAGGTGGTCTTTTTTGGTGTCTACCCTTAGCCAGACCAACAACCTTATATTACTGGCGATGTTGTGTGTTCTATGGAAAGGGTTCAGTGTGTGCTGGGGGTCCTCCTTCCGTAGAAGAGTCCGTGTGTTCTATTGAAAGAGCTCAGTGTGTGTCGGGGGTCTTCCTTCCATAGAAGAGTCTGTGTGTTCCATGGAAAGAGCTCAGTGTGTGTCGGGGGTCTTCCTTCCATAGAAGAGTCTGTGTGTTCCATGGAAAGAGCTCAGTGTGTGTCGGGGGTCCTCCTTCAATAGAAGAGTCTGTGTGTTCTATGGAAAGGGCTCAGTGTGTGTCGGGGGTCCTCCTTATATAGAAGAGTCTGTGTGTTCTATGGAAAGGGCTCAGGGTGTGTCGGGGGTCCTCCTTCAATAGAAGAGTCTGTGTGTTCTATGGAAAGGGCTCAGTGTGTGTCGGGGGTCCTCCTTATATAGAAGAGTCTGTGTGTTCTATGGAAAGGGCTCAGGGTGTGCCGGGGCTCCTGGATATGACACTGAGCACGTGACCTCAACTTCTTTGGTGGACCATGACGAGGCTTGTTCTGTTATACCGCTGTGTGGTCTTGGCCACTGTGCTACAGCTCAATTTCAGGGTCTCGGCAATCTTCCTATAGCCTAGCCTAGGCCAGGGATATGCAATCAGCGGACTTTCAGCTGTTGCAGAACTACAAGTCCCATGAGGCATAGCAAGACTCTGACAGCCACATGCATGACACCCAAAGGCAGAGGCATGATGGGACTTGTAGTTTCGCCAGAGCTGGAGGTCCGCTAATCGAATATCCCTGGCCTAGGCCATGTTTGACGAGGTGCGTCTTTTTTGGTGTCTACCGTTAGCCAGACCAACAACCTCATATTACTGGCGATGTTGTACCTGCCCGGTGTTCCCCTTTAAACATGGCGACAACAAAGAAATTCTCCACTTCAGCGTTGATTTTTCTCAGCCCGTCTGGTAAATATTTGGCAGATTCTCTGACATATTCAGATATATGTAGGTCGGTATTATATACAGGCTTTACCACCGCCCTAAACTGACGGGCATAAAATTAAACGGCGCAGATAAACAGAATTTAACACCGAAGTTGTAAAAAATTATTTTGTTTACGCTTTTTGGCTACAAATATTTTTTTTTTTTTAACGGCCGCTCATTGAGATTAGATTGCACATGTAATAGCGGAATTATACCTGGTATAAAAACGTTTACAATGTAACACGGCGATGGAGGCGAGCTCAGATCTGTTTAGGAACAAACGCCATTACACATTCGCAAGCCGTAAACTTCAAAACACGTGCCGAGTAAACGGCTAAATTAGCTTTTTTTTTTTTGCGTTTTTTTTTTTTTATTTCGAAACTTCTGTTCTTTGTGATCCGGCGTTAAAAATAATACAAATGATGAGAGTAATGGAGTGTTTTTATGGCGCGGTTTAATACCTCCAGGAAATAATGTTTTGGTTGTAACAATGCGGCACGTGCTGGAAGACGAACGCCATTATCGTTTGTTTTTATGGCAGAAACATATGCAGGGACACAGCAGAACGCAGGGATAGCTGGCCGCGAGCACTCTGCGTAAATATACAAATTCCTCCTGCCGGTCCCAGAAAAGGTGACCACCGTGTTCACCGAACGATTCTACGAGGATGTGATCTCTCTGTATACTCCCCCCATCATCTGATCAACTGAATATATGTTATGTCAGGTCATGGAAAGGAAAGGAAAGGAAAGGCGGAAGATAAACAAAGCAAGTGAAGGGAAAGAAAGGAAGGAAGGAAACAAGGGAAGGGAAAGGAAGGAAGCAAGGGAGGAAGGAAAGGAAGGAAGGAAGCAAGGGAGAAGGGAAAGGAAGGAAGGAAGGAAGGAAGGAAGGAAGCAAGGGAAGGGGAAGAAAGGAAGATAAAGAAAGGATGGACGGAAGCAAAGAAGGAAGGAAAAAGAAAAGAAAAGGAAGATAAAGGAAGAAAGGGAAAGAGGCTTAAGGTAGAAAAGAAGTCAGGAAAGACAGATGGAGCAAATGAAGGGAAGGAGAAAGGAGGGACAGGAGGGAGAAAGAATGAAAGAAGGAAACGAAGAGGACTTGAAGGAAGAAAAGAATGAATGCAGGAAGGAAAGAAGAGTCTTGAAAGAAGGATGGAAAGGAAGGGAGGAAGGAAGGGAGTCTGAAAGGGTCTAATTGTAAAGGAGGGTAGGAAAGAAAGAGTAAAAAAGAAGAACAGGTTCGAGAAAAGATAAGGAAGGAAGTAAGAAAATAAGAAAAGGAAGCAGAGGTATGCAAAAGTTGGTGACGGATGGAAAGAAGGAAGGAAATTAAGGAAGGAATAAAAGGAAAAGAGGAAAGGAAGGGAAGGAAAAAAGAAAGGGAAAGGAGGTAGGGGGAGGGGGCAGGGGAATGCAACAGTTGGTGAAGGACCAAAAGAAGGAATAAGGAAGAGGAAAGGAGAGTAGGAAAGGAAGAGTAAAAAAGGACAGGATGGAGAAAATGAAGGAGAGAAGTAAGGAAGGAAAAAAATAAGAAGAGGGGACAGAGGAATGCAACAGTTGGGGAAGGAAGGAAGGAAGGAAGGAAGGAAGGAAGGGAGGAAGGAAGGAAGGAGAGGAAAATAGGGTAGGAAAGGAAGAGACAAAAATAGGACATGATGGAGAAAAGGAAGGAAGAGGACTGGAAGGAAGTAAATAAGGAATGTAGGTAGGAAAATAAGGGAAGAGTCATTAAAGAAAAATGAAATATAATGAAGAAATGGAGGAGAAGAAAAGGTAGGAGGGGTCTAAGACGAAGGAAGGAAAGAAGGAACGAAAGAAGGGAATAGTCAAAAGAGAAGGACAGGATAAAATAAATGAAAGGAAGAAACGAAAGAAAGAAATGAAGAGGGCTGAAAGGGAGAAAAGATGAATATAGGAAAGAAGAAAGGGAGGAGTCATAAAAGAAGGATAGATTATAATGATGACAGTTTGGAGGAAGGAAGGAAAGGAAATGAAATTAGGAAAGAAGAGGAAAGAAGGGTGGGAAAGGAAGAGACAAAAATAGGACATGATGAAGAAAAGGAAAGAAGAGGGCTGGAAGGAAGAAAAGAATGAATGTAGGAAGGAAGAAAGGAAGGAGTCATTAAAAAATATATATATATATAATGAAGAAAGGGAGGAGAAGAGAAGGTAGGAGGGGTCTAAGACGAAGGAAGGGAATAGTCAAAAGAGAAGGACAGGATAAAATAAATGAAGGGAGAAGGGAAGAAACTAAAGAAAAAAAATGAAGAGGGCTGAAAGGGAGAAAAGATGAATATAGGAAGGAAGAAAGGGTCGTGAAAGAAGGATAGAATATAATGATGATAGTTTGGAGGAAGGAAAGGAAAGGAAAGGGACAAAAAAAGCACAGGGTGGAGAAAAGGAAAGAAGGGAAAGGAAGAGGACTGGAAGGGAGAAAAGAGTGTATGTAGGAAGGAAGAAATGGAAGAATTAAAATGGAATATAATAAAAAAAAGCGAGAAGAGAAGGAAAGAAGGAAAAAGGAAGGAAGGAGGGAAGGGTCTAAGACGAAGGAAAAAAATAAAGGAGGGAAGGAAAGAAATAGTTAAAAAAGAAGGACAGAATATAATAAAAGAATGGAGAAAGAAAGAAATGGAGAGGGCTGGAAGGGAGAAAATATGAAGGGAAGAAAGGGAAGAGTCATGAAAGAAGGATGGAATATAATGATAACAGTTTGTAGGAAGGAAGGAAAGAAGCGAAAAGAAAAGGTCTAAGGGGCAGGAAGGGAGGAAAAAAGGGGTCTAAGAGGAGGAAGGAAAGGAAGGGATGGAGGGAGAATAGAAGGAATGAAGGACAGATGGTGCAAATGGTGAAAGGGGAAGGTAAAGAAGGAAGAAAATGAAAGGGGATGAAAGAGAGAAGAAGGTTTGAAGGAAGGAAGGAGTAAAAGGAAGGAAGGAAGACAAAGGAAGATAGAAAAAAGGAGAGCTGACACGTCCCATGACCACAGATTCAGGTAAGGAAATGGGGCAGTTTATTTTTTTTATTTTTTTAAACCCGATTTCAGTGGTTTAGCAGGGAAGGGACATTAAGCTATTCATGTCTGTGTAAGAAACATTACATTGGAGTATCATTACCTATACAAGGCTGTATGCTGTAAGTTCCTGGCATCTCGCTAGATACAGCAATAATATAATAAATGAATGAATGAATGAAAACTTATATAGCGCGGCACATGCAAACTAAATCACCTCTGGGCGCCTCTGATAAAAAAAATGATATATTACTGTAATACTTTTAAAATGACAAAATAAGTCCTTGTACTCCAGGCTAGTGCCTAGGCAAAAGGTACAATCTGTAAGAACTGTGACATTGGTCTGCTGCAGGCAGAAAGGAGAATTTTCTCAGTCTCCTCTCCCCCCTGTGATCACTCAGATTGTATATTGTAACTCTGTAGCAAGCCTCAGGGTTAAAAAGAAGAGGGTTTGTCTGCAGGGATGCAGTCCATTGGGACTACAGGGAGTTTCCCGGTGATCCGATCGCTCAGTGGGCCAGTTTCAGTGACAGTGGACTGCCGCCCCCCTCTGCTCCTCTGTCTCTCCCTTCCCGCAGCGCTCACCTCCTCTCCCTCCCTGCAGTGCTCATCTGGGGGGAACAGAGAAGCAGGGGGAGGACCAGAGGAGCAGAGGGGACAACAGAGGAGCATGGGGGAGGGGACAGACAGCTGACTCAACAGCTATGGCCTGGGAGTTTCTCCCTTCTGCCTAATCTTGTCCCATAAGGGGGGCACCAAACTGATTATTTCCCCCGGGTGAAATAATGTCTAGCTTCCCCACTGGTACTGCCTATAAGAGTACCAGTACCAGCCGTTCTACTCTAATAAAGTAGAACGGCTAGTGGCTAGTGAAGGGGAGAGGGGGCTTGGGTGGCCGGGGGGGGGGGGGGGGGTGCAGGATTTGTCCCGCAATGGGAGAGACCTGTCAAAGTGGGCCAGTCTGGATGAAGTCCAGGGCCAAATTTTTGTCCCAGTCCAGCCCTGTTTGTCTGTTCCGACACAGAAATCTGAATGGCATGATCACCCCACCTAAGGGACGGGATTTAAATGCAGAAAGTAAATGCTGATGCCTGAGAAAAGATGGCCTTTGATCTTTTTTGGGGAAGGATGAAGGCAACTTAGAAAAACAACAACACGTCTACCTTGTCGCGGTGCTGGTGACTGGTGCCAAGTAAAAGGAATGATTGAATTCCGTGATTCGTTCAGACGCGCCGAGCTATCCATCAAGTCCAAGACCCAAAAGGAAACATTTTCCAGCGTGTTATACAAAATGTTAGCTTTTAATAATTGGCCGAGGAGCCAAACGGCATGATAAATTTGCTCAGGAATCTCTTAAGTCAGTGATGCTAAATGCCATCTCCTGACCTCAATCTCGGCAGTAATTACATTCTGCCATAATTACTCGAAATAATCTATTCTGCAACATCGTTATCCCTCGGCGTATCTTGTGCTAATAGTCAAATACCAGCCAAAGCCCCCAATGTAAAGGGATCTTCATCATATTGTTTAAAGATGAAATCGGGATTCTGTAATGAGTGGAATAGATTCATATAGAACGCGATACTTGGATGGGCTCCCCTGGGGACACTTGTGTTTAGTTTGGAGCTGTCAGGTCACCTGTGGCCAGGGGACAAGTGCAGCCCCTTAGGGTCAGGGATGCACCACAGGCTAGTGAACCCAATAGCCGACTGCTGCGAACAGAGAGGAAGCGCGAGCCCAAGATTCCCCAGGGTGCGGAGTCTAAGACCCGGCTTGGTGTTCACCAGAGCCTCTGGTGGTGAGGATGGCCTTCGCTGCAGCTGGATCCAGGTCGTGGCCCCTGGGGTCCCCTAGGCCACGCTCCGTAGGCAGGCCACGCACACAGGACACAAGCAATAGTGATGGGTAAGCCAAGGACGGGGCAACAGGCAGACGGGGATAACCAAGGGACAGGACAAAGGTCAGGGAAAGAAGCAAACAGAAGTAGTCAGAGACGCGCCAAAATCGGTACACAGAAAGGTTAACTATCGAGTATATATACTTTCACTTATTGTTTTTCGGCAAGTGTTTCAATAAATGAGAGTTGTGCACACTCCACCACGGGAAAATACTAATTCTTCTTTTCTACGGAATACTTCTGATGGTGGTGAAATGATCCAGAAGGAAAGTCCATCCTGAACAGGAAGACGTCGGCCCTCACCGGGGTGAATGAAGCCTCTAGATGCAACAACGAGTAAAAAAAAAAGGAAAAAAAAAAACAAGTATTTTATATTTAAAAAAAATCTATTGTGTACTCTGCACTTAAAGGGGTTGTAAAGGTTTGTTTTTTATTTTCTAAATAGGTTCCTTTAATATCGTGCATTGTGGGCTCACATACTTTTTCCTTCCATTTCCCTTCTAAATGGTTTTTTTTTTTTGTCAGAATTTCTCACTTCCTGTTCCTCCTCAGTAAGCTTGCCCCCATCATCCGACCCGTTCTGGCTGGGGGTTAGTCAGCGTGCTCGCCCCCTCCCTTGGGACGACATCCCTGCAGGGAGACGCTGTGTCCCCATCATCCGAGCTGTTCTGGCTGGGGATTAGTCAGCGTGCTCACCCCCTCCCTTGGGACTACATCCCTGCGGATCCGAGCCATTCTGGCTGGGGGTTAGTCAGCATGCTCGCGCCCTCTCTTGGGATCCGAGCTGTTCTGGCTGGGGGTTAGTCAGCGTGCTCGCCCCCTCCCTTGGGACTACATCCCTGCGGATCCGAGCCATTCTGGCTGGGGGTTAGTCAGCATGCTCGCCCCCTCTCTTGGGATCCAAGCCGTTCTGGCTGGGGGTTAGTCAGCGTGCTTGCCCCCTCCCTTGGGACTACATCCCTGCGGATCCGAGCCATTCTGGCTGGGGGTTAGTCAGCATGCTCGCCCCCTCCCTTGGGACTACATCTCTGCGGATCCGAGCCGTTCTGGCTGGGGGTTAGTCAGCGTGCTCGCCCCCTCCCTTGGGACTACATCCCTGCAGATCCGAGCCATTCTGGCTGGGGGTTAGTCAGCATGCTCGCCCCCTCTCTTGGGATCCAAGCTGTTCTGGCTGGGGGTTAGTCAGCGTACTTGCCCCCTCCCTTGGGACTACATCCCTGCGGATCCGAGCCATTCTGGCTGGGGGTTAGTCAGCATGCTCGCTCCCTCTCTTGGGACTACATCTCTGCGGATCCGAGCCGTTCTGGCTGGGGGTTAGTCAGCATGCTCGCCCCCTCCCTTGGGACTACATCCCTGCAGGGAGACGCTGTGCCCTCATCATCCGAGCTGTTCTGGCTGGGGGTTAGTCAGCGTGCTCGCCCCCTCCCTTGGGACTACATCCCTGCGGATCCGAGCCATTCTGGCTGGGGGTTAGTCAGCATGCTCGCCCCCTCTCTTGGGATCCAAGCCGTTCTGGCTGGGGGTTAGTCAGCGTGCTTGCCCCCTCCCTTGGGACTACATCCCTGCGGATCCAAGCCATTCTGGCCGGGGGTTAGTCAGCGTGCTCGCCCCCTCCTTTGAGACTACACGTGCCCCCTCTTGTGCTTCTCCCCGCAGGGATGTAGTCGCAAGGGAGGGGGCGAGCACGCTTACTAACCCCCAGCCAGAACAGCTCAGGTGATGGGGGCAAGCTTACTGAGCAGAAACAGGAAGTGAGAAATTCAGACAAAGGAAAAAAAAACATTTAGAAGGGAAATGGAAGGAAAAAGTAAGTGAACCAGCAATTCACGAGATTAAAGGAACCGATTTAGAAAATAAAAAACAAACCTTTACAACCCCTTTAAGCAAACAAAATGTTATTTCAGGTCGGCTTGCGCTTTGTGTTCGTTATTTTGAAAGCTTTTCTGCTTTGCCATCAATTTTTTAAAAAGTGTTTTTTTTTATATTTATTTATTTCTATTTTTTATTCTTTTTTTCCTTTCTTCTCAACTTTGTTTATTATCATTTTATTTTTGATTTTTTTTTCCTTTTCATCGCAAGCACGACTTCTAAATTAGCTTATCAAACCTGGACCCCGAGTTCAGACGCTCCTCTCAGCGGTGACTCGCGCGTTGTGTACATTGTGCGGGGCCAAGAAAGCAATCGCTTACCATGGAATTAGAGCTCACCGCCTTATCATGGATGCCCCAATTAATATGTACACAATCCGGCGCCGGCGATAATTACTTTCCTCTTACCGCCATGCATTTATCTTTTTCGACTCTCCTGAGTTGGGTGGGGGAGGGGATCGCTTATTAGCTATTTAATCCTTTTATCTCCTATCGCAACCCGTATCGATTCATTCTCCAGGCTCTACCGTTCCACAGCCGCCAACCGCTTGCCGAATGAGCTGGATGTCACATTTGTTATTACTCGAGTCGAACTGAATGTTCCTTGCGAGGAATTAAATTGGCACATTTGCTCTCAAGAACTGCAGCAGACTCCACTTATATATTTATATATATATATATATATATATATATATATATATATATACAGGGCCAGATTCACGAACACTTGCGCTGGAGTATTTGGATATGCGCCGCGTAACTGTGATGATGCACCGTCGTTTCTATGTGCCCGTACCCACCAAACTAGATGCGCCCAATAACGGCTCATTTGCGACCGGCGGAACGTTCCGACGCCAGAGTATCGTCAGCGTTTATTTTCGCTGGGCGCATCAGTCGCGCCCATTGATTTCCCCTGCAAATATGCAAATGAGGGATTTTTCCCAATTCACGAACGGATTAGCACCATACGCTGGCTACATGCGCCGCGCGTATCTGATCCGTCCAGCGCAAAGTTATTTCTACAAAAGGCTGCTTTATCTTTACTCCAGACGGTCACAGGTCAGCAGGAGAGCAGCTACAGCAGCGTTACCGACGATAGGAGCTTGCTGAGCACCCCCACTTGCAAGGACAACACCTCTGTGTGCCAACATGCCAGGGGCACTCGTGGTCCTAGAACTACTGATGGGTCCCCTGGAACCAAGAAGGCGGCCACGTGAGAGGATATACCGCACTCGTATGAACCTCTTTGGCATGGGGGATGAGGAGGTGTATCGCCTCTTCAGATTCAGCCCAGATGCAATACTTGAACTAACCACAACCCTGCAGGATGACATCACCAGCAAGACACACCGATCACAAGCAGTGCAGCCACTGGTGAAGGTCCTGGCAACACTTAATTTCCTTGCAAGTGGATCATTCCAGCGTACAAGTGGAGTGGTGGCTGGGATGTCACAATCCTCCATGAGCAGATGTGTGCACCAGGTTGTCCCTGCAATCCTCAGACGCATGTCCAACCAGTTCATCAGACCAACCACTGAGGACCTGCGGCAGAAGGCAATGACAGATTTCTACAACATTGCCAGATTCCCACGCACTGTGGGGGCCATTGATTGCACACATGTGGCCCTACAGCCCCCCAGTGCCACAGAGCACATATACCGCAATCGGAAGCATTGGCATTCCATCAACGTACAGGTGATAGCCGATGCCCAACGCCTCATATGGCACGTCCGTGCCAAACACCCCGGGTCCAGCCATGACAGTTTCATATACCGTCAGAGTCCCATCCCAGCAGAATTCGAGCAGAACATGTATGGGGACAGCTGGCTGGTTGGTGAGTGACATGGGAGTCAGGCATGACTATCCCCTCCCGTCATGCACAACAGAAATCGCACATGCATGACTAACATTCTCCTGTCTTTTACCTTACAGGTGACTCTGCATATGCATTGGGACCCCATCTAATGACTCCTTTCCGGAACCCCCAAACCAGAGGAGAGAGAAAATACAATGAAGCACACATCAAAACCCGTGCAGTGGTTGAGCAAACATTTGGGCTCCTGAAGTCCCGTTTCCGCTGCCTGGATAAGTCCGGGGGGACCCTATTGTATTCCCCTACCTTTGTGTGTCAGATCATCGGTGCATGTTGCATACTACATAACTTTGCTATGAAAAAAGGCCTGCATATTGACATACGTGATGACCTGACCCCCGACCCACACAGTCCCCCCCTGCCAGAGGACACCCAGTCTGCTGATGGAAGAGCAGTCAGGAGGGTCCTCGCCGTAGGCATCTTTGGACACTAACCCAAAACATTAATTACACAGACAGTGCACGCGTGTACACCACTGATGTCCCTAGATCACACACACCACATGCACATCGCATTGGATTAGCCCAAGTCCAGCATGTAGGAGTTGGGAGCAGTAACGCCAGCGTCAAGGCCCCAATGATGTCACTGTCCATTCACACACCTTTCACACGTCATTCATACAGCCGTGGGGTTCACTTCACCACCACGGCCGAGGGTGACACCCCTTACTTTCAGGAGTGCCACCCTCTCACATTCACACACCATTCACACTGTCCCCTGCACTCCTGACCGTGTGCAGTACAAAAATAAATTAGAAAGATCATATCCTGATCAATACAAGAAAAATAATCTCATAACCTGAGAAAAAAAAAAAATAAACTCATGACCTGAGTATGTCAAAAATAATAATATAAAACCAGCAACAAAAAAAAGGCCTCATCGGGGATGCCGGGGGCTTCTTCTGGGGGCCCCTCTCTGGCTCCGCAGCTGCCTGGATGGAGTGGGTGGGGGTGGGGGGGCATCTGGAGGTGGCTGATCCCCAGGTGGGCCACTCCTGGCAGGTGTGGCCTGCGTGCCCTCCAAGGCCCTGGCTATCCGTCCAAGGTATGTGTTCGTCTGGGCCTGCATCCGGAGCTGACGGGTCATCTGGTAATGCTGGGCCCGCCGACTCAGCCTCCCCTGCTCACGGATGGCAGCACTGTTCCCATGGATGGCAGCAGTGTTGGCCTGGACGGCTGCAGTAAGGTGATGGATATCCCCCTGCACCTCCCCCAAAGTGGTGACCACTGCAGCGCAGTTAGAGCTGACATCCTGCACTGCGTTGCTGAGGTTGGCAACGGAGCCCAGGCTGTCAGCCACTTTCTCCAAGTGCACCGCTATGGCCCCCATCTGTTCCGTCTGCCTGGCGTGATCCCTCGCCAACTGGTCCTGGACACCATCAGACACCCCCCTGGTCTTCTGGGTCGCCTTCCTGGGGCCCGAAGATGGATGTCCTCGGGTGGAAGGTGTCGCCCTTGAGGGGCTTCCAAGGATGGGGGAGGGGACGACAGGCGGGCCAGGAGAAGGGGAGGAGACAGACAAGACTAATGAAAAGTCCTGCTCTGCCACAGCAGGATCTTCCACAACCACCTCGGCAGGTGTGGTGTGGCCACTCTCCTCCTCCACAACCTCTTCACCACCCAGTGGCTCGGGCACATGATGGCGTGGGGGGGATGGGGTGGAATGCAGGCTGACAGATGATGGCCCAGCTCCGTCATCTGTGGATGACACAAAGCAGACACATGTTGGTGGTCCCACACACTTGGCACATGTCCCCCCCCCCCCCAAATGCAAAACAACAAATAGGGGATTATAAAACACTTACCTGTCCTTGTGCCTTCCTCCACGGAGTCATAGCCTGCGACCCCCTCCACCTGCTCCCTCTCCAGGCAGCGAGCAACCACCTCCTCCTCTGCGGTCAGGGTGACAGGACATGGGGGACCACCACCTGTGCCCCTCTCATGCCTCCTGATGGAGGCCACCTTGTCCCTCACCTTGCGCCGCAGGTCATTTATTTTCTTTTGTATGTCCCCAGCAGTCCGGGTGGAGTAGCCCAGGACATTGACCCTGGAAGCAATCGACTCCAGGATGCCCTGCTTCCTCTCCCGGCTGGTCTTGCGGCTTTTTTTGCCATGGAGAAATTCATTCTCCGTCTCCATAGCCGAGATAATGACAGAGACCTCCTGGGTATTAAAATTGAGGTTCCTCCTCTCTCTGGGGGTAGCGGGAGCAGCCATTACAGAGCAAAAGTATCTTCCCTGGGGTGGGGGGAAACGGAACTACTTTTGCGCCGGAATGGCGTTTCCGCCAGCGCTTTTAAGCGCCCAGCGGAACGCATTGCGCTGACGTTTCCCAGGAAGTGGTGCCGACGGAAGTTGTGAGCATGCGCACAAGGGGGCGAGGGGAGCCGCACTCACTGCGCATGCTCCGTGGATGATGCGCTGAACGTAAGCCTCTGCGCCGGCCTCCGCCCATCATTTACATATGATCACACCCACTTCCACTTGCGTCGGGTTACGCCAGCGCATTATCGTTACTCTGGCGCAAGTTTACGCGCAACTGCTATGTGAATTACAGGAATTGCGCTGAAAGGGTCTTCAGAGTAACGTAAATGAGAAGCGTTACTCCAGAGGAAAGATACTCTCATCTACCTGAATCTGGCCCACAGTGGGGAAAATAAGTATTTGAACACCCTGCTATTTTGCAAGTTCTCCCACTTGGAAATCATGGAGGGGTCTGAAATTGTCATCGTAGGTGCATGTCCACTGTGAGAGACATAATCAAAAAAAAATTCCAGAAATCACAATGTATGATTTTTGTAACTATTTATTTGTATGATACAGCTGCAAAGAAGTATTTGAACACCTGAGAAAATCAATGTTAATATTTGGTAGAGTCGCCTTTGTTTGCGTTTCTTGTAGTTTTTCACCAGGTTTGCACACACTGGAGGAGGGATTTTGGCCCACTCCTCCACACAGATCTTCTCTAGATCAGTCAGGTTTCTGGGCTGTCGCTGAGAAACACGGAGTTTGAGCTCCCTCCAAAGATTCTCTATTGGGTTTAGGTCTGGAGACTGGCTAGGCCACGCCAGAACCTTGATATGCTTCTTACAGAGCCACTCCTTGGTTATCCTGGCTGTGTGCTTCGGGTCATTGTCATGTTGGAAGACCCAGCCTCGACCCATCTTCAAAGCTCTAACTGAGGGAAGGAGATTGTTGCCCAAAATCTCGCAATACATGGCCCCGGTCATCCTCTCCTTAATACAGTGCAGTCGCCCTGTCCCATGTGCAGAAAAACACCCCAAAGCATGATGCTACCACCCCCATGCTTCACAGTAGGGATGGTGTTCTTGGGATGGTACTCATCATTCTTCTTCCTCCAAACACGGTTAGTGGAATTATGACCAAAAAGTTCTATTTTGGTCTCATCTGACCACATGACTTTCTCCCATGACTCCTCTGGATCATCCAAATGGTCATTGGCAAACTTAAGACGGGCCTTGACATGTGCTGGTTTAAGCAGGGGAACCTTCCGTGCCATGCATTATTCAAACCATGACGTCTTAGTGTATTACCAACAGTAACCTTGAAAACGGTGGTCCCAGCTCTTTTCAGGTCATTGACCAGCTCCTCCCGTGTAGTCCTGGGCTGATTTCTCACCTTTCTTAGGATCATTGAGACCCCACGAGGTGAGATTTTGCATGGAGCCCCAGTCCGAGGGAGATTGACAGTCATGTTTAGCTTCTTCCATTTTCTAATGATTGCTCCAACAGTGGACCTTTTTTCACCAAGCTGCTTGGCAATTTCCCCGTAGCCCTTTCCAGCCTTGTGGAGGTGTACAATTTTGTCTCTAGTGTCTTTGGACAACTCTTTGGTCTTATCCATGTTAGTAGTTGGAGTCTTACTGATTGTATGGGGTGGACAGGTGTCTTTAGGAGGACGGTGTAAGCTTGGGCCTTTAGGAGGATGGTGTAAGCCTGGCCTGTTAAGAGGACGGTGTAAGCCTGGCCTGTTAGGAGGATGGTGTAAGCCTGGCCCGTTATGAGAACGGTGTAAGCCTGGGCCTTTAGGAGGATGTTGTAAGCCTGGGCCGTTAGGAAGATGGTGTCTCTCCTTACAGGACATGAAGCCGATTAGATGAACTCTGAGTAGAGAGAAAATGAAATAGAGCATTAAGTGCGCCGCGCACCGCGAATAATGAGATTAAATGCAGATCTGGTCCTGATAGTAAATTACAGCTCTGGGAAGGAGGCGAGCTCAAGGTGTAATGGACTAAATTCAGGATGAAGCAGTGCGTGCGCACAGAGAGGGTAGGGAGGAGAGGGGGATGGATGCTGTAGGGCAGCCTTTCTCAACCCAACTAAGGGGTCACTCCATCCTTACCATTAATGTAGGAGGCCACTTCTACACCGACCACCAAAGGAATGGGCGATGCCTACATTGACTACAAATCTAAGGAGTCATTTCTACACCAACCATTAATGTATGGAGTCACTTCTACGCCGACCACCAAACTAAGGGATTGCTTCTACACCCAAACACTAGGGTTCCTCCAGAGGTTGCTAGGGGCTCCTTGGGAAGAGAGCAATGGCATATAGATCTCTTGCCTACACTGACCTCCAGTGTAAGGGGTCACCTCTATACCGACCACCAATCTAAACAGTTGTTTGCACTCTCCACCTATCTGAGGGGTCATTTCTACACCAATCTAAAGGGCCACTACTACACTGGTCACCAATCTAAGAGGTCACTTACACCAACCGCCAATCTAAGAGGTCACTTCTACAATGGCGATCCCTCCAAGGGGTTACTTACACCAACCACCAATCTAAGGGGTCACTTCTACAATGGCGATCCCTCTAAGGGGTTACTTACACCAACCACCAATCTAAGGGGTCACATCTACACTGGCCATCCCTCCAAGGAGTTACTTACACCAACCACCAATCTAAGGGGTCATGTCTACACTGGCCATTCCTCCAAGGAGTTACTTACACCAACCACCAATCTAAGGGGTCACATCTACACTGGTCATTCCTCCAAGGAGTTACTTACGCCAACCACCAATCTAAGGGGTCACATCTACACTGGCCATTCCTCCAAGGAGTTACTTACGCCAACCACCAATCTAAGGGGTCACATCTACACTGGTCATTCCTCCAAGGAGTTACTTACGCCAACCACCAATCTAAGGGGTCACATCTACACTGGCCATTCCTAGAAGGAGTTACTTACACCAACCACCAATCTAAGGGGTCACATCTACACTGGCCATCCCTCCAAGGAGTTACTTACACCAACCACCAATCTAAGGGGTCACATCTACACTGGCCATTCCTCCAAGGAGTTACTTACACCAACCACCAATCTAAGGGGTCACGTCTACACTGGCCATTCCTCCAAGGGGTCACTCTACCCTGACTACCAATGTAAGAGGTAATTTCTACACTGACCAACACAGTAATAGGTCATGTCTTCATTGAACACCAATCTAAAGGGTAATTTCTGCACTGAACACCAATGTAAGAGGTCCTTCTACACCAACCAAAGTAGAGGGCCATGTCTACATTGACCAAAACTCTAAAGGGTCACCAATTCGACACTGGCCATCAATCCAAGGGGTCACTCTACTCTTACCATTATTTTAGGAGGTCACTTCTACACTGACCACCAAAGTAATGGATGACGCCTACATTGACCACCAGTCTAAGGGTTCACTGTACCCTGACCACCAATGTAAGAGGTCATTGCTACACCCACCAACAAAGTAATGGTTAATTTCTACGTTGACCACCAATTTAAAGGGTCGCCATTTCTACACTGACCACCAATGTAAGGGGTCACTTCTACATTGGCCATTTATACAAGGAGTCATTTCTACACCAACCACCAATATAAGGGGTCACTTTCACCCCAACCACCAATGTATGGGGTCACTTCTACACTGGCCATCATTTCAAGGGATCACTTACACAAACCACCAACCTAAGGGGTCACTTCTACACTGGCCATCACTCCAAGGGGTCATGTCTATATTCACCACCAATGTTAGGGGTTGCTTCTGCACTGACTACCAGTCTAAGCTTTCACTGTACCCTGACCACCAATGTAAGAGGTAATTTCTACACCAACCAACAGAGTAATGGGTCATAGCTACGTTGACCACCAATCTAAAGGGTCAACATTTCTACACTGACCACCAATGTAAGGGATTGGCCATCGATCTACATTGGTCATCGATCCAAGGAGTCATTTCTTCACCAACCATCCAATATAAGGGGTCACTTTTACACTGGCCATCATTCCAAGGGGTCACGTCTATACTGACCACCAATGTAAGGGGTCACTTCTATATTGGCCATTGATCCAAGGAGTCATTTCTTCACCAAGGATCCAATATAAGGGGTCACTTTCATACCAACCACCAATGTAAGGGGTCACTTTTACACTGGCCATCATTCCAAGGGGTCACGTCTATACTGACCAACAATGTAAGGGGTCACTTCTACACTGACCACCAATGTAAGGGTAAATACATGGATGAGCAAGTTTGGGGTGGAGGAACTTGACTGGTCTCAACCCGATAGAACACCTTTGGGATGAATTAGAGCGGAGACTGCAAGCCCGGCCTTCCCATCCAACATGAGTGCCTGACCTCACAGATGCTTTTCTGGAAGAACGGTCAAACATTCCCATAGACACCCTCCTAAACCTTGTGGACGGCCTTCCCAGAAGAGGTGAAGGTGTTATAGCTGCAAAGGGCGGGGCCAACTCAATATTGAACCCTACGGATTAAGACTGGGATGCCATTAAAGTCCATGTGCGTGTAAAGGCCGGCGTCCCAATACTTTTGACATTATAGTGTATGTTCAGGATCTGCCCGCCAACCCCTGCTCGAACAATCCATTATCACACATCTAATAGGCATTCTCGCTATTCTAGAGAACACAATGAACGTCTCCGTCAGCGGGAGAAGTTTTGTCGCTTTCCAAATTCTTCTCGGCGGTGAAGAGGGAAGTTGAGTCATCAGGAGCGTTGATATGCACGCCGTTATCCACTGCGCGCCATAATGAGCCTTGCCTCCTTCTTAATTCATGGCGCGGCATCTGTGAGAACAGGCCTCCTGATTTAAGGTGCTGCCGGGGAACGAAACCAAGAACGCAATTATTGTTTCTCAAACTCACACGTGAGAAATGCTTCGATCCCCCGGATAGTCTGCCACATGTTTACTGTCTGCGTGACGCCTCGTAATTTGACGCGCCGCCATTTTTTTTTTCCCGAAGACGGCAATCGCTCCTCCGTTTTGACAGCCGCCCTGGGGAATTGCAGCCGCGGAAGGCCCGGGCCTCAGGAACGGGCTGTAAAATTGCAAATCTCCCGGAAAGAAAGAATGTATCTCTGGTGTGAGAGCAGCGGGCCCACGGAGAAGGTGAGCGGGACCAGAGCGCTGTGCGGTGCGGCAGTTTACGGGTCTGATATCGGATCGGGGGGGGAGAGAGGCGCCCATGGAGGAGGAGAGTGCGGGAAATGTGAAGATTATTCCTCGGAAGCAAATGACAGATCAAGTGGCGGCTGGTGCTATAAAAAATTGGGGGGGGGGGGGGGGGGGGCCACAAGCAAACTAAAAAAAAAAACATCTATAACAGCCACTTTGCCCATCGAATGCAGCTACTTTGCCAATTTAACGTTGCCATTGTGCTCCAAATGCTGCCAATGTGCCAAGTAAATGTTGCCACTGTGCCCAAAATGTTGTCAGTGTGCCCCAAATGTTGCCACTGTGCCCATCAAACACAGCCACTGTGCCCCAAATGTTGCCACTGTCCCTGAAATGTTGCCATTTTGCCCATTAAATGCAGCCACCTTGCCCATCAAACGCAGCCACTTTGCCCATTAAAGGTTGCCACTGTGCCCGGGTACAGGGGCAACACTGATACGTTTCGGCTTAGAAGCCCTCATCAAAGCAAGCTTTGATGAAGGCTTCTTAGCCGAAACGCGTAAGCATGTAGCCTGTACTCATGTATCCCACTTTTATTCAAAAGCATCCGAGTTGCCAGCTGTCTTTAATTTAAGTTGGAGAAGGAAGGAGGAAGTAAAGGGGGAGGAAGAAGGAAGGAGGAAGTTAAAGGGGGAAGAAGAAGGAAGGAGGAAGTAAAGGGGAACGAAGAAGGACGGAGGAAGTAAAGGGGGAGAAAGAAGGAAGGAGGAAGTAAAGGGGGAGGAAGGAGGAAGGGGAGGAAGATAGAAAGAGGAAGTAAAGGGGAGGAAGAAAGAAGGAGGAAGTAAAGGGGGAGAGAAAGAAGAAGGAAGTAAAGGGGGGAAGAAGTAAGGAGGAAGTAAAGGTGAAAGACGTAGGAAGAAAAGGGGGAGGAAGTAAAGGGGGAAGAAGAAAGGAGGAAGTAAAGGGGGAGGAAGGAGGAAGTAAAGGGGGAAGAAGAAGGAAGGAGGAAGTAAAGGGGGAGGAATAAGGAAGGGTGAAGTAAAATGGGGAGGAAGAAGGAAGGAGGAGGTAAAGGGGGGAGTAAAATGAAGGAGGAAATAAAGGGGGGAGGAAGAAGAAAGGATGAAGTAAAGGGGAGGAAGAAAGAAGGGGGAAGTAAAGGGGGAGGAAGAAGGTAATAAGAAGTAAAGGGTAAGAAGGAGGAAGTAAAGGAGGAGGAAAAAAGAAGGGGGAAGTAAAGGGGGAGGAAGAAGGAAAGAGGTAGTAAAGGGGGGAGAAAGAAGAAAGGAGGAAGTAAAGGGGAAGGAAGAAGTTAGGAGGAAGTAAAGGGGAGGAAGAAGTTAGGAGGAAGTAAAGGGGGAGGAAGAAGTTAGGAGGAAATGAAGGAGGGAGGAAGAAGGAAGGATGAAGTAAAGGGGGAGGAAGAAGGAAGGAGGGAAGGAAGAAGCAACCAAGAGAGGTCATAGGAATGCAACAGTTAGTGAAGGAAAGAAAAATAGAAGGATGAAGAAAAGGAGAGAGGAAAGAAAGATGTAAAGAAGAGAAGGAAGAAAGGAAGGAAGAAGAGAGGGCAAAGGTTTGCAAAAGTTGGGGAAGGAAGGAAGGAAGGAAGGAAGGAAGGAAGGAAGGAAGGAAGGAAGGGTAGGTGATAGATGGAGCTTAATGAGCAGAATTTACTAATACTGGAGCAGCTAGAATCTGGAGCAGCTGTGCATGACAACCAATCAGCTTCTAGCTTTCATCTCCAAAGCTTAACTGAACAAGATGAAGCTAGAAGCTGATTGGTTGCCAGGCACAGCTGCTCCAGATTTAGTGATTTCCCCCTGAATAAATTTGCAAACAGGTATAAAAATGATTCCTTTCCTTATATATGATCTCCTGCTCGTATTCCTTTCATTTCCTATATTCACCATCCCCCACTTCACCCTTTTTTTATAAAGCCTTTTCCTCAGACCGTCCCCATCCCCCTCGGCGCGCTCCTTTGGACCCGTCTGATTGCGCGCTTCTCTCGAGGTCACTTAGGGGCACAAAATAAACTTCCATCCTGGCGGCACATCGTCATTATCTGTTACATCCTGACATCAGTACAAGAAGTATATTCCTCCGAAGTCCCTTTCATGTTCGGTGATATTTCGCGCGACACAATCAGTCAGGTTTCGGCACCCCGGTATCGGCAGTGATTGTCGCAATGTCCCCGGCACATCAAGAAACCGAAAAGATCAAAAAGTAAACGGAAGTTTGAAAGTTGGCCAATTGGTGTTCGGATGATTGCGGACTCGGAGTGTGATGTTAGCGGGATGTGCCGGGCGCCGGGGTCACCCTGAGCGCGTCATTTAATGTCGGCGCTTCTCTAGAAGAAGGTTCAGCCCGGAGCGCGCGGGGGGGACTGGGACGGAGGAGGGGGGCCGGGTTATATAGGGTGGGGGATGTCCTCTGGGACAGAGAAAGATTGACAGCCAGAGATTCAATTGTTTTCTATTAAAGATACATTGTAGCGTATTTCGAGTTATTTCCTTTGGGTGACATTCCATGCGACTTTTACTATTCATGTTTCATGTGCTTTCTAATTTTTATTATTGTATTTAAAGTTCCCGGAAAGGCAATTATAATTCTTTTGCTAGAAAACGACATAGAACCCCCAAACATTATGGGCCGGGTTCAGATACAATTGCCTATCTTTAGGCGGGCGTTGCGTATCTCACATACACTACGCCGCCGTAACTTAGAGCGGTAGGGACGGTATTCAGAAAGAACTTGCGCCCTAAGTTACGGCGGCGTAGCGTATCTGGTCCAGCGTATTTCAAAAAATGAAATTGAGCCGTGACCCCGCGTAAATGACGCGTAAAAAAGTAAAAATAAATAAATATTCTCCGGATACGTTTTTAATACGGCGCGCTGTGGTTTTGTCCGGGGGCCTCCTGTAGGCTTGCCTGGCACAGTCTGGTCACCGCACACGATATATCCCATTATGTTATGTTAATTACACCGCAAATAAATATCTTTTGGCATTTTTATGTGCGGATTGATAAATACCGCATTTAAAAGCAAAGAGGTTATTAGAGAATACAATTTAATGGGGATTTTATTGCCGCGCTGGTCAGTACTGCAAGCCGGGGACATTCTCAAGGACTTCCAGGGACAGTTCTTCAGAACCAGGGACTGATAAAGTTTATTGAAAGACAACAGTTTTTTTTTGGATGGAGTGTGGAGGAGTTGGAACCACTGTCGGGTTTTTATTGCTGTGTTCTCATTTGGGGGGGGGGGGGGGGGCTCTTTTAATTTTCCTTGGTGACCACTTTTACAGAAGCAAAGAATGAGGGGAAATCCAAAATTCTGCAGTTCTCTTTGGAACAAAAGGTGAGAGGAGAGCTTCCTATGAAACATCATGAAACGACATGATCAATGCAACATGAAGGGGCTCCATAACACCAAGGAAGGTCTGTGCCAGGAGGGGCTCCATAACACCAAGGAAGGTCTGTGCCAGAAGGGGCTCCATAACACCAAGGAAGGTCTGTGCCAGAGGGGGCTCCATATCATCAAGGAAGGTCCATGCCAGAAAGAACTCCATATCACCAAGGAAGGTCTGTGCCAGAAGGGGCTCCATAACACCAAAGAAGGTCTGTGCCAGAGGGGGCTCCATATCATCAAGGAAGGTCCATGCCAGAAAGAACTCCATATCACCAAGGAAGGTATGTGCCAGAAGGGGCTCCATAACACCCAGGAAGGTCTGTGCCAGAAGGGGCTCCATAACACCAAGGAAGGTCTGTGCCAGAAGGGAATCCATAACACCAAGGAAGGTCTGTGCCAGAAGGGGCTCTATAACACCAAGGAAGGTCTGTGCCAGAAGGAACTCCATAACACCAAGGAAAGTCTGTGCCAGAAGGGGCTCCATAACACCAAGGAAGGTCTGTGCCAGAAGGGAATCCATAACACCAAGGAAGGTCTATGGCAGAAGGGGCTCCATAACACCAAGGAAGGTCTGTGCCAGAAGGGGCTCCATAACACCAAGGAAGGTCTATGGCAGAAGAGGCTCCATAACACCAAGGAAGGTCTGTGCCAGAAGGGGGCTCCATATCATCAAGGAAGGTCCATGCCAGAAAGAACTCCATAACACCAAGGAAGGTCTGTGCCAGAAGGAACTCCATAACACAAAGGAAGATCTATGCCAGAAGGAACTCCATAACACCAAGGAAGGTCTGTGCCAGAAGGGGCTCCATAACACCAAGGAAGGTCTGTGCCAGAAGGGGCTCCATAACACCAAGCAAGGTCTGTGCCAGAAGAGGCTCCATAACACCCAGGAAGGTCTGTGCCAGAAGAGGCTCCATAACACCAATGAAGGTCTGTGCCAGGAGGGGCTCCATAACACCAAGGAAGGTCTATGCCAGAAGGGGCTCCATAACACCAAGGAAGATCTATGCCAGAAGGAACTCCATAACACCAAGGAAGGTCTGTGCCAGAAGGGGCTCCATAACACCAAGGAAGATCTGTGCCAGAAGGGGCTCCATATCACCAAGGAAGGTCTATGGCAGAAGGGGTTCTTTAACACCAAGGAAGGTCTGTGCCAGAAGGGGCTCCATAACACCAAGCAAGGTCTGTGCCAGAAGAGGCTCCATAACACCCAGGAAGGTCTGTGCCAGAAGAGGCTCCATAACACCAATGAAGGTCTGTGCCAGGAGGGGCTCCATAACACCAAGGAAGGTCTATGCCAGAAGAGGCTCCATAACACCAAGCAAGGTCTGTGCCAGAAGAGGCTCCATAACACCAAGGAAGGTCTGTGCCAGAAGGGGCTCCATAACACCCAGGAAGGTCTGTGCCAGAAGGGGCTCCATAACACCAAGGAAGGTCTGTGCCAGAAGAGGCTCCATAACACCAAGGAAGGTCTGTGCCAGAAGGGGCTCCATAACACCCAGGAAGGTCTGTGCCAGAAGAGGCTCCATAACACCAATGAAGGTCTGTGCCAGGAGGGGCTCCATAACACTAAGGAAGGTCTGTGCCAGAGGGGACTTCACAAGATCTGAGAAAGGGACTACACCTGGGGATGACACTAAATCTACGCTACGAGAGCACCCAGTTTCCTGCAATTGCTTGAGCAGTCCGGAGTCCTGTTTTGTTACTGAAATGGCAAATGATAACCCAAACTAAGTAAACTTTTTCGTGTAGCCCTTTCACATTCAGACCATTGTCAATGCTTATTTGCTAGGAGGGTTAGGTAGCGTGTGCATGTGTTGTATGCATACTAATAATTCTCTGTATGTCTTACATAATATAGTTTTACATTTACAGTGTTCTTGTTTAGTAAAAGCACGTTAATATACTTCAGAGTTTTCAGTTTCCTTGCTTTACCGCAGAGTAACCTAAAAGTTACTGTACAAGCAAAACGGTGACAGGGTCTCTTTAAATGGGGGGAACACAGCCTTTGCAGTGACAGGAAGATGGTGGGGAGGCAGATCTGGGAGTTCTCGGTGCTGAAGGGGTTACTGGAAAGCAGCCGCCTTTCTCCAGCTGTGCCGTTGAAGTCGTATTGTTGCTGCGCAGAGCATTTCGGCACCGCGTTGCGTACGTTGTTGCGCCGAGGGATACGACAAAAGTGCACAGCGAGTCTCGGCAGGCAGGATGAAGCAGCTGTGCGGCGCGTCGCACCTTCCACCACCGCTGTATTTTTAGAAAGGAGGATGATAGATATGCTAATGATCTCTTTCTGAGTCATTTAGTACCTGGCTTAGTCACGCTCAACAACACAAGTCAATCCAGAGCTGTCCGCCGAATACCAATACACCACGGCTGACCGGGGGGGGGACCCGGCACAGACCGGCTCATGGAAACGCATGCAGAAAACATCCGCATGTAGGATCGCAGGAACTGAGCACACTTTTTTTAACTAAATGCGCAAATTTTTTAACCACTTCAGCCCCGGAGGATTTGGCTGCCCAATGGCCGGGCTTTGTTTTGCGATTTCGGCACTGCGTCGCTTTAACTGTCAATTGCGCGGTCGTGCGACGTGGCTCCCAAACAAAATTGGCGTCCTTTTTCCCCTACAAATTTCTTTTGGTGGTATTTGATCACCTCTGCGGTTTTAATTTTTTGCGCTACAAAAGAAAAGAAGAGCGTCAATTTAAAAAAAAAAACAATATTTTTTACTTTAATAAATATCTATATTTTTTTTTCATATTGATTGGTTTGCGCAAAAGTTGTGGGGCCAGATTCTCGTAGATCTGCGGTGGCGTAGCATTTCCTATTTACACTACGCCGCCGCAACTTAGAGACGCAAGTGCCGTATTCTCAAAGCACTTGCTCCGTAATTTGCGATGGCGTAGTGTAAATGGCGTCTTGTATTTAAATTAAGCGCGCCCCCGCGCCGAATGAACTACGCATGCGCCGGCCGTAAACGTAGCCCAGTGCGCATACTCCATAGTACGCCGCAAATACATTGGTTTCGTTCGCGAACGATTAACGTAAACATCCTAAACGACGGAAAAAGCGACGCTGTCCCGACGTCCATACTTAACATGGCGTACGCCGAACCTACGCAAAGTTACCCCTCATATAGCAGGGGTAACAATACGCTTACGCAAATGACGTAAACTACGACGCCGGCGCGCAAATACGTTCGGGAATTGGCGTATCACGCTCATTTGTATACTCGATGCAGAAATCGATGGGAACGAAGGGAACGCCACCTAGCGGCCAGCGTAACCTTGCAACTTAGATCCGACAGCGTAGATCCGCCAGTCGGATCTACGCCAAATCTATGCGTAACTGATTCTAAGTCGCATAGATACACCGCCGCACAAACAGAGATACGACGGCGTATCAGGAGGTACGCCGTCGTATCTTCTTTTAGAATCTGGCCCATAGCATCTGCAAAATAGGGGATAGTTTTATGGCATTTTTTTTTTTTACTAGTAGTGGCGGCGATCAGCGATTTTTATTGTGACCGCGACATTGCGATGGACACATCGGACACTTTTGACACATTTTTGGGACCATTCATATTTATACAGCGATTAGTGCTATAAAACTGCACTGATTACTGGATAAATGTGACTGGCAGGGAAGGGGTTAACACTAGGGGGCGTTTAAGGGGTTACATATGTTCCCTAGGGAGTGATTCTTACTGTAGGGGGCGGGGACTCACAAGGGGAGGAGACCGATCGGCGTTCCTCTGTACTGGGAACACACAACGGTCTCCTCACCTCTGACAGGAGGTGGATCTGTGTGTTCACACCCCATCATTACACACACAGATCCACACTCCTGCCGTGATCGCCGGCAATCGCGGGTGCAAGGGGACATCGCAGCCTCCAGGCACACGCACCGGGTCCCGAGCGATTCCACCTAGTGGCCGGGAAGCCCAGGACGTCATATGACGTCCACCCAGAGGGAGACAAGGTTCCCGACGTCATATCACCGTACTATGGCTCGGTAGGGAACTGGTCAATGCATAGAATGCGCCTTCTGCCTTTACAGCCACTTTAAGGAGAAAAACCTTCTTTGCTCCCCCCCCCCCCATCTCCCTTTTTCTTACCTGAGCCCAATTCAGTGATGTGAACGAGCGCAGCGGCTCCAGCCGATATCTTTCTCCTCGTTGGACAGATTGGCTCCCGCTGCTGTCAATCAAATCATGTGAGACAGGAGCGGGGGAGGGGCAGCTGTCTGTGTCAATGGACGCAGCAGCGGGACTCAAGATTGAGTCCACATGGGAGAGGAAAGCGGCTTTCCGTAGGGGCATCCGGTGAAGGGGAGGAGCCAGGAGCACCGGCGGGGGAACCCCCAGAAGAGGTGGATTGGTGCTGCTCTGTGCAAAACTCTTGCACAGAGCAGGTAAATATAACATGTTCGTCATTTTTTGAAAACTACAAACATGTTATACAAATTACAGATCGGCCCCCCCCGAGGCCGACCCGCCCATCGGATCGGGTCCCGACGCCGCCATTCGAAGTAAGGAAAACAGGCAGTGCCCGCTCCCTACTGCTCCACCTCCGAGTCGCGCGACACTTTGTAAATGGCCGGCTGTCTTTTGGCACACACACAGGTCCCAGAAGACAGCGTGCCCCATTCCCCAGAAGACAACGCAAGGAGGAGAATACAGAAGGTCATCGCGGAATAGGAAGTGGCAGATTAGAACGATTTGTCTAACAACAGCCATTTCTGGTAAGTATTAAAAACATTTTGTCCCGGATTCACAGACATCGGCGCATATTTATGCCGCCGTAGCGTATCTCTTTTACGCTACGCCGGCGCAGCACGGAGAGGGAAGCATGGAATTAATAAAGCAAATGCTCCCAACTCTGCGCCGGCGTAGCGTATATTTCGTAGGCGTAAGCCGGCATAAGTGGAAGTAGGTGGAAGTGGGCGTGATCCATGTTAATGAAGCGTGACCCCACGCAAATGATGGGCCGGGCGCCAGACAAGTACTTAAAACGAACTGCGCATGCGTCGAGACGTGGACGTATCCCCGTGCGCATGCTCACAACCACTTCGGAACAACTGCCTAAGATACGCCAGATCACTGTGTACGCCGTGAACGTAATCTACGCCCAGCCACACCCACGTCGGCCCATATTCACAGACGTCCAACGTACAATACGTAGGCTTGTGCTCCCTGCTCCATACCTTTGCATGGGTTGCGCCTCATCTATGGGGAATAACTTTACGTAAAAAAACGTACGCAAACCGCGAATATCATGCGCCGGGCGCAAGTACGTTCGTGAATCGGCGTATCTCCCTCATTTGCATATTTGAAAAGAAAATCAATGGGAGCGCCACATGCGCCCAGCGTAAATATGCGCCCCACTCTACGCCGGCGTAGGCAAGTTACGTCGGTGGGATGAAGTCGGTTTTTAGGCGTATCTTGGTTTGTGGGTCCGGCGCACAGATACGACGTGTGAATCCGGGCCTTTGTATTTATTTATTTTTTGGGTGGGTTCTCCACTTTAAGCCGCGCCCCAGGCAGATATAAAATCCTCAAATGAACGCTCTGCAATCACATCATTAAAAAAAAAAAAAATGTATCTCCCCAATGACCGGGAACTCCCCAATACTCGGCTCCATGAAGAATGTTAAGACGTTGATTTTTACAGCTCCTTCGTGAAAATGACAAATTAACAATAATGTGATAAATTATAGGTCCGCCAGACAAAATATTCATAAAAAAATAAAAAATAAATGTAATAAAACTTTCCTTGGCACAAAAATAAATAAAAATAAAATAAAATAATATATATATATAAAGCTCTGGTGTAATTCTCACCGTCTGCGGTGTCAATCATGTGACGACTTCACGATTTCCCTGCTGTGGCTGCCGTTTCAATTAATTTAACGTTAATTAGTTTTTATGTTTAAGGCAAAAATTATCTCTGTGTGTTAATAATGTACGGGCTTCGGAGATCCTTTATAGTGAAATGAAATGGTCCTGGTGTGTTTTCTACAATTACACCATTGGGGGGGGGGGTCTATACTATTTCATGGAGTGAATCACTTAAAGAGGAAGTAAACCCTGGACCCCTGATGTCTCACTTTGAGGCAGAGAAAAGGGATTGAGGACAGAGTTTCCCCAGTCCTTTTCTCTGCAGCCAAGCAGCAGGGGGGAATTTGCCCAGCACAGGGTGATTAGGGTGTGCGCATGCCTACGACCTTAATGTTGACTTTCACATGCAGGGCCGCCATCAGGAATTATGGGGCCCCTTACACAGCTTCAGGCATGGGCCCCCTGGAGCAGAGAACGGGGGGGGCGGTGCGGCCCCCTCAAATTGAGAAGCGGGAGGGGCCGTGAATTGAGAAGCGGGGGTGCCGCTGCTAATTGAGAAGCAGGGGGGTGCCGCCGCAAATTGAGGTTGGGGGGCTTTGGGGGAACTGAAAAGAGGGGGGGTTGCCCTGGGGAACTCTGGGCCCCTTACAAAAAAAAAATTTATAAAAAAAAGTGGGTTGGCCATCCGGGACCCTGGGGATTTCTGGGCCCTTTAAGAAAAAGAAATTAAAAATATATATAAAAAAAAAATAAAAAAAAGGGAGGGTTTGCCACCCGGGGCCCTGGGGATCTCTGGGCCCTTTAATAAAAACAAAATAATAAGAAAAAAATATATAAAAAACATTTTTTTTTTAAATAACTAAATATATATATATATATATATATATATATATATATATATATATATATATATAAAGGGGGGTTGCCATCCGGGCCCCTGCGGACCTCCGGCCCATTTACAAAAAAATATATATATAAAAAAGGGGGGTTGTCGTCCGGGCCCCTGGGGACCTCCGGGCCCCCTACAGGTGTACTGCCTGTACCGTCCTGATGGTGGCCCTGCCTGATTAGAAACAATGTAACGTATATTCACCTTTAGCGTTTACATTTTATTGAGCCTGACTTGGTACAAAGAAAACGAGATCTTAACCTCACGGGAAGTTCACACAACCATCTTCAGCGAGAACTAATTAATATGCCTTCAAACGAAGGTTCCATTAGGTTATTTGAGGAACGTTTTAAAGAAGGACATGTAGTCTTTTTTTTGTAATGAATAAGGCATGGAAATGGGCCAAGTGGCTCTTATGGGCTGTCAGGTGGTACATTTCTATTTAGAATCCGCCTGCTACATACAGAGCCGCGCTCGGCCTCGTTCTCACAGAACTCGCGTCCTCCAAAGTGTCCTCTCCTTCAGAGAAGTGGGCGCAGCAGAAAAAAAAATGGATTAATGAATCCTCTTCATGCTTCAAACCAGGCAAATGAGATTACAAATCCAAATGGTGCCTATTACTATCAGGGAACTTCTCTCTGTAGACTTCTACTGGTTTCAAGAGTGGAATCTCTTTTTATAAATACAAGTGCGGCTCAACCCGAAGACCTGAAGAATTTCCTTCAACCAGAATTCCTTCTGCGGTAAATTCAGAATTCAATATTGATCTGGTGTATCAATGGCTATCAGTGGCGTAGCGTGGGGGGTGCGAGGGGGGCCGCCGCCCCGAGCGCAAAATTTAGAGGAGCGATGTCACGAGTGTGGAGAGGAGGGAGCGCCAACAACAGATGGGACATAGGAACATATGAATGATGTCTCCAGTCCAGGCTTTACCAGTCATTATCAAGCACGCTCTCCTCTTCCCTACAGCCACTGCTATCCCACACGGTGGATCATGTGACCAGACTGGAGCTAGCTGAAAATAGATAAGTCCATGGGTCAGGGGGGGGGCACAGATTACTTGCCTCGCCCCAGGCGCTGACAACCCACGCTATGCCCCTGATGGCTATAAGACATTAAGTATAGGCAGGGTTAGCTGGGTTGATCCCTTGGGGGGGGGGGGCCGTTTGGAATGGTCAGATGCAAAAACAGAAAAGATGGGCAATACACGTTGTCTTCTTAAAGCCATGAGGACCGTCTAAAGACCCCACTGTGCAGCAACATGGGAATTTACAGAAGTACCCTCCAGGAGCATTTTTAGAATCATTAAAGACCTGGGGCACCCGTGGGCACCTTAAGCAGAGCTGTGTTGTCTGTCCCCCAGAACAATCTCCCCCCAAGGCTAGTATATCCCTCAGAACAATCTCCCCCTCCCCAGGCCAGTCTGTCCCCCAGAACAATCCCCCCCACCAGGTTAGTCTGTCCCATACTACAATCTTCCCCCAAGGTTAGTCTGTGCCCCAGCATAGTCATCCACCCACCTGATTAGTCTGTCCCCTAGTATAAGGTGACCAGATTTTTAAAATAAAATCCGGGGACATATTTTTTCTTTACTAGTAATGGTGGCAATCAGCGACTCTCTGCCCGTCGCCGCCCGCCTCACAGCCTCTCAAGTCTCTTCGGGCCCTGGCTACTACTGGGTGGGGAGCGGAGGAAAATCACTCCGCCAGGGAAGGCAGGGAGATCGGCATGTGGCTGGCCAGGATTTGAGCCAAGGCAGAAGAACATGCGAGCGGAGCTGAATGGGCATGCACCCGAAACTGAAGACGTATTCCCTCCGCTCCGACCAGCACATGTTAATTAGAAAGGGGCACAGATAATGGGAAAAATACAACCCCCCTATGCTAAGGCGGGGGTGTGTCATTCTAATTTTTTTATTATAATTCTGCACTGATTGTCTTTAAATTGCCCCTGCCCCCTATTAAATCCAATCTGGGGACAAAACCAGGGACAGACTTGGTCCAGGGACAGTGTCCTCAATCAGGGGACTGTCCCCTGAAACTGGGGATGTCTGGTCACCCTACCCTAGTACAATCTTCCCCTCAGGTCAGTTTGTTCCCAGTACAGTCCCCCCAGGTCAGTCTGTCCCCCAATACAATCCGTCCGGGTCAGTCTGTCCCCCAGTAAAACCGCTCCACAAGGTCAGTCTTTCTCCCAGTACATTTATTACCCAGGTCAGTCTGTCTACCATAACAACACACCCCAGTTCAGTCTGTTCTGCAGAACAACCTCTCCCCCAGATCAGTTTGTTCCCAGTAAAACCCCTCCACCAGGTTAGTTTGTTTCCCCGTACAAGCTTCTTCCACCAAGGTCAGTCTGTCCCCCAGTACAATCACTACCCAGGTCAATCTGTCCCCTAGAACAACCCTCCCCCGGGTCAGTCTGTCCCCCAGGACAATCCCCCCAGGTCAGTCTGTCCACTAGTAAAACCTCTCCAGCAGGTTAGTTTGTTTCCCAGTACAAGCTTCTTCCACCAAGGTCAGTCTGTCCCCCAGTACAATCATCACCACAAGTCAGTCTGTCCCCCAGTACAATCCCCTCAGGCCAGTCTGTCCCCCAGTACAATCATCACCACAAGTCAGTCTGTCCCCCAGTACAATCCCCTCAGGCCAGTCTGTCCCCCAGTACAATCCCCTCAGGCCAGTCTGTCCCCCAGTACAATCCCCTCAGGCCAGTCTGTCCCCCAGTAAAACCTCTCCACCAAGGCCAGTCTGTCCCCCAGTAAAACCTCTCCACCAAGGTCAGTCTGTCCCCAAGTACAATCATCCACCAAAGGCCAGTCTGTCCCCCAGTAAAACCTCTCCACCAAGGTCAGTCTGTCCCCAAGTACAATCATCACCACAAGTCAGTCTGTCCCCCAGTACAATCCCCTCAGGCCAGTCTGTCCCCCAGTAAAACCTCTCCACCAAGGCCAGTCCCCCCCCCCAGTAAAATCATTACCCAGATCAATCTGTCGCCTACCCTAGAACAATCCTCCCCTGGGTCATCTGTCCCCCCAGTATAGTCCTCTCCAAGTCAACAGTCCGTATTCCCATCACCAGGGCAGGACTTAGGATGGTGGGGGCCCCTGGGCTTGAGTGTTGAAGGGGCCCCCTGGAGCGAGGGAGGGGATCATAGTTGTTGAGCGGGGGGGGGGGGGGTGCGCATTAAAGTTGTTGAGCGGGGGGGGCGAATTGAAGTTGTTGAGCGGGGGGGGGCCAATTGAAGTTCTTGAGTGGGGGGGTGCGCATTAAAGTTGTTGAGCGGGGGGAGCATTAAAGAAGTTGTTGAACGGGGGGACATTAATAACTTTAATTGAGCGGGGGGGGTTCGCATTGAAGTTCTTGAGCGGGGGGGCGAATTGAAGATGTTGAGCGGGGGGGGGGCGAATCGAAGATGTTGAGCGGGGGGGGCATTAAAGTTGTTGAGCGGGGGGCATTAAATTTGTTCAGCGGGGGGCATTAAATTTGTTCAGCGGGGGGCATTAAAGTTGTTGAGCGGGGGAGCATTAAAGTTGTTCAGCGGGGGGCATTAAAGTTGTTCAGCGGGGGGGGGGTGACTCTCATCTGTGCACGGAATGTGTCGGCTCTCTTCCCTTCAGCAGACATCCCCACACCACTCCGGTTCCTCCTGGGGGAGATTTTGCACCTCTGGGCCCTTTAATAATAATAATAATAATAATAATTAAATAAATATATATATATATAATATAAAAAAAGTGGAGGTTGCTGTCCGGGGCCCCCAGACCCCTAAAAATAATAATAAAAAAAATAAACATTTATAAAAAATACATAAAAAGGGAGGTTGACATCCAGGGGCCCTGGGGACCTCTGGGCCTTTTAATAAAAAATAAAAAAATAAACATTTATAAAAAAAAATAAAAAAAGGGGGCTTGCCACATGGGGCCCTGGGGACCTCTGAGCCCTGTTAATAAAAAAAAAAAATATATATATATATATATATATATATATATATATATATATATATATATATATATATATATATGTAAATTATAATAATAATAATAATAATAATGTAAAAAAAATTATAAAAAATAAATAAAAAAAAGTAGGGGTTGCTGTCCCTATTGGACGGGGCCCATGGGCTTTAGCCCAGTCAAGCCCAATGGTAAGTCCGGCCCTGCCCATCACACACATTCCTGGAATAAGCTCTTAAGGTACTGGGTGCTGTGGCAACCGCCAGCTGGATACTGGAACCTATACAATATGTAGATATTCGCCAACACCCAAACGATCATCAATTTTGTCCAAACCTGTTTTATTATTCAAGAAAGATCACATTAAAAAACGGTGTAGTGCAACGTTTTGGAGCCACGCAGGACCCCTTCATCAGGCATGATGTGATCACATGCACTACACCGGTTTTGTGATTTGATCTTTATTGGATTAAAAAAAAGGTTGAATTCTGCTTTTAACCCGTTTTTCCTCTCTCCTTATTTTTTTATTTTTTTGCACCAAATGTTTTGTTTCCAATTTTTTTTTTTTTTTCACATAATTTATTTATTTTTATAAGCTTTTTTATACATATACATATATATATATATATATATATATATATATATATATATATATATATATATATATATATATATATACATAAACAAAAAAAAGCCTTAAATTGTATGTAAAGCCCAAACTTTATTTTTATTTTTTTTTTAGCTTTAGACAGAAAAGGAAATATTTAATATTTAATTTTTTTTTTTCTTTCTCCTGTCCTATTAAAAAGATTCCCTTCTCCTCCTGACCCAAAGGCACAGCAGGAAGTAAGGAAAACGCTCTACCAAGTGAGGATAAATCTATTAAACAGCTGTCACCAGAACAAAAGTCCCGATTGGAATATTTCTCCTCTCCTCCTGTTCCAGCGACAACTCTAAAACGTTGGCTTCCTAGTCACTTTGTGTAACGGGAACAATAATCGCCGGGGAAAATAGAGGCGCGAAGGTTTTAGTACTTCCTCCTTTAGTACTTCTATCAAATATTGAAAAAATGTCATTTGTAAATAACGCGCCGTACCAGAAGTATAATTTAGGTGTCACAACATGGTGATAAATGGGCTGAATTGTAGAATAAAATTATCACTTTGTAGTAACACGTCTTGTTTTAAAATTATCACTCGTCAAGGGTGAAAACAGCATATTAATAAAAAAAAAAGAAAATATTTCAAAATTAAAAGATCAATAGAAGAACTGCGAAAATGGCTCTGGGGTGTAAACTAGGTGTGACTTTGCTAAAGAAAACAAAAAAACTAAAACAAACAATTACATACATATATATATATATATACACACTACGGCACTAATTAGCTCATGTATGTTATCTCGGAGTCAGAATGTCTGTCTCCTAAAAGATGTGTTTTGAGCTCATTGTGTTATGTTGTGGGTGGGGTTAAGTCAGGTTGGTACTGCCGAAAAATACATTGAGAACCGGGCAGGGGGGGGGGGGTGGTGGGGGTTGCAGCTGCAGAAAATTTCATTGAGAATGGGGGGTGCCAAAAATGACACTAAGAATGGGGGGGGGGGGGGAATTGCTGCGACGTGACAGGGGGAACTCCAGAAATGAAGGTGAAAGTATGAAACGGGTATGGGGGCTGCTGCTGCCAAAAATTACATTGAGAAATATCTCACCTCCTTTTCCCTCTGTTTTCTCTCCTCTCCTCTCACCATCCGCGACATGACAGGGGGGAACCCCTAAGATGAAAGTAAAAGCGTCCTCTCCTCTCAGCCACGGCGCTGCCCTTGCACCCACTGCCGCCCCAAGGCCTGGCCTTGTTGGACCATGGAGAATGTTGGTGGCCAGACCGGGGGAGGGGCCCAAGCCTAAAGCTGTGTAAGGGGGCCCCCCCAATTTCTGATGGCTGCCCTGGGTGTAAATACTTGCTAGGTACATGAATGACCTCTGCTCTGCCTTGGTCATGCCTCGGAGGACTGATCCCACCAGAAGAGATTGGAAATTACCTAATTTGTCACCTGCATGCAATGACAAACAAGCATGCGCGCAGTGCTGGGCTCTCTTGAGAACAAGCCCGGAATCTCCTGAATACTGATTTTTAGGAATGAGTCCTGCCAGGGCCGTCTTAATAGCATCATGGGCCCCTGGTAATACTCTAGGGTCCCTACAATGGAGACAGTGCAAGTAAACAGAAATCAAGAAGGTAGGAGGTAGGGGATATCTGGGATGTAGAGGGTTCAGAGTGCTGGGGGATATCTGGGGTGTAGAGGGGTTCAGAGTGCTGGGGGATATCTGGGGTGTAGAGGGGTCAGAGTGCTGGGGGGGATATCTGGGGTGTAGAGGGGTCAGAGTGCTGGGGGTATATCTGGGGTGCTGGGGGCATATCTGGGGTGTAGAGGGGTCAGGGTGCTGGGGATATCTGGGGTGTATAGGGGTCAGAGTGCTGGGGGATTATCTGGGGTGTAGAGGGGTCAGAGTGCTGGGGGGATATCTTGGATGTAGCGGGTCAGAGTGCTGGGGGGATATCTGGGGTGTAGAGGGGTCAGAGTGCTGGGGGGATATCTGGGGTGTAGAGGGGTCAGATGGCTGTGGGGATATCTGGGGTGTAGAGGGGTCAGGGTGCTGGGGGGATATCTGGGGTGTAGAGGGGTCAGATGGCTGTGGGGATATCTGGGGTGTAGAGGGGTCAGGGTGCTGGGGGGATATCTGGGGTGTAGAGGGGTCAGAGTGCTGGGGGGATATCTGGGGTGTAGAGGGGTCAGAGTGCTGGGGGGGGATATCTGGGGTGTAGAGGGGTCAGAGTGCTGGGGGATTATCTGGGGTGTAGAGGGGTCAGAGTGCTGGGGGGATATCTTGGATGTAGCGGGTCAGAGTGCTGGGGGGATATCTGGGGTGTAGAGGGGTCAGAGTGCTGGGGGGATATCTGGGGTGTAGAGGGGTCAGATGGCTGTGGGGATATCTGGGGTGTAGAGGGGTCAGAGTGCTGGGGGGATATCTGGGGTGTAGAGGGGTCAGATGGCTGTGGGGATATCTGGGGTGTCGAGGGGTCAGGGTGCTGGGGGGATATCTGGGGTGTAGAGGGGTCAGAGTGCTGGGGGGATATCTGGGGTGTAGAGGGGTCAGAGTGCTGGGGGGGATATCTGGGGTGTAGAGGGGTCAGAGTGCTGGGGGGATATCTGGGGTGTAGAGGGGTCAGAGTGCTGGGGGGATATCTGGGGTGCTGGGGGCATATCTGGGGTGTAGAGGGGTCAGGGTGCTGGGGATATCTGGGGTGTATAGGGGTCAGAGTGCTGGGGGATTATCTGGGATGTAGAGGGGTCAGAGTGCTGGGGGGATATCTTGGATGTAGCGGGTCAGAGTGCTGGGGGGATATCTGGGGTGTAGAGGGGTCAGAGTGCTGGGGGGATATCTGGGGGGGGTAGAGGGGTCAGAGTGCTGGGGGGATATCTGGGGTGCTGGGGGCATATCTGGGGTGTAGAGGGGTCAGGGTGCTGGGGATATCTGGGGTGTAGAGGGGTCAGAGTGCTGGGGGGATATCTGGGATGTAGAGGGGTCAGAGTGCTGGGGGGATATCTGGGGTGTAGAGGGGTCAGAGTGCTGGGGGGATATCTGGGGTGTAGAGGGGTCAGAGTGCTGGGGGGATATCTGGGGTGTAGAGGGGTCAGATGGCTGTGGGGATATCTGGGGTGTAGAGGGGTCAGGGTGCTGGGGGGATATCTGGGGTGTAGAGGGGTCAGAGTGCTGGGGGATATCTGGGATGTAGAGGGGTCAGAGTGCTGGGGGGGATATCTGGGGTGTAGAGTGGTCAGAGTGCTGGGGGGATATCTGGGGTGTAGAGGGGTCAGAGTGCTGGGGGGGATATCTGGGGTGTAGAGTGGTCAGAGTGCTGGGGGGATATCTGGGGTGTAGAGGGGTCAGAGTGCTGGGGGGATATCTGGGATGTAGAGGGGTCAGAGTGCTGGGGGGATATCTGGGGTGTAGAGGGGTGAGAGTGCTGGGGGATATCTGGGGTGTAGAGGGGTCAGGGTGCTGGGGGGATATCTGGGGTGTAGAGGGGTCAGAGTGCTGGGGGGATATCTGGGGTGTAGAGGGGTCAGAGTGCTGGGGGGGATATCTGGGGTGTAGAGGGGTCAGGTGGCTGGGGGGATATCTGGGGTGTAGAGGGGTCAGAGTGCTGGGGGGATATCTGGGGTGTAGAGGGGTCAGGGTGCTGGGGGGGATATCTGGGATGTAGAGGGGTCAGAGTGCTGGGGGGATATCTGGGGTGTAGAGGGGTCAGAGTGCTGGGGGGATATCTGGGGTGTAGAGGGGTCAGGTGGCTGGGGGGATATCTGGGGTGTAGAGGGGTCACAGTGCTGGGGGGATATCTGGGGTGTAGAGGGGTCAGATGGCTGTGGGGATATCTGGGGTGTAGAGGGGTCAGAGTGCTGGGGGGATATCTGGGGTGTAGAGGGGTCAGAGTGCTGGGGGGATATCTTGGATGTAACGGGTCAGAGTGCTGGGGGGATATCTGGGGTGTAGAGGGGTCAGAGTGCTGGGGGGATATCTGGGATGTAGAGGGGCAGCCCGGTCTCAAGGACCAGCTGCTTTGGGGAAAGGGCAGGGGCCTCCCATGCAGCTGGGGCCCCTGGGCAGTGCCCAGGTGTGCCCTCTCATTAAGACAGCCCTGAATCCTGCAGCAAACTGCGGCTTCAAATATAACATTGTGTACCACTAATAAAAAAATAAAAAAATATATAACCTGTAAGCTTCCTCTGCAAAAACAGATTAAACTAAAACTGACTAAAAGCCGCCGTATTTTCCGATGAAAGGTGGGCGGCGCCACAACAAAAACAAGAGCCGTCAATTCTGTGGCTCGATCACCCGGTGCCTCAAAGGGCCGTCCGTAAAAAAAAAAAAGAAAAACTTGCTTCCGACCGGCTTAGTTGACTAAAGGATCACGTAGTTCATTTTTATTTTGAAGTGCGGCGGACGGCGGAGACGGCATCGTAAGTATAAGTGAGTGTCAGAGCGCGGCGCATGCAGAAGCCGCGGGAAGAACATTGCCCTCGGGTGAATATATATCTGGGCCGAAGACGAGGAACTCGATGTGCTGCTCGATTTCAGCCGTCCCTCTTGTGAGCTCCGCCGGGAATTCCGAGAACCTCAACCGCCACATTCGCCGGATCCCCCCGCAACGCGTTGTTTTATGTAACAGGGACGCGCTTCGCATTGTCTCGCTCCCGCGTACGGCGATGTACAATTCACCCGCCGCTCCATCGCAAATCCCAGGAGCCGGCTCTGCAAGATGGGAAGCCGCCATGTCATTCTTTTTTTTACAGCTTACTTGTGATTTTAGAAACCTCTTTACTAAAAATATCTCCGGCCAAGCGGATAAAAAACATCTTATTTACCTGTGAAAGAAAAGTACATACAGTGCTGTGCACAAGTTTTAGGCAGGTGTGAAGAAATGCTGTAAAAGTAAGAATGCTTTCCATAAAAAAAATTGTGCCCCCTGCCCCCCTTTACATCACTCCCCCCCAGTTGTGTGCCCTGCCCCCCTTTACATCACTCCCCCCCAGTTGTGTCCCCTTCCCCCCTTTACATAAAGCACCCACAGTTGTGTCTTCTGCCCCCCTTCACATAACTCCCCCCACAGTTGTGTCCCCTGCCCACTTTACATAACTCCCCCCACAGTTGTGTCCTCTGCCCCCCTTTACATAACTCCCCAACAGTTGTGTCCTCTGCCCCCCTATACATAACTCCCCCACAGTTGTGTCTTCTGACCCCCTTTACATAACTCCCACACAGTTGTGTCCCCTGCCCCCCTTTACATAAAGCACCCACAGTTGTGTCTTCTGCCCCCCTTTACATAACTCCCCCCACAGTTGTGTCCTCTGCCCCCTTCACATAACTCCCCCCACAGTTGTGTCCCCTGCCCCCCTTTACATAACTCCCCCCACAGTTGTGTCCTCTGCCCCCCTTTACATAACTCCCCCTCAGTTGTCTCCCCTGCCCCCCTTTACATCACTGCCCCACAGTTGTGTCCTCTGCCCCCCTTTACATAACTCCCCAACAGTTGTGTCCTCTGCCCCCCTTTACATAACTCCCCCACAGTTGTGTCCCCTTCCCCCCTTTACATAAAGCACCCACAGTTGTGTCTTCTGCCCCCCTTTACATCACTCCCCCACAGTTGTGCCCTCTGCCCCCCTTTACATAACTCCCCCCACAGTTGTGTCCTCTGCCCCCCTTTACATAACTCCCCCACAGTTGTGTCCCCTTCCCCCCTTTACATAAAGCACCCACAGTTGTGTCTTCTGCCCCCCTTTACATCACTCCCCCACAGTTGTGCCCTCTGCCCCCCTTTACATAACTCCCCCCACAGTTGTGTCCCCTGCCCACTTTACATAACTCCCCCCACAGTTGTGTCCTCTGCCCCCCTTTACATAACTCCCCCTCAGTTGTGTGCCCTGCCCCCCTTTACATCACTACCCCACAATTGTGTCCTCTGCCCCCCTTTACATTACTCCCCCACAGTTGTGTCTTCTGCCCCCCTTTACATAACTCCCCCACAGTTGTGTCCCCTGCCCACTTTACATAACTCCCCCCACAGTTGTGTCCTCTGCCCCCCTTTACATAACTCCCCCTCAGTTGTGTGCCCTGCCCCCCTTTACATCACTACCCCACAATTGTGTCCTCTGCCCCCCTTTACATTACTCCCCCACAGTTGTGTCTTCTGCCCCCCTTTACATAACTCCCCCACAGTTGTGTCCTCTGCCCCCCTTTACATAACTCCCCCTCAGTTGTGTGCCCTGCCCCCCTTTACATCACTACCCCACAATTGTGTCCTGTGTCCCCTTTTACATCACTCCCCCACAGTTGTGTCTTCTGGCCCCTTTACATAACTCCCCCACAGTTGTGTCCCCTGCCCCCCTTTACATAACTCCCCAACAATTGTGTCCTCTGCCCCCCTTTACATCACTCCCCCACAGTTGTGTGTTCTGACCCCCTTTACATAACTCCCCCACAGTTGTGTGCCCTGCCCTCCTTTACATAACTCCCCCCACAGTTGTGTCCTCTACCCCCTTTACATCACTCCCCCACAGTTGTGTGTTCTGACCCCCTTTACATAACTCCCCCACAGTTGTGTGCCCTGCCCTCCTTCACATAACTCCCCCCACAGTTGTGTCCTCTGCCCCCCTTTACATCACTCCCCCACAGTTGTGTCTTCTGCCCCCCTTTACATAACTCCCCCACAGCTGTGTCCTCTGCCCCCCTTTACATCACTCCCCCACAGTTGTGTCCTCTGCCCCCCTTTACATCACTCCCCCACAATTATGTCCTCTGCCCCCCTTTACATCACTCCCCCACAATTATGTCCTCTGCCCCCCTTTACATAACTCCCCCACAGTTGTGTCTTCTGCCACTCTTTTCATAACTCCCCCCACAGTTGTGTCCTCTGCCCCCCTTTACATAACTCCCCAACAGTTGTGTCCTCTGCCCCCCTTTACATCACTCCCCCACAGTTGTGTCTTCCGCCCCCCTTTACATAACTCCCCCACAGTTGTGTCCCCTGCCCTCCCTTATATAACTCCCCCACAGTTGTGTCCCCTGCCCTCCTTTACATCACTCCCCCACAGTTGTGTCCCCTGCCCCCCTTTACATAAAGCACCCACAGTTGTGTCTTCTGCCCCCCTTTACACAACTCCCCTACAGTTGTGTACTCTGCCCCCCTTTACATCACTCCCCCACAGTTGTGTCTTCTGCCCGCCTTTACATAACTCCCCCACAGTTGTGTCTTCTTCCCCCCTTTACATAACTCCCCCACAGTTGTGTCCTCTGCCCCCCTTTACATTACTCCCCCACAGTGGTGTCTTCTGCCTCCCTTTACATAACTCCCCCACAATGGTTTGCCCTGCCCTCCCTTATATAACTTCCCCACAGTTGTGTCCTCTGCCCCCTTTACATAGCTTTCCCACAGTTGTGTCCCCTGCCCTCCTTTACATCACTCCCCCCCAGTTGTGTCCCCTGCTCCCCTTTACATCACTCCCCCCCAGTTGTGTCCCCTGCCCCCCTTTACATCACTCCCCCCCAGTTGTGTCCCCTGCCCCCCTTTACATCACTCCCCCACAGTTGTGTCCTCTGCCCCCCACATAAGTGTTAACAAGGAAAAATGGCCTGGGCATTAAGGGGGTACATTTTCTGGTCCTTAAGTGGTTAAGTAATGATAACTGAAAGGACGTATTTCTCGGGAGTGCCCCCCCCCCCCCCCCAGGAGGAGGTAATGCTGACGAGGTGCGATTGTTGGTTATTCCTTGTGACTCGTTAACAAGAAATATACGGCTAGTAAGTTAGAGGGCAATCAATACCAAATCAATAAGTAGGTCACTTTCCACACACATCCCTCAATGCCGGGAACTTCGTACAAAGCACATTATAATTTCATGAGCTTTAAGTCCTTAGAGGTGCCGTATCTCCCTGCCGTGGTGGTGGGGGGGGGGGGTCGGGGTCGGATCTAAAATAGAAAAGATTGTTTTACAAACACAATCGGATTTCGATAATGCGTCTCAGCAATGAACGTTCGGCAATCAGGAGGAAAATGTACATTCCGGGACCAACGCCGGCCGGGCCGGGTGGTGGCTTAGTGGTTAGCTCTGCTGCCTTGCGGCGCTGGGGTCGTTGGTTCTGCTCGCGGGGTTTCCTCCCACAGACATGGCAAGTAAATTGGCCGCATAGTCCTTTCGTTAAGTGACTACCTACATAGAGGTCTATTCAGAGGGGTTTTCACCCAAGATTCACAGGTTTTTCTGCTGGGGTTGAATGTGAAGAATGTGTGAATCCAGACTGAAGGGTGCGTGAAGCTTACCATGCATCAATAAACACTATATTACCAAAAGTATTGGGACACCGGCCTTTACACGCAACATGAACTTTAATGGCATCCCAGTCTTAGTCTGTTGGGTTTAGTATTGAGTTGGCCCCGCCCTTTGCAGCTATAACAGCATCAACTCTTCTGGGAAGGCCGTCCACAAGGTTTAGGAGGGTGTCTGTGGGAATGTTTGACCATTCTTCCAGAAGTGGGTGCAGGCCAGTCAAGTTTCTCCACCCCAAACTCGATTATCCATGTCTCTATGGACAGAAATGGGCCGTCCCCAAACTGTTCCCACAAAGTGACACAAATTTCCCCAAACTCGCTCCTCTATGTCATCATGGACCTTGCTTTGTGCACTGGTGTGCAACAGGAAGGGGCCGTCCCCAAACTGTTCCCACAAAGTTGGGAGCATGAAATTGTCCAAAATGTCTTGGTATGCTGACGCCTTAAGAGTTCCCTTCACTGGGAAAAGACCAACCCCCAAAAAACAACCCCACACCATAATATTCAATATTGAGTTGGCCCCGCCCTTTGCAGCTATAACAGCTTCACCTCTTCTGGGAAGGCCGTCCACAAGGTTTAGGAGGGTGTCTATGGGAATGTTTGACCGTTCTTCCAGAAGTGGGTGCAGGCCAGTCAAGTTCCTCCCCCACAAATTCGCTTATCCATGTCTCTATGGACACAAAGGGGATGTCCCCAAACTGTTCCCACAAAGTGACACAAATTTCCCCAGACTCGCTCCTCTATGTCATCATGTTCCTTGCTTTGTGCACTGGGTGGGCAGTCATGTTGGAACAGGAAGGAGCCGTCCCCAAACTCCTCCCACAAAGTTGGGAGCATGAAATTGTCCAAAATGTCTTGGTATGCTGACGCCTTAAGAGTTCCCTTCACTGGGAGAAGACCAACCCCTAAAAAACAACCCCCACACCATAATATTTAATAATGAGTTGGCCCTGTCCTTTGCAGCTATAACAGCTTCAACTCTTCTGGGAAGGCCGTCCACAAGGTTTAGGAGGGTGTCTATGGGAATGTTTGACCATTCTTCCAGAAGTGGGTGCAGGCCGGTCAAGTTCCTCCCCCACAAATACGCTTATCCATGTCTCTATGGACAGAAATGGGCCGTCCCCAAACTCTTCCCACAAAGTGATACAAATTTCCCCAAACTCGCTCCTCCATGTCATCATGTTCCTTGCTTTGTGCACTGGTGGGCAGTCATGTTGGAACAGGAAGGAGCCGTCCCCAAACTGTTCCCACAAAGTTGGGAGCATGAAATTGTCCAAAATGTCTTGGTATGCTGACGCTTTATGAGGCCCCCTCGCCTCTGGCCGCATGCGGTATTGCATGCCATTGAAGTCAATGCGGAACAAATTATTTTCGTTTCCATTGACTTCAATGGGGAAACTCGTTTTGGTATGCAAGTACTTTGGATTACGAGCATTCTCCTGGAACAGATTATGCTCGAAATCCGAGGTTCCACTGTACTGTGATTCTGTATTTGCCAAATATGCTGCAGAATCTCCCTCCGCCAAGTCTGGCTCCACCCATTTTAACTGTGGGCAGCTGAAGCTGCTGCCTGTTCACTTCCCGGATTTACACAGACACACAGAGGCACACCTTCAGCTCTGAAGCTCTCGTTGGCCCTCATTTGACTCACCCTCCATCCCTTCCTGGTAAACTCTTAGGCCTCGTACACACGAGGCAATCTATTTGTTCAAATCGGTCGGACCGACCGATTTGAACCAATCTGTCTGATAGGATTTTGGTTTGCTCGCGTGTACACACGAGCAAACCAAAATCCCCGCCAGCAGACGGCGCGCTGACGTGTCGGTGACGTGTCGGTGACGTGGTGATGACGTTGACGCCGCCACGTCACCGCACCAGGAAGTAAAACACTTCCGCGCATGCGCCGAATCCATTCGGCGGCGGTGGGGGACGACATGTCTGCTGGTAAATGTACTAACCAGCAGACATGTCGGGCGGACGGATTCCCACCCGATAGATTTCAGAGCATGCTTTGAAATCTGTCGGGTGGCCAAATCCGTCGGCTCGCCCGTACACACGATCAAATCTGTCTGCTGGGACGGTCTAGCAGACCGTTTCCAGCAGACAGATTTGATCGTGTGTACGAGGCCTTAGGAGAGTGAAAGAGAGAGAGAGAGAGCTGTGCATGATGTCATAAGCCTAGACCATGGGTGCTCAACCTGTGGCCCTCCAGCTGTTGCAAAACTATAAGTCACATGAGGCATTGCCAGGCTGGAAGTTACAAGCATGACTCCCACAGGCAGAGGCATGATGGGACTTGTAGTTCTGCAGCAGCTGGAGGGCCACAGGTTGAGCACCCCATGGCCTAGGTTAATAACCAGACAAGAAACAGGAAGTGGGCTCTATAAGGAAACAGGAAGTGGGTTGTATAAGGAAACAGGAAGTGGTTTGTATAAGGAAACAGGAAGTGGGCTGTATAAGGAAACAGGAAGTGGGCTGTATAAGGAAACAGGAAGTGGGTTGTATAAGGAAACATGAAGTGGGCTGTATAACGAAACAGGAAGTGGGCTGTATAGGGAAACGGGAAGTGGGCTGTTTAGGGAAACAGGAAGTAGGTTGTATAAGGAAACAGGAAGTGGGCTGTATAGGGAAACAGGAAGTGGGATGTTTAGGGAAACAGGAAGTAGGTTGTATAAGGAAACAGGAAGTAGGCTGTATAAGGAATTTACTGGCAGAAAAAAAAGTTTTCCTATCCAAAGATAAAACAACAAGGACAGAAGATTTAATAGATGGAAAGATGAAAAAATGTTGCGCTTTAAATTAATTTCTGAACTTAAAAAAAGCAAAAAGCATGATCTTTTAAAATTTACAAACACTTTCAAAATAAACAAGCAAATATTTGATGCTTAAATTATACCAACCGGTAATAAATATAATTTCAAGTAGGTTATAACATTTAAAAAGGTCCTCTAAAAGCATTTCACACTGAGCAAACACGGAGACAAAATAAACACTTTCCGAAGAGGAATGTGTAGAAAAACGTTCGCTAAACACACCGCAGCGCAACACTTAAAGGAAAAAAAAAAGGTTGGTTATTTTTCCATCTGTTCACAAGAAATGGATTTCTCGGAAAGTGCTTGTGCAGGTGAAGCGCCCTTCACACCCGGCACAGGCTCAATTATAATCACTGACTCAATACACTTGTGTGCCGTCCGGAGTCGCCGTCATTTTCCAGAACAACGGCCGCCGCAAAAGTGTCTTGAAAATGCAATTCATGGTGGCAGAGACAGGGCCGTCATAATAGCATCATGGGCCCCTGGGCAAAGTAATGCTCTGGGGCCCCTACAATGACGACAGTGCAGGTAAACAAGACAAACAGACATCAAGCAGGTAGGTGGCAGACTGCCTCCCCTGTGTATCTATCACTCTCAGTGCCACCATGGGGCCCCCCATTTCGGAGCAGAGTGGGCTCAAGGACCAGCTGCTTTGGGGAAAATGCAGGGGCCCCCCATGCAGCTGGGGCCCCTGGGCAGTGCCCAGGTGTGTCCTCTCATTAAGACAGCCCTGGGCAGAGATGCCGGAGATGGTTGGAGATGGCGGAGATGGTTGGAGATGGTGGAGATGGCGGAGATGGCGGAGATGGCGGAGATGGCGGAGATGGTGGAGATGGTGAAGATGGCGGAGATGGTCGGAGATGGTGGAGATGGCGGAGATGGCGGAGATGGCAGAGATGGCAGAGATGGCAGAGATGGTTGGAGATGGCGGAGATGGCGGAGATGGTCAGAGATGGCGGAGGTGGCGGAGGTGGCGGAGATGGTCGGAGATGGCGGAGATGGTCGGAGATGGTCGGAGATGGCAGAGATGGCAGAGATGGTCGGAGATGGCGGAGATGGTCGGAGATGGCGGAGATGGCGGAGATGGCCGGAGATGGCGGAGATGGCGGAGATGGCGGAGATGGCAGAGATGGCAGAGATGGTCAGAGATGGCGGAGGTGGCGGAGGTGGCGGAGATGGTCGGAGATGGCGGAGATGGTCGGAGATGGTCGGAGATGGCGGAGATGGCGGAGATGGGGGAGATGGCGGAGATGGTCGGAGATGGTCGGAGATGGCGGAGATGGCGGAGATGGCCGGAGATGGCGGAGATGGTGGAGATGGCGGAGATGGCAGAGATGGCAGAGATGGTCGGAGATGGTCAGAGATGGCGGAGATGGGGGAGATGGCGGAGATGGTCGGAGATGGTCGGAGATGGCGGAGATGGTCGGAGATGGCGGAGATGGTCGGAGATGGTCGGAGATGGCGGAGATGGCGGAGATGGTCAGAGATGGTCGGAGATGGCGGAGATGGTCGGAGATGGCGGAGATGGTTGGAGATGGTCAGAGATGGTCGGAGATGGTCGGAGATGGTCGGAGATGGTCGGAGATGGTCGGAGATGGTCGGAGATGGCGGAGATGGTCGGAGATGGTCGGAGATGGCGGAGATGGTCGGAGATGGTCGGAGATGGCGGAGATGGTCGGAGATGGCGGAGATGGTCGGAGATGGTCAGAGATGGCGGAGATGGGGGAGATGGCGGAGAACGCGGCTGATATGAACAGGTTTACATAGACAGTTTTCTATGAGTTCTCTCTCAGTACCAAAGGATCGGCGGGTGGCGGTGGACATCCAGTCTGCAGTACCCCTTGTGTATAATCACAGCAGGGGCTTGGGTGCGGCGGGCGGCGGCGCACACGCTAGATATGTGCAGTACGAAATAATACGTTTTGTTTTGATCCGGCATATACATAACAAAAAATTGGTTTTCCGGTGTTTCTTATCACATCGCATCATTTTCACCTTTTTTCCGGCTCAGGTCCTCTATGAACGTATTTGCAAATTATTTATTTTTTCTATACAATTTTTTTTTGTTACATTTTTGTTTCCTCTTTTATGTCTTTTCTCATCCTCTGTGGCGTGTCGGTTGGCGGCTCCTGCAAACAACATTAATAAGCAATTTGGTCATCTCCCGGAGGACATCAAATGCCCGACACCCGATCCCGCCTCCGCGCCGGCGGGGAGACCGCTAGAAATAATCAGCGATTGATTAGGCGCCGCGCTCTCATTTGCCGAATGCAGATTATTAATGAATTGTAGCGGTTGATTGTTGCGGTTTGTTAGTTTTTGTTTTTCAGATGAAAGAAAAAATATCAGGGAGGGAAAGTAAATAAAAAAGAATGGCACGGCTTCGGTGAGAATACAATCAAACGATCGGCCCCCGACGTTTACGGGGCGACTGAAAACCATTCCGGGAAAAGCGAGCTGATAATGAGAGGGAAGGCAGGAAATTTACAGACGTGGAGCCTAGGTTCACATTGGAGCGATTTGTCATGCGATTTGAGAGATCAAATTGCATTACAAGTCGCAGCCTATTGGCGGCACTGGCACTGTTCCAATCGGTGCGACACGCATTTTGCGGCGCCGCACCGATTTGCAAAAGTAGTTCCCGCACTACTTTTGCAGATTTCAGGTGCGATTTCTATAGACATCTGTGTATGAAGCCACACACCCCCCCTCCCGCCGCTCTCCCGCGCCCTCCGCCGCTTACCGGAGCCGTCGGTAGCGGCGGAGGCGATCGGGTCCGCTCGGCTGCTGTGTGGGGATGCGAGTGAGGGAAATATGTCCCCCACCCGTCCCCATAGCTTTGCTGGGCGGAAGTGACGTCAGTCCCGCCCAGCGTCTTAAAGAAGCGTTTTTTTTTTTTTTTTTTCATTTTGACAGTTTCTTTTTTTGCATTTTAGTCTAAATATGAAATGTGACATCTTTTTGACCCCCAAATCTCATATTTAAGAGGACCTGTCATGCTTTTTTCTATTACAAGGGATGTTTACATTCCTTGCAATAGAAATAAAAGTGATCCATTTTTTTTTCCAGTGTAAAAAATAATAAAATATATAAAAATAAATATATATATTTTTTTTTAAGTGCCCTGTCCCGACGAGCTCGCGCGCAGAAGCGAACGCATACGTGAGTAGCGCCCGCATATGGAAACGGTGTTCAAACCACACAAGTGAGGTATCGCCGCGATCGTTGGAGCGAGAGCAATAATTCTAGCCCTAGGCCTCCTCTGTATCTCAAAAAATGCAACCTGTAGAATTTTTTTTAAACGTCGCCTATCGAGATTTTTAAGGGTAAAAGTTTTGATGCCATGCCAAGAGCGGGCGCAATTTGTAAGCGTGACGTGTTGGGTATCATTTTACTCGGCGTAACATCATCTTTCACATTAAATAAAAAAATTGGGCCAAATTTTTTGCTGTCTTATTTTTTAATTCAAAAAAGTGATTTTTTTCCAAAAAAAGTGCGCTTGTAGGACCGCTGCGCAAATATGGTGTGACAAAAAGTATTGCAATGATCGCCATTTTATTCTCTCGGGTGTTAGAAAAATATATATATAATGTTTGGGGGTTTTAAGTAATTTTCTAGCAAAAAAAACAGTTTTAGTCTTGTAAACACCGAATCTGAAAAACACCCACGGTACTGAAGTGGTTAATTGTATCCCTTTCACTTTAATGGCTCCGAGTGTCAGCTTCTCGTCCGTTTGCGTCACCGACTCGTGTGCTTGTGTGCTTTTACAACAACGTGATACAGCCGGCGGTGGGGCGCTATCATGCGTACTATTGGTACTTCTCACATTAAAGTCGTATTACACCCAGAATCTAAAATGTGACACATTGCTGATTACCAATCATAAGGGGGTCTTTTATGATTTCTATTGACACCAATGCCGAGACAGGTGGTCTTTTATTTTGTCCACTGACACCAATGCCAAGAGGGGTGGTCTTTTGGTTTGTCCACTAACACCAATGCCCATAGTGGTGGTCTTTTATTGCACCCACTGATGCCACTACCCATAGGGGCGGTCTTTTACTATGTCCACTGACACCAATGCCAAGAGGGGTGGTCTTTTATTACTCCCACTGAAACCAGTGCCCAAAAGGGTGGTCTTCTAATACTCTCACTGACACCAATGCCCGTAGAGGTGGGCTTTTATTGCGCCCATTGATGCCACCACCAATAGGGGTGGTCTTTTATGTCCATTGACACCAAAGCAAAGAGGGGTGGTCTTTTATTACTCCCACTGACACCAGTGCCCAAAAGGGTGGTCTTCTAATACTCTCACTGACACCAATGCCCATAGAGGTGGGCTTTTATTGCGACTACCAATAGGGGTGGTCTTTTATGTCCATTGACACCAAAGCCAAGAGGGGTGGTCTTTTATGTCCATTGACACCAAAGCCAAGAGGGGTGGTCTTTTATTACTCCGACTGACACCAATGCCCATAGTGGTGGTCTTTTATGTCCATTGACAATAATGCCCATAGTGGTGGGCTTTTATTTTTCCCACTGATGCCACTACCCATAGGAGCGGTCTTTTACTATGTCCATTGACACCACTACCAATAGGGGTGGTCTTTTATGTCCATTGACACCAATGCCCCGGGGGGGTGATCTTTTATTACTCCCACTGACACCAATATCCATAGTGGTGGTCTTTTGTTACTCCCACTGACACCAGTGCCCAAAAGGGTGGTCTTCTATTACTCTTACTGACACCAATAACCATAGTGGTGGGCTTTTATTGTGCACAGATTACTGTGTAAATGACACTAGCAGGGAAGGGGTTAAACGCTAGGGGGCCCAAGGGGTTAAGTGTGTCCTAGGGAGTGATTCAAACTGTGGGGGGGATGGGCTACATCTAACACGAGCAGTAGATCAGTGTCCTGTCACAAGGCAAAACAGGGAAATGCTTTGTTTACACAGGCATACCCCCGTTCTGCCGCTCCGTGACACGATCGCGGGACACCGGCGGACTTTAAGTCCGTGGGACCCCGCGGTCACACTCACGGAGCTCACGACAGGAGCGCGCACGCACCTGCAATGCCACGTCTTAAAGGGGACGTACGGGTATGTTCATATGCACAGCCGTGCCATTCTGCCGACATAAATATTTGCGCAGTGGTCGGCAAGCGGTTAACTATGTAGCTCAAGCGAAACGCGTATGGCATGCTTACACTCTTAAGGAAGGTGGACTATGTCCTTGTGGTCATGCGTGACCTCAGAATGACGCTGTGTCATGGATTTTTAAAATATGCAACTGTCCATGAGAATGTAAACCAACTCTGTGTATGAGGGACCCCTCGAACCTGAAGCGCCCCGAGGCCCCCCTGAGGTTTAAATCTGACCCTAATTACAGAGACCAGTTGTATGCAGCTAGCAAATATCTAAAACAAAATGCTTCCCTCTAAATATTCATTGCACATTACAGCAGCCGGTGTTTATGGATAACACAAGGAGAGGCAAAAACAGCTGCTTGTCATGTGTGCTGAGAATCCAGGATTACCATCTACGGCTGGAATATTTGACTAAATCTGTGTGTGTTACTGTCAATCATCAACTAATCTCTGCAACACACGGAGCGTTCAGCTGCTGGAGGGGTCTTCTAGTCTTCCTGGAGCTTCAGGGTTACAGAGAGACAAACTGCCAAGCAGGTTATCATTCTATTTAGTGACTTGTTTAGTGCTCTACTGGTGATCCTCCTGGGCAGGGGCTATCATTCACCGGGCCATGGCATTCCTTCTCCTCAGCCTCCAGCCAATTACATAGCCGTTAACCTCCCGTAGTGCCACCCAACTTCCCATAGTGGCCTGCAGTTCCCCTCAACTCCTACAATTGCTCCCAGTTCCCATAGTGCCACCCAACCTCCCATAGTGGCCTGCAGTTCCCCTCAAGTCCCAGAGTTGCTCCCAGTTCCCATAGTGCCACCCAACCTCCCATAGTGGCCTGCAGTTCCCCTCAAGTCCCACAGTTGCTCCCAGTTCCCATAGTGCCACCCAATTTCCCAAAGTAGCCTAAAAATCTCCTTAACTCATACAATTGCTCCCAGTTCCCATAGTGACACCCAACCTCCCATAGTGGCCTAAAAATTCCCTCAACTCCTACAATTGCTCCCTGTTCCCATAGTGCCACCTGACTTCCCATAGTGGCCTGAAAATCCTCTCAGCCCCTATGGTTGCTCTCAGTTCACATAGTGCCACCCAACCTCCCACAGGGCCTGCAGATGCCCTAAAGTCCCACAGTTGCTCTCAGTTCCCATAGTGCCACCCAACTTCCCAAAGTAGCCTGAAAATCCTCTCAACCCCTAGGGTTGCTCTCAAATCCCATAGTGCCACCCAACCTCCAATAGTGGCCTACAGATTCCCTCAAGTCCCACAGTTGCTCTCAGTTCCTATAGTGCCACCCAACTTCCCAAAGTAGCCTAAAAATCCCCTCAACTCCTACAATTGCTCACAGTTTCCATAGAGCCACCCAACTTCCCATAGTGGCCTGAAAATCCTCTCAACCCCTAGGGTTGCTCTCAAATCCCATAGTGCCACCCAACCTCCCATAGTGGCCTACAGATTCCCTCAACTCCTATGGTTGCTCCCAGTTCCCATAGTGCCACCCAACCTCCCATAGTGGTCTGCAGATCCCCTAAACTCCTATGGTTGCTCCCAGTTCCCATAGTGCCACCCAACCTCCCACAGTGGCCTGCAGATCCCCTCAAGTCCCACAATTGCTTACAGTCCCCTTAGTGCCACCTACCTTCCCATATTGGCCTAAAAATCCCCTTAACTCCTACAATTTCTCCCAGTTCCCATAGTGCCACCCAACTTCACATAGTGGCCTGAAAATCCTCTCAACCCCTAAGGTTGCTCTCAGTTCCCATAGTGCCACCAGACCTCCCAAAGTGGCCTGCAGATCCCCTCAAGTCCCGCAATTGCTCCCAGTTCCCATAGTGCCACCCAACTTCCCATAGTGGCCTATAAATCCACTCAACTCTTACAATTGCTCCCAGTCCCCATAGTGCCACCCAATGTCCCATTGTGGCCTGCAGATCCCCTCAACTCCTACAGTTGCTTCCAGTTCCCATAGTGCCACCCAAACTTCCATAGTGGTCTGAAGATCCCCTCAACTCCTACGGTTGCTCCCAGTCCCCATAGTGCCACCCAATCTCCCATTGTGGCCTGCAGATCCCCTCAACTCCTACAGTTGCTTCCAGTTCTCATAGTGCCACCCAACCTTCCATAGTGGCCTGCAGATTCCTCCTACAGTTGCTCCCAGGTCCCATACTGTCACCCAACATCTCATAGTGGCCTGAAGATGCCCTCAATTCCTACATTTGCTCACAGTTCCCATAGTGAGACCCAACCTTCCATAGTAGCCTGTAGATCCCCTCAACTCTCACAATTGCTCCCAGTTCCCATGATGTCACCCAACCTCAAATAGGGACCTGCAGATCCCTTTAACTCCCACAGTTAGTCCCAATTCCAATAGTGCCACTCAACCTCCCATAGTGGCCATCAACCTATTACAGTACCCTTGTCTCCCTAAAGGTCCACACAATGCCTGTCAACCTCATACAGTGTCCCACAGCCCCCCCCCCCCAAAGCCCCAAGTTTTCTGCTGCGATTCTAGCCCCCCACAGTGCCCTCAGGTATCCTACTTCCCCCCAAGCCCTCTGCAGTGCTCTCCGGTCTCCCACAGTGCACTTTGTAGAGTCTCCAGCCTCCTTGAGAGTCTCTCAGACCCCTCCAGAAACCTCACCCCCACAGTTGTTCCCAGCTTCCTTCAGAAAACTCATCTCTGGCAGGGCCACCAAGTTTGCTGCAGAATCCCCTAACCCCCTCCAGAACCTGCAGAGATACAGAGCATTGTGTGTATAAAGCAGCAGTGTGATCCAGGGGAAGGGAGGCAGAGAGCCAGAGCATTGTTTGTATAAGGCAGCAGTGCAATCAAGGGGGAGGGGGCAGAGAGCTGGAACATTGTGTGTATAAAGGTATCAGTGTGATCCAAGAGAAGAGGGACAGAGTGTGATCCGATAGGGGGGGGGGGGGGCAGAAAGCCAGAGCATTGAATGTTTAAGACAGCAGTGCAATCCAGGGAGAGGGGCAAAGAGCTGGAGCATTGTGTGTATAAGGCATCAGTATGATTCAGGAAGAGGGGCAGAGAGCCTGAGCATTGTGTGTATAAGGCAGCATTGTGATTCAGGGTAAGGGAGGCAGAGAGCCGAGGCATTGTGTGTATAAGGCAGCAGAGTGATCTGAGGGGGGGGCAGAGAGCAGGAGCATTGTGTGTATAAGGCAGAAGTGTCATCCAGAAGGAGGGAGCAGAGAGCTGAGGCATTGTGTGTATAAGGCAGCAGAGTGATCTGAGGGGGGGGCAGAGAGCCGAGGCATTGTGTGTATAAGGCAGAAGAGTCATCCAGAAGGAGGGAGCAGAGAGCTGAGGCATTGTGTGTAAAAGGCAGCAGTGTGATTCAGGGGAAGGGGGCAGAGAGCCAGATCATTGTGTGTATAAGGCAGCAGTGTGATCTGGGGAAGGGAGGCAGAGAGCCGAGGCATTGTGTGTATAAGGCAAAAAAAATTCATATTAGTGGTCCGCAGGATTCAAAAATGTAAGTTTAGGTTTCCATGAGGTTCGAAAGCTTGGCGACCACTGATCTAGAGGAAGCAAAAAAGAAACCATTAACGTCGTCAGCCAACCAATCTCTACTTCCCTAAAATATCACTTTAGGGTGACCCTTTAAAGAGGATACAATAGACCAGCTGCACCTGGGATAGGACCTCTCTTGCCAAGCATTACATCCGACCCGCAGTTCCCTCTGTGGAATGTCGTGTTTCTCTTTCAGTTCTCATTGTACAGCCAGAGATCCTCCATGGTTGGGGTTTTGTCCACCCTACCCGAGGCAGAATTTGCACGGCACCTCCAGGTCATCCCGGGCACATGTCACCTGCGTTGTTCTGTCTTCTAAATTTATGTCATGCATTCTGTACAGTCATTCGAGAACATTGACAGAACAAGGAGCGAACGTTGAAGCTTCTCCCACATGGCCTGACTTGTCAGTAGTAGGAAAATCAAGCTGTTCCCCTGGTTGGGCAGGTCTGGCTCGCTGCCGATTTATTGACTTTGAGGAGCACCCGAAGGCATTGTCCTCCATCATCAATTACAATAATAATAATTACATGAAATAGAAGGCCGCTAAACGCACCGCCAAATATAGATACACCAGCGTAATTCCTTTGTGGATCTGACCCTATAACTGTAGCTGGGTTGTCACCTGCCTGGAAGAGCTGTGTAAATCTCAGGGCTGGATGGACAGAACTACAAATCCTTTGGTCGGTAAAAACGAGTATTTCATGAGTGTATTGAGCTGTTTGCCTGGAGCTTTAAAAGAAAAGCCGTTTATATGGAAGCACTTCAGGGCTGCTTCACCACGAATTGATAGAGCTTCTTTTCCCATGCAGACTGCCAGGGAAGACCTTGGAAATATGTACTCCTGGCATTCTTCACACATATGTTGGCTTCTTTTTCCGATCCCAGCATCGCAGATGAGAGAAGGGTAATTGGAGATTTAATGTGAATCGTAGACCCGGGGTGAGTCATTGTCAGATTATAACAAACAAAGGCATTGTGCCCAGACAGTCTCTGGTAGGAGCTCCGCTGGCTGCTGGGTGTTCGGTGTTCTAGTAGAAGACGTGTCACCGATGAATTTCATTCCGCAGTCATCAAAATTTGCTTGAAGTCCTTCAGGTTTACTGTACATTTCCAAAAGTTACCCAACCCTACACCCCATCCAAGTTACCCAACCCTACACCCCATCCAAATCACCCAACCCTACACCCCATCCAAGTTATCCAACACTACACCCCATCCAAGTTACCCAACACTACACCCCATCCAAGTTACCCAACACTACACCCCATCCAAGTTACCCAACACTACACCCCATCCAAGTTACCCAACACTACACCCCATCCAAGTTACCCAACACTACACCCCATCCAAGATACCCAACACTACATCCCATCCAAGTTACCCAACACTACACCCCATCCAAGTTACCCAACACTACACCCCATCCAAGTTATCCAACACTACACCCCATCCAAGTTACCCAACACTACACCCCATCCAAGTTACCCAACACTACACCCCATCCAAGTTATCCAACACTACACCCCATCCAAGTTACCCAACACTACACCCCATCCAAGTTACCCAACACTACACCCCATCCAAGTTATCCAACACTACACCCCATCCAAGTTACCCAACACTACACCCCATCCAAGTTACCCAACACTACACCCCATCCAAGTTACCCAACACTGCATCCCATCCAAGTTATCCAACACTACACCCCATCCAAGTTATCCAACACTACACCCCATCCAAGTTACCCAACACTACACCCCATCCAAGTTATCCAACACTACACCCCATCCAAGTTACCCAACACTACACCCCATCCAAGTTATCCAACACTACACCCCATCCAAGTTACCCAACACTGCATCCCATCCAAGTTATCCAACACTGCATCCCATCCAAGTTACCCAACACTACATCCCATCCAAGTTACCCAACACTACACCCCATCCAAGTTACCCAACATTACACCCCATCCAAGTTACCCAACACTACACCCCATCCAAGTTATCCAACACTACACCCCATCCAAGTTATCCAACACTACACCCCATCCAAGTTACCCAACACTACACCCCATCCAAGTTATCCAACACTACACCCCATCCAAGTTACCCAACACTACACCCCATCCAAGTTACCCAACACTACACCCCATCCAAGTTATCCAACACTACACCCCATCCAAGTTACCCAACACTGCATCCCATCCAAGTTATCCAACACTGCATCCCATCCAAGTTATCCAACACTACACCCCATCCAAGTTACCCAACACTACACCCCATCCAAGTTATCCAACACTACACCCCATCCAAGTTACCCAACACTGCATCCCATCCAAGTTATCCAACACTGCATCCCATCCAAGTTATCCAACACTACACCCCATCCAAGTTACCCAACACTACACCCCATCCAAGTTATCCAACACTACACCCCCTCCAAGTTACCCAACACTACACCCCATCCAAGTTATCCAACATTACACCCCATCCAAGTTACCCAACACTACACCCCATCCAAGTTACCCAACACTGCATCCCATCCAAGTTATCCAACATTACACCCCATCCAAGTTACCCAACCCTACACCCCATTCAAGTTACCCAACACTACACCCCATCCAAGTTATCCAACACTACACCCCATCCAAGTTACCCAACACTACACCCCATCCAAGTTATCCAACACTACACCCCATCCAAGTTACCCAACACTACACCCCATCCAAGTTACCCAACACTACACCCCATCCAAGTTACCCAACACTACACCCCCTCCAAGTTACCCAACACTACACCCCCTCCAAGTTACCCAACACTACACGTCATCCAAGTTACCCAACACTACACACCATCCAAATTACCCAACACTACACCCCATCCAAGTTACCCAACACTACACCCCATCCAAGTTACCCAGCACTGCACCCGATCCAAGATATCCAACACTACACCCCATCCAAGTTACCCAACACTACACCCCATCCAAGCTATCCAACACAATGCACTGATTACTGTGTAAATGACACTGGCAGGGAAGGGGTTAAACACAAGGGGGCGAGGAAGGGGTTAAGTGTGTCCTAGGGAGTGATTCTAACTGTGAGGGGGGCTGGGCTACAAGTGACACGACACTGATCGCCGCTCCCAATAACGGGGAGCAATAGATCAGTGTCCTGTCACACCAGGGACTAATATAACTTTATTCAGTTATACAGAGCTGTCTAACAAGCATGCAGGCAATCCCAGCATGCTTTGCAATGTGAGTATTGGGAATGCACCTTAATATTACCTTTTTAGTTGTAAAATAAAGAGTTGAAACTACAAAAAAAAAAGTGATGGAAAAGATCAACTTATAACCTTATAAACTTCAATAGAAAAAAAAAATCAGGCTGCTAAAAACTGATTGTAGAGATACTTTAAATATGTTATTTGTTAAGCCGCTCGGAATTCCTTTGTTTAGCGGGGAATGTACTCGGCTTTACCTTTCCCTCCAGGATGCCCGGAGAAAGCGGAGTTATGTCAGATAAAACGAGCGAATCTGTAGAGACACAACAAACAGCGGCGAGGAGCATTGAAGCAAAAAAAAAACACTCAGGAAGATTACATTAAAGGGAAACTGCCGGCGACTTTGGACAATTTTATTTACATTGAGTTTAGAAGTTTATTAGCTGTTTTGTATGAATTTATAAATAGCCAAAACTTTTTTTTTCCGGATGGAGTAAGGAAGGATTTTTTTTATTGTTGTCTCTGAACTCCCCAATGGGAAGATTCAGCCGTCTTTTTGTCTCCTTGACCATTGTCAGTTTGTGGGCGGGGCTTACCCAACACTACACCCAATCAAAGTTACCCAACACTACACCCCATCCAAATTACCCAACACTACACCCCATCCAAATTACCCAACACTACACCCCATCCAAGTTACCCAACCCTACACCCCCTCCAAGTTACCCAACACTACACCCCATCCAAGTTACCCAGCACTACACACCACCCAAGTTACCCAACACTACACCCCATCCTAGTTACCCAACACTACACCCCATCCAAGTTACCCAGCACTACACACCACCCAAGTTACCCAACACTACACACCATCCAAGATACCCAACACTACACCCCATCCAAGTTACCCAACACTACACCCCATCCAAGTTACCCAACCCTACACCCCATCCAAGTTACCCAACACTACACCCCATCCAAGTTACACAACACTACACCCCATCCAAGTTACCCAACACTACACCCCATCCAAGTTACACAACACTACACCCCATCCAAGTTACCCAACACTACACCCCATCCAAGTTACCCAACACTACACCCCATCCAAGCTATCCAACATTACACCCCATCCAAGATACCCAATACTACACCCCATCCGAGTTACCCAATACTACACCTCATCCAAGATACCCAACACTACACCCCATCCAAGATACCCAACACTACACCCCATCCAAGTTACCCAACACTACACCCCATCCAAGTTACCCAACCCTACACCCCATCCAAGTTACCCAACCCTACACCCCATCCAAGTTACCCAACCCTACACCCCATCCAAGATACCCAACACTACACCCCTTCCAAGTTACCCAACACTACACCCCTTCCAAGTTACCCAACACTACACCCCATCCAAGTTACCCAACACTACACCCCATCCGAGTTACCCAACACTACACCCCATCCGAGTTACCCAACACTACACCCCTTCCAAGTTACCCAACACTACACCCCATCCAAGTTACCCAATACTACACCTCATCCAAGATACCCAACACTACACCCCATCCGAGTTACCCAACATTACACCCCTCCAAGTTACCCAACACTACACCCCATCCCAGTTACCCAACACTACACCCCATCCAAATTACCCAACACTACACCCTATCCAAGTTATTCAACACTACACCCCATCCAAGTTACCCAACATTACACCCCATCCAAGTTACCCAACACTACACCCCATCCAAGTTACCCAACACTACACCCCATCCAAGTTACCCAATACTACAAGTCATCCAAGTTACCCAACACTACACCCCATCCGAGTTATCCAACATTACACCCCATCCAAGTTACCCAACACTACAAGTCATCCAAGTTACCCAACACTACACCCCATCCGAGTTATCCAACATTACACCCCATCCAAGTTACCTAACACTACACCCCATCCAAGTTACCCAACACTATACCGGATCCATTGCTCAACACTACACCCCATCCAAGTTACCCAGCACTACACCCCATCCAGGTTACCCAACCCTACACCCAATCCAAGTTACCCAACCCTACACCACATCAAAGTTACCCAGCACTACACCCCATCCAAGTTAGCCAACATTACACCCCATCCATTGCTCAACACTGCACCCCATCCAAGATACCCAACCCTACACAACATCCAAGTTAGCCAACTACACCCCATCCAAGTTACCCAACACTACACCCCATCCATTGCTCAACACTACACCCCATCCAAGTTATCAAACCCTACACCCCATCCAAGTTACCCAACACTACACCCCATCCAAGTTACCCAACACTAGACCCCATCCAAGTCACCCAGCACTATACCCCATCCAAGTCACCCAGCACTATACCCCATCCAAGTTACCCAACACTACACCCCATCCAAGTTACCCAACACTATACCCCATCCAAGTTACCCAACAATAAAACAACAAAAAATACTTCTTCTCTGCACTATTGAGGGAGAACTCAGGTCATCATCGTCTTCTGTACATGAAGTTTACAGTGACTGTGTGTTTGACCATCATCAGCCTGGGGGTCCCACCACATACACTTTAAATGAACCTATTTATTTCCCCCCGACCGGCCAAAGGTCAGGTTCTCTTTAAAAGTCCTTCAGCATTTCCCAGGTGTCATCAATGATCTAAGCCGTTCCCGAAAAAAGTCAACAAGTCCAGAATTTGCCCGCAACACAAACATTTTATTTCTTTTGTCAGATTATCTCACACATATGAAGCTTATTTTTAACTTGTGCTCGGATTTTTATCAGCTATCCACAAAGCCTGATAATCTCTCTCTGTTTAATTAAAACAATCCTCTTAGCTCGGAAATGCGCACATTAAGTCATTCTTTGAATTTTTCTGACATTCGTAAATGGAACAGATCGTTTTCTCCCAAGATGAAACCGTAGAATTGATCTGCGCATTTCAAAACAGCGGTCTGTGTATACAGCCGGAGAACAAGAGCCGCACTCCTCGTCCTTTGCTGGTACCAGCGCTCCCCCCCTCCCCCACTTCAATAGTAAGATTACTTTTCCTTATAGATTGCTGGGCGGGTTTATCAGTACCGGCGCATAAGAGCCAGTATGATACTGCATAGCTGAACTCCAACCAATGCATGTTCTTTTGTTTTGGAAAGAGTGGAGGAAGGACATTACACTGCGGAGGAAGGACATTACACTGCGGAGGAAGGACATTACACTGCACAGGAGGGACATTACACTGCGGAGGAAGGACATTACACTGCGGAGCAAGGACATTACACTGCGGAGGAAGGACATTACACTGCACAGGAGGGACATTACACTGCGGAGGAAGGACATTACACTGCGGAGCAAGGACATTACACTGCGGAGCAAGGACATTACACTGCGGAGGAATGACATTACACTGCACAGGAGGGACATTACACTGTGGAGGAAGGACATTACACTGTGGAGGAAGGACATTACACTGCCGAGGAAGGATATTACACTGCGGACCATGGACATTACACTACGAAGGAAGGACATTACACTGCGGAGGAAGGACATTACACTGCGGAGGAGGGACATTACACTGCACAGGAGGGACATTACACTGCGGAGGAGGGACATTACACTGCGGAGGAAGGACATTACACTGCCGAGGAAGGACATTACACTGCGTAGGAAGGACATTACACTGCGGACCATGGACATTACACTACGGAGGAACGACATTACACTGCAGAGCAAGGACATTACACTGTGGAGGAAGGACATTACACTGTAGAGGAAGGACATTACACTGCGAAGGAAGGACATTACACTGCGGAGGAAGGACATTACACTGCGGAGGAAGGACATTACACTGCGGAGGAAGGACATTACACTGCGGAGGAAGGACATTACACTGCAGAGGAAGGACATTACACTGCAGAGGAAGGACATTACACTGCGGAGGAAGGACATTACACTGCGGAGGAAGGACATTACACTGTGGAGGAAGGACATTACACTGTGGAGGAAGGACATTACACTGCGGAGGAAGGACATTACACTGCGGAGGAGGGACATTACACTGCAGAGGAAGGACATTACACTGCGGAGGAAGGACATTACACTGCGGAGGAAGGACATTACACTACGGAGGAAGGACATTACACTACGGAGGAAGGACATTACACTGCGGAGGAAGGACATTACACTACGGAGGAAGGACATTACACTGCGGAGGAAGGACATTACACTGCGGAGGAAGGACATTACACTGCGGAACAAGGACATTACACTGCGGTGCAAGGACATTACACTACGGTGCAAGGACATTACATTGAGGAGGAAGGACATTACACTGTGGTGCAAGGACATTACGTTGAGGAGGAAGGACATTACACTGCGGAGGAAGGACATTACACTACGGAGGAAGGACATTACACTACGGAGGAAGGACATTACACTGCGGAGGAAGGACATTACACTACGGAGGAAGGACATTACACTGCGGAGGAAGGACATTACACTGCGGAGGAAGGACATTACACTGCGGAACAAGGACATTACACTGCGGTGCAAGGACATTACACTACGGTGCAAGGACATTACATTGAGGAGGAAGGACATTACACTGTGGTGCAAGGACATTACGTTGAGGAGGAAGGACATTACACTGCGGTGCAAGGACATCACACTGAGGAGGAAGGACATTACACTGCAAAAGAAGGACATTACACTGCGGTGCAAGGACATCACACTGAGGAGGAAGGACATTACACTGCAAAAGAAGGACATTACACTGCGGAACAAGGACATTACACTGCGGTGCAAGGACATTACACTACGGTGCAAGGACATTACATTGAGGAGGAAGGACATTACACTGTGGTGCAAGGACATTACGTTGAGGAGGAAGGACATTATACTGCGGTGCAAGGACATCACACTGAGGAGGAAGGACATTACACTGCAAAAGAAGGACATTACACTGCGGTGCAAGGACATTACACTGAGGAGGAAGGACATTACTGTCACGCGACAATCGCGGCAGAATTGCATGGTGTTTTGGGTGCTATTGTAGGATAATGCCGCCCACACGAGTGCGCAGCATGTAGTGCTGCGATTGCAGTGATTCTGCCCTCGATCCCAAATCTTAAGATGTGAACGGGGCCCCAATGTTTTGGGGTTCTAACACGCATACAGTAAAAAGACCCAGTGTTACGTTCCGGATTCATTTGTTCAGACCTCAGGGACTGACATAAAACGCTTTAATCCCCGCGGTGTGGACAGAAAGCCTCCCGCGCCAAGTCCCGCCTTTTTTTCCAAATTGTCTTTGGAGATCTTTGGATCAGACGGCGGCGCGCTTCGGCCTCGGCCGCCGCGGCGAAGACGTGTTTAGGACCGCTTCCGTTCTAAAAATGTATCTACTTCTAACTTCAGGGCTTACGGACCCCGGGAGAGCTTTGAACTCCGCTCCGCCACAGCAGCCGACAAAGAGCGGAGCCAGCGGGGGGCGCATGTCTCCGGTCACGCTCTTTTTTTTTTTTAGGCTTTAGTGTTTCCTTCCAGACGTCTTACATGAAAAACACAGATTATGGGATTTATTTATTAGATCCACCGCTTTGAAAACGTTTACACCTTCTTTCCGAGTCAACAACAGAGAGATTAATGACAAATTCCCGCCGTAATCCCTTTACAAGGAGGACTGTGATACTTTATAAGAGATACTCGGGTCCAAAAAAAGAGCGGAAAAAAAGGTTGTCAGTTTATGATGACCGCCGAGTGTTCCTTTCCTATTGGATGGTCCTTGGCATTAAACAGAAAGGACATTACACTGTGGAGGAAGGACATTACACTGCAGAGGAAGGACTTTACACTGCGGAGGAAGGACTTTACACTGCGGAGCAAGGACATTACACTGCGGAGGAAGGACATTACACTGCGGAGGAAGGACATTACACTGCGGAGGAAGGACATTACACTGCGGAGGAAGGACATTACACTGCGGAGCAAGGGCATTACACTGCGGAGGAAGGACATTACACTGCGGAGGAAGGACATTACACTGCGGAGGAAGGACATTACACTACGGAGCACGGACATTACACTACGGAGCAAGGACATTACACTAAGGAGGAAGGACATTACACTAAGGAGGAAGGACATTACACTGAGGAGCAAGGGCATTACACTGCGGAGGAAGGACATTACACTGCGGAGCAAGGGCATTACACTGCGGGGGAAGGACATTACACTGCGGAGCAAGGACATTACACTGCGGAGGAAGGACATTACACTGAGGAGCAAGGACATTACACTGCGGAGGAAGGACATTACACTGAGGAGCAAGGACATTACACTGCGGAGGAAGGAAATTACACTGAGGAGCAAGGACATTACACTGCGGAGCAAGGACATTACACTGCGGAGCAAGGACATTACACTGCGGAGCAAGGACATTACACTGCAGAGGAAGGACTTTACACTGCAGAGCAAGGACATTACACTGCAGAGCAAGGACATTACACTACGGAGGAACGACTTTACACTGCAGAGGAAGGACATTACACTGCGGAGGAAGGACATTACACTGGGGAGCAAGGACATTACACTGGGGAGCAAGGACATTACACTGCGGAGCAAGGACATTACACTGCGAAGCAAGGACATTACACTGCGGAGGAAGGACATTACACTGCGGAGCAAGGACTTTACACTACGAAGGAAGGACATTACACTGCGGAGGAAGGACATTACACTGCAGAGCAAGGGCATTACACTGCGGAGGAAGGACATTACGCTGCGGAGCAAGGACATTACACTGCGGGGGAAGGGCATTACACTGCGGAGGAAGGACATTACACTGCGGAGGAGGGACATTACACTGCGGAGGAAGGACATTACACTGCGAAGGAGGGACATTACACTGCGGAAGAAGGACATTACACTGCGGAGGAAGGACATTACACTGCGGAGGAGGGACATTACACTGCAGAGGAGGGACATTACACTGCGGAGGAGGGACATTACACTGCGGAAGAAGGACATTACACTGTGGAGGAAGGGCATTACACTGCGGAGGAAGGACATTACACTGCGGAGCAAGGACATTACACTGCAGAGCAAGGACATTACATTGCGGAGGAAGGACATTACACTGCGGAGGAAGGACATTACACTGCAGAGGAGGGACATTACACTGCGGAGGAGGGACATTACACTGCGGAGGAGGGACATTACACTGCAGAGCAAGGACATTACACTGCAGAGCAAGGACATTACACTGCGGGACATTACACTGCGGATGAAGGACATTACACTGCGGAGGAAGGACATTACACTGCGGAGGAAGGACATTACACTGCGGATGAAGGACATTACACTGCGGAGGAAGGACATTACACTGCGGATGAAGGACATTACACTGCGGAGGAAGGACATTACACTGCACGGAGGAAGGGACATTACACTGCACAGGAGGGACATTACACTGCGGAGGAAGGACATTACACTGCGGAGCAAGGACATTACACTGCGGAGGAAGGACATTACACTGTGGAGCAAGGACATTACACTGCGGAGGAAGGACATTACACTGCGGAGCAAGGACATTACACTGCGGAGGAAGGACATTACACTGCACAGGAGGGACATTACACTGCGGAGGAAGGACATTACACTGCGGAGGAAGGACATTACACTGCACAGGAGGGACATTACACTGCACAGGAGGGACATTACACTGCGGAGGAAGGACATTACACTGAGGAGGAAGGACATTACACTGTGGAGGAAGGACATTACACTGCCGAGGAAGGATATTACACTGCGGAGCAAGGACATTACACTGCAGAGCAAGGACATTACATTGCGGAGGAAGGACATTACACTGCGGAGCAAGGACATTACACTGCAGAGCAAGGACATTACATTGCGGAGGAAGGACATTACACTGCGGAGGAAGGACATTACACTGCAGAGGAGGGACATTACACTGCGGAGGAGGGACATTACACTGCGGAGGAGGGACATTACACTGCAGAGCAAGGACATTACACTGCAGAGCAAGGACATTACATTGCGGATGAAGGACATTACACTGCGGATGAAGGACATTACACTGCGGAGGAAGGACATTACACTGCGGATGAAGGACATTACACTGCGGATGAAGGACATTACACTGCGGAGGAAGGACATTACACTGCACAGGAGGGACATTACACTGCACAGGAGGGACATTACACTACGGAGGAAGGACATTACACTGCGGAGCAAGGACATTACACTGCGGAGGAAGGACATTACACTGTGGAGCAAGGACATTACACTGCGGAGGAAGGACATTACACTGCGGAGCAAGGACATTACACTGCGGAGGAAGGACATTACACTGCACAGGAGGGACATTACACTGCGGAGGAAGGACATTACACTGCGGAGGAAGGACATTACACTGCACAGGAGGGACATTACACTGCACAGGAGGGACATTACACTGCGGAGGAAGGACATTACACTGCGGAGGAAGGACATTACACTGCACAGGAGGGACATTACACTGCGGAGGAAGGACATTACACTGAGGAGGAAGGACATTACACTGTGGAGGAAGGACATTACACTGCCGAGGAAGGATATTACACTGCGGACCATGGACATTACACTACGGAGGAAGGACATTACACTGCGGAGGAAGGACATTACACTGCGGAGGAAGGACATTACACTGCGGAGGAGGGACATTACACTACACAGGAGGGACATTACACAGCAGAGAAGGGACATTACACTGCGGAGGAAGGACATTACACTGCCGAGGAAGGACATTACACTGCGTAGAAAGGACATTACACTTCGGAGCAAGGACATTACACTGCAGAGCAAGGACATTACACTGCGGAGGAAGGACATTACACTGCGGAACAAGGGGGGACATTACACTGCGGGAGAAGGACATTACACTGCGGAGGAAGGACATTACACTGCGGAGGAGGGACATTACACTGCGGAGGAGGGACATTACACTGCGGAGGTAGGACATTACACTGTGGAGGAAGGACATTACACTGCGGAGGAAGGACATTACACTGCGGAGCAAGGACATTACACTGCGGAGGAAGGGCATTACACTGCGGAGGAAGGACATTACACTGCAGAGCAAGGACATTACACTGCGGAGGAAGGACATTACACTGCGGAGGAAGGACATTACACTGCAGAGCATGGACATTACACTGCGGAACAAGGACATTACACTTCGGAGCAAGGACATTACACTGCAGAGCATGGACATTACACTGCGGAGGAAGGACATTACACTGCGGAGGAAGGACATTACACTGCGGAGCAAGGGCATTACACTGCGGAGCAAGGGCATTACACTGCGGAGGAAGGACATTACACTACGGAGCACGGACATTACACTAAGGAGGAAGGACATTACACTGCAGAGCAAGGACATTACACTACGGAGCACGGACATTACACTACGGAGCAAGGACATTACACTACGGAGCATGGACATTACACTACGGAGCATGGACATTACACTAAGGAGGAAGGACATTACACTGTACAACAAGGACATTGCTGTACAGTGTTGCTCCGCAGTGTAATGTCCTTGTTCTGCAGTGTAACATGCCGCCCATAGGAGCCCTCAACCCAACCGCTGCCTGGCAACCATAGAAATGCGCCCGCCTGCAACCGATGGAGTAAGTGTTGGGGTAGGGGGTTGCCGCTGACCAACTGACCGACTGATCAACGGGGAGGGGAAAGAGTTGTTGTTTGCTGCTCCCCATCCCAAAAAAAACACCAGTTGCCCCTGCTGCTGACTGGACCAGAATGGGAGCGAGCATGGACCGATCTCCTGCCTCTTCTCAATCCTTACTAATTTTGTGCCCGTATAATTTTGCACCCAGGGCAACCTCCTCTGTGGCCCCGCCCATGCTACGCCACCGGAGCTACCTCAAGCCTTGTTCCATCCACACACTACCCATAGTGGACAGCGTAGTTCCATCCAACAATGGCCGCTTCCCATCAGGGTTCTGTGTCCAGACATTATAGACGGGCGGAGGTCATCCCTTCGCTGACGAAAAATTCCACTTTATAAATTGTAAATCTCTATTAAACCCCTTTAATAATTGAATCGCGTTGTTCGCGCTAAATGCCCGCTGTGCCGGAGCCGCGGCGCGGAAGAAATGAAAGCAAGAAGCTTCCTGTTGTATTATTTACTAAACATGGGCGAGGAAACGCGAGCCGAGGGATCTCCGGACTGATCTTCAAGAGAAATCATAACGGCTTTTCATCAATTTTACGTTTTTCATTTTTTTATTTGTACTCCGGCCAACAGCAAAACGCACGGATCAAATACTTACCTAATAAAGGGGGTCCAATCCGATACTAGCAAGGGGGACCTAATAAAGGGGGTCCAACCCGCTACTAGCAAGGGGGACCTAATAAAGGGGGTCCAATCCGATACTAGCAAGGGGGACCTAATAAAGGGGGTCCAATCCGATACTAGCAAGGGGGACCTAATAAAGGGGGTCCAATCCGATACTAGCAAGGGGGACCTAATAAAGGGGGTCCAACCCGCTACTAGCAAGGGGGACCTAATAAAGGGGGTCCAATCCGATACTAGCAAGGGGGACCTAATAAAGGGGGTCCAATCCGATACTAGCAAGGGGGACCTAATAAAGGGGGTCCAATCCGATACTAGCAAGGGGGACCTAATAAAGGGGGTCCAACCCGCTACTAGCAAGGGGACCTAATAAAGGGGGTCCAATCCGATACTAGCAAGGGGGACCTAATAAAGGGGGTCCAATCCGATACTAGCAAGGGGGACCTAATAAAGGGGGTCCAATCCGATACTAGCAAGGGGGACCTAATATAGGGGGTCCAACCCGCTACTAGCAAAGGGACCTAATAAAGGGGGTCCAACCCGCTACTAGCAAGGGGGACCTAATAAAGGGGGTCCAATCCGATACTAGCAAGGGGGACCTAATAAAGGGGGTCCAACCCGCTACTAGCAAGGGGGACCTAATATAGGGGGTCCAACCCGCTACTAGCAAGGGGAACCTAATATAGGGGGTCCAACCCGCTACTAGCAAAGGGACCTAATAAAGGGGGTCCAACCCGCTACTAGCAAAGGGACCTAATAAAGGGGGTCCAACCCGCTACTAGCAAGGGGGACCTAATAAAGGGGGTCCAACCCGCTACTAGCAAGGGGGACCTAATAAAGGGGGTCCAACCTGCTACTAGCAAGGAGGACCTAATAAAGGGGGTTCAACCTGCTACTAGCAAGGGGGACCTAATAAAGGGGGTTCAACCCGCTACTAGCAAGGGGGACTTAATATAGGGGGACCAACCCGCTACTAGCAAGGGGGACCTAATAAAGGGGGTCCAACCCGCTACTAGCAAGGGGGACCTAATAAAGGGGGTCCAACCTGCTACTAGCAAGGAGGACCTAATAAAGGGGGTTCAACCTGCTACTAGCAAGGGAGACCTAATAAAGGGGGTCCAACCCGCTACTAGCAAGGGGGACCTAATAAAGGGGGTCCAATCCGCTACTAGCAAGGGGGACCTAATAAAGGGGGTCCAATCCGCTACTAGCAAGGGGGACCTAATAAAGGGGGTCCAATCCGCTACTAGCAAGGGGGACCTAATAAAGGGGGTCCAACCTGCTACTAGAAAAAGGACCTAATAAAGGGGGTCCAATCTGCTACTAGCAAGGGGGACCTAATAAAGGGGGTCCAACCTGCTACTGGCAAAGGGACCTAATAAAGGGGGTCCAACTCGCTACTAGCAAAGGGACCTAATAAAGGGGGTCCAACCTGCTACTAGCATGGGGGACCTAATAAAGGGGTTCCTCCTGCTACTAGCAAGGGGGACCTAATAAAGGGGGTCCAATCTGCTACTAGCAAGGGGGACCTAATAAAGGGGGTCCAACCTGCTACTAGCAAGGGGGACCTAATAAAGGGGGTCCAACCTGCTACTAGCAAGGGGGACCTAATAAAGGGGGTCCAACCCGCTACTAGCAAGGGGGACCTAATAAAGGGGGTCCAATCCAATACTAGCAAGAGGGAAATAATAAAGTGGGTACAACCTTCTACTAGCAAGGGGGACCTAATAAAGGGGGTCCAACTCGCTACTAGCATGGGGGACCTAATAAAGGGGTTCCTCCTGCTACTAGCAAGGGGGACCTAATAAAGGGGGTCCAACCTGCTACTAGAAAAAGGACCTAATAAAGGGGGTCCAATCTGCTACTAGCAAGGGGGACCTAATAAAGGGGATCCAACACGCTACTAGCAAGGAGGACCTAATAAAGGGGGTCCAATCCAATACTAGCAAGAGGGAAATAATAAAGTGGGTACAACCTTCTACTAGTAAGGGGGACCTAATAAAGGGGGTCCAACTCGCTACTAGCAAAGGGACCTAATAAAGGGGGTCCAACCCGCTACTAGCAAGGAGGACCTAATAAAGGGGGTCCAACTCGCTACTAGCAAAGGGACCTAATAAAGGGGGTCCAACCCGCTACTAGCATGGGGGACCTAATAAAGGGGGTCCATCCTGCTACTAGTAAGGGGGACCTAATAAAGGGGGTCCAACTCGCTACTAGCAAAGGGACCTAATAAAGGGGGTCCAAACCGCTACTAGCATGGGGGACCTAATAAAGGGGGTCCATCCTGCTACTAGCAAGGGGGACCTAATAAAGTGGCGGGTGAGTGGATATAGATAGATATATATATATAAATTGTAGCCTTCTAGTGAATTAAAATGTATTTTCATCAGACAAACACATGGTAAGATCTTTAATGATTTTCCGTTTCCCGCAGTAATAGAAGTGAACGGCCCATTGATCTCTGTGAAAAGCCGGCTAATATTCATATGGTAAAATATTCAAATCTTCTGCTGTGACATCGCAGTGCTGGTATTATCTCTGCATTAAAGGTAGAGTTGGGAGGGGCCGCAGAGGCAGAGGTGGGGCCCCTCCCTAAAAGCGATGTAAATGAAGTGTATAACAGACGCCATTAAAGTCGGGGGCCCGAGTAATGGATGGAATGATTTATTGGACACGGCCAACATATTAATATTAATATCCACATGGGAAGGAAAAAAGAGAGTATTGAAAAGCTGTCAGTGGAGGAGTCGGTGACGGGGGAGACAATGCGACTTTTTTATTAAGGTAATGGGAGACGTGCGGCGGCGGCAACGTGCGAAGTGCAGGAATGCATTAGTGACCAATCAGAAGTCAGCTTAGATTACAGCTCTTAGTATTTCTTTCTTATTATACAAGTTAGACGCCGTTCACATCTGGGTTTCTGCCAACGCTCAAAAAAATAAATAAAAAAAGGGCTAAAACGCGCAATGCACTTGCGGCGCCTTTATTTCTTAACCACTCAAGGACCTGGCCTCTTTTTCAGACTCTGGCCCGGATTCACCAACGATTTACGTTTGGCGTATCTCCAGATACGCCGACGTATGTCCAAATGTGCGCCGCCGTATCTTCACGCCGATTCACAAAGCGAGATACGTCGAAAAATAGGCTTCCTCCGCCCGACGTAACTTGCCTACGCCGGCGTATCGTGGGCGCATAGTTAAGCTGGACGCATTCGACGTTCCCATAAAAAATATGCAAATGAGTAAGAAACGCCGATTCACGAACGTAGATGCGCCCGGCCGCTTCAGATATACGAGCTTTGCATAAGGCTTACGTCCAGCGCAAGGTTACCCCTGCTTATATGAGGCGCAGCTAATGCAAAGGTATGGGTCAGGGAACGACGCCGTAGAATTTTACTTTGTTTACGCCGTTTACGTAGTACGTGAATAGGCCTGGGCGCCAGGGCGTAGGTTACGTTCACACATCGTAGGCATTGCGCGCCGATGTCACTTAGGCATTCTATCTGACGTGATTCTGGGCATGCGCACTGGGATATGTCCACGGACGGTGCATGCGCCGTTCGTTCGGCCCATCATTTGCATGGGGTCACGGTTCATTGTAATAAAACACGCCCACTGCCTTGCTACTTTGAATTACGCGGGCCCGGATTCACAGACATCGGCGCATATTTATGCCACCGTAGCGTATCTCTTTTACGCTACGCCGGCGCAGCGCAGAGAGGCATGCACTGTATTCAGCAAGCCATTGCTCACCAAGATGTGCCAGCGTAGCATAATTTCGAAGGCGCAGGACAGCGTAAGTGGAAGTGGGTGTGACCCCATGCAAATGATGGTCCGAGCGTGGCGTAGTGGTTTACGTCCGGCGTATCGCAAACGGAGCATGCGCCGCGACGTGGACGTATGTCCCGCACCCCTCTGCGCATGCTCACAACTACGCCCGGCGTAACCCCTAAGATACGCCGGCCCACCGCCTACGCCGAGAGCATAAATACGCCCAGAAATGCGCCCGTCGAGCAAAAGTACGCCAGCAGCTTGTCTTCCATGGTGCAGGTACTTTTTCATTCTGAGCGATGTCCGATATTGAGACTGAGAGGGAGAGGAGGAAAAAAAAATTCTGCTGAGGAGAGGGTCTCTGACCATCTCTTGTATCATGTCTGCAATCTATGACCATCTCCTGTATCATGTCGTCAGTCTCTGACCATCTCCTGTATCATGTCTGCAGTCTCTGACCATCTTCTGTACTATGTCTGCAGTCTCTGACCATCTCCTGCATCATGTCTGCAGGCTCTGACCATTTCCTGTATCATGTCGTCAGTCTCTGACCATCTCCTGTATCATGTCTGCAGTCTCTGACCATCTTCTGTACTATGTCTGCAGTCTCTGACCATTTCCTGTATCATGTCTGCAGTCTCTGACCATTTCCTGTATCATGTCTGCAGCCTCTGACCATTTCCTGTATCATGTCTGCAGCCTCTGACCATCTCCTGTATCATGTCTGCAGCCTCTGACTATCTCCTGCATCATGTCTGCAGTCTCTGACCATCTCCTGCATCATGTCTGCAGTCTCTGACCATTTCCTGTATCATGTCTGCAGTCTCTGACCATTTCCTGTATCATGTCTGCAGCCTCTGACCATCTCCTGTATCATGTCTGCAGTCTCTGACCATTTCCTGTATCATGTCTGCAGTCTCTGACCATTTCCTGTATCATGTCTGCAGCCTCTGACCATCTCCTGTATCATGTCTGCAGTCTCTGACCATTTCCTGTATCATGTCTGCAGTCTCTGACCATTTCCTGTATCATGTCTGCAGCCTCTGACCATTTCCTGTATCATGTCTGCAGCCTCTGACCATCTCCTGTATCATGTCTGCAGCCTCTGACCATCTCCTGTGTCATGTCTGCAGTCTCTGACCATCTCCTGCATCATGTCTGCAGTCTCTGACCATCTCCTGTATCATGTCTGCAGTCTCTGACCATTTCCTGTATCATGTCTGCAGCCTCTGACCATCTCCTGTATCATGTCTGCAGCCTCTGACCATCTCCTGTGTCATGTCTGCAGTCTCTGACCATCTCCTGTATCATGTCTGCAGTCTCTGACCATCTCCTGCATCATGTCTGCAGTCTCTGACCATTTCCTGTATCATGTCTGCAGCCTCTGACCATCTCCTGAGAGAAAAGTGGCAGGAGAGAGGGGGCGGAGCCTGTACACGCTATGGATGCACCGCCACTGGTGCCCAGCCTATTTGCCTTTAGTAAATCAGCCCCACAGAGTGCTGTCAGGTTGAAGCCCAATTTCACACATTCCATTATTTTACATCCCACGCCGCACTCTAACCAACAATCCTGGATGCGGAGGAACGCCATCAAACGCGCAATTGCCGTGCCCCCGGCGTCTCACTTCAGAACACCTTGAACATCGGTGAGAGAGAAGATCCGTCTGAAGAGCCCGCGACGCGACGCGCGCCCTTCATACACAGAGCTTTCCGGCGGAGCCACACTGCCCTCTCTTGTGCGTCCCGATAAAGAAGACATTCCGGGGATTTCTGATGATTATTAATGCGACGATCTTCAATCATCCCGGAGCCGGGCGCCCGGGGGTTTTTGCGCATTTCGTGCGTCAGGAACGCTGCGATCCCGCACTGGATTTTAATCACTTTCTGTAAAAGGCTCACCGGCTCTACAGGAAAAGAAAAAGAAGCACAATAAGAAGAGAGTTGGCGCCGTTCTCTTTCTTTCGGGGGAGTCGGATCCTAATAATCGCCGTCGTATTTTTATCGTTATTTATGACCTGATTATACCGTCTCTTTATATACGGCAAAGCCGAAGTGTTGAAAGGGACCTCTTGTTTACAGAGTTCAGTAGCTTAAGATTAGATTTCTGCTTTAAATATAACATGAATTAGTACTTATGTATATCAATGATGGGACACTATTTCCCCCACTGATACCAATGATGGGACACTATTCCCCCCACTGACACCAATGATGGGACACTATTCCTCCCACTGACACCAATGATGGGACACTATTCCTCCCACTGACACCAATGATGGGACACTATTCCTCCCACTGACACCAATGATGGGACACTATTCCTCCCACTGACACCAATGATGGGACACTATTCCCCCCACTGACACCAATGATGGGACACTATTCCTCCCACTGACACCAATGATGGGACACTATTCCTCCCACTGACACCAATGATGGGACACTATTCCTCCCACTGACACCAATGATGGGACTCTATTCCTCCCACTGACACCAATGATGGGACACTATTCCCCCCACTGACACCAATGATGGGACACTATTCCTCCCACTGACACCAATGATGGGGCACTATTCCTCCCACTGACACCAATGATGGGACACTATTCCTCCCACTGACACCAATGATGGGACACTATTCCTCCCACTGACACCAATGATGGGACACTATTCCTCCCACTGACACCAATGATGGGACACTATTCCTCCCACTGACACCAATGATGGGACACTATTCCCCCCCACTGACACCAATGATGGGACACTATTCCTCCCACTGACACCAATGATGGGACACTATTTCTCCCACTGACACCAATGATAGGACACTATTCCCCCCACTGACACCAATGATGGGACACTATTCCTCCCACTGACACCAATGATGGGGCGCTATTCCTCCCACTGACACCAATGATGGGACACTATTCCTCCCACTGACACCAATAATGGGACACTATTCCCCCCACTGACACCAATGATGGGACACTATTCCCCCCACTGACACCAATGATGGGACACTATTCCCCCCACTGACACCAATGATGGGACACTATTCCCCCCACTGACACCAATGATGGGACACTATTCCCCCCACTGACACCAATGATGGGACACTATTCCTCCCACTGATACCAATGATGGGACACTATTCCTCCCACTGACACCAATGATGGGACACTATTCCTCCCACTGACACCAATGATGGGACACTATTCCCCCCCACTGACACCAATGATGGGACACTATTCCTCCCACTGACACCAATGATGGGACACTATTCCTCCCACTGACACCAATGATGGGACACTATTCCCCCCCACTGACACCAATGATGGGACACTATTCCTCCCACTGACACCAATGATGGGACACTATTTCTCCCACTGACACCAATGATGGGACACTATTCCCCCCACTGACACCAATGATGGGACACAATTCCCCCCACTGACACCAATGATGGGACACTATTCCTCCCACTGACACCAATGATGGGACACTATTCCTCCCACTGACACCAATGATGGGACACTATTCCTCCCACTGACACCAATGATGGGACACTATTCCCCCCACTGACACCAATGATGGGACACTACTCCTCCCACTGACACCAATGATGGGGCACTATTCCTCCCACTGACACCAATGACGGGACACTATTCCTCCCACTGACACCAATGATGGGACACTATTCCTCCCACTGATACCAATGATGGGACACTATTCCCCCCACTGACACCAATGATGGGACACTATTCCTCCCACTGACACCAATTATGGGACACTATTCCTCCCACTGATACCAATGATGGGACACTATTCCTCCCACTGACACCAATGATGGGACACTATTCCTCCCACTGACACCAATGATGGGACACTATTCCTCCCGCTGACACCAATGATGGGACACTATTCCCCCCACTGACACCAATGATGGGACACTATTCCTCCCACTGACACCAATGATGGGACACTATTCCTCCCACTGATACCAATGATGGGACACTATTCCTCCCACTGATACCAATGATGGGACACTATTCCTCCCACTGACACCAATGATGGGGCACTATTCCCCCCACTGACACCAATGATGGGGCACTATTCCCCCCACTGACACCAATGATGGGACACTATTCCCCCCACTGACACCAATGATGGGGCACTATTCCCCCCACTAATATCAATGATGGGGCACTATTGCTCCCACTGATACAGAGCCTTGAAAAAGTATTCATACCCCTTGGAATTTTTCACATTTTGTCATATTACAACCAAAAACTTAAATGTATTTTATTGGGATTATAATGAGTTCCTTTCATTTTTCTGAGAAGTGTATATTCGTATCCAGGAACATAATGTTTTAATGTGAATATAAAAAACGCGCCCGTTATTCCCCTCCCCCCTCCAGGACCATATCCATTATTAAACGTCTCACTTTACATAAAAGGACGGTTTCCGTGACGGAGCATTTTTAATAGATCACGTCCCGATCCGAGAAGATTAGTTCGTCCGGTCAGAATCGTTCTGAGTGGATTAATCGGGTCAAATCGCAACTCCGCCGCGGCGCCCTCGCGGTGCTTACTGCGCACAAGACGCTCGTTCTCTCTGTTTACCGGAATCTAATTAAAAAAAAGGGGGGGGGTGAAAATGCAGTCCGTGTAATGGAGGGAAAAACGGGATTTTAAGGCTTCGAAATGTTTCGGGTGTCAAGGAACATCTGCCTGCTGAGAACGCGGGACGGGGTAATTTATGCGCAAAGCCGCCGCTCCTGTGCACGGGGGGCGGGGTGGCTCTGCTTTTGGATTTGATATCAATTTATTTGACTCTGCTGTAAAAAATTATCGCCCGGAATCTGACAGAAAAGTCGCTTTAAATTGTGCCGCAGAGGACCTTTAAAAAAAAAAAAACGGTCTCGGATTAAATTTGGCGTTATCGCTCTCACTCTCTCATTGGAAGGTCAACATGGCAACCAAATTTAACACACCTGCTCCACATTCACACCTGAGACCTTGTTACCTAATGAGTCACATGACACCGGGCAGGGCCGCCATCAGGAATGATGTGGCCCCTTACACAGCTTCAGGCATGGGCCCCCTGGAGAACCGGGGGGGGGGGGGTTCCGCCTGAAATTGAGAAGCGGGGGGGGGGGCTGCTGCAAATTGAGAAGCAAAATATATATAAAAAAGGGGGTAGCCATCCGCAGCCCTGGGGACCTCTGGGCCCTTTAATAAAAGGAAAAAAGAGAGAAAAAATGTATATATATATATTATTTTTTTTTAAAGGGTGGTTAATATCTGGGGCCCTGGGACCTCTGGCCCTTTAAAAAATAAAATTAAAATATATTAAAAAAAAATTTTTTATCAAAAATAAATTTAAAAAAAGAGGGGGCCCTTGGGGACCTCCGGACCTCTAACAAATATTAAAAGAAAAAAAATTGGCCCTTTGATAAAAAATAGAATATTAAAATAATATATATTTTTATAAAAAAATAAATAAAAAAAGAGGGGGTTGCCATCTGGGGCCCTGGGGCCCCCGGACCCCTAAAAAATAATAAAAGAAAAAAAAATTGGCCCTTTATTAAAAAATAGAATAAAAATATATTAAAATAATATATATTTTTATAAAAAAATAAATAAAAAAAGAGGGGGTTGCCATCTGGGGGCCTGGGGGCCTCCGGGCGCCTGGGGACCTCCGGACCCCTAAAAAATAATAAGAAAAAAAATTGGCCCTTTAATAAAAAAGAAAATAAAAATATATTAAAAAATATATATTTTTATAAAAAAATAAATAAAAAAAGAGGGGGTTGCCATCTGGGGCCCTGGGGGCCTCCGGGCGCCTGGGGACCTCCGGACCCCTAAAAAATAATAAAAGAAAAAAAATTGGCCCTTTAATAAAAAATAAAATAAAAATATATTAAAAAATATATATTTTTATAAAAAATAAATAAAAAAAGAGGGGGTTGCCATCTCCGGATCCCGGATTTTTGTTTTTTAGGGGGTTCCCATCCGGGCCCCTGGGGACCCCCGGGCCCCTTACAGGTGTAATGCCTGTACCCCCCTGATGGCGGCCCTGACACCGGGGAGGGAAAATGGCTAATTGGGCCCAATTTGGACATTCTCACTTAGGGGTGTACTCACTTTTGTTGCCAGCAGTTTAGACATGAATGGCTGTGTGTTGAGTTATTTGCTATACAAGCTGTACACTCACTACACAACATTGGAGATACAAAGACCCCTCCCCCTGTGTACACCCCTCCCCCCTGTGTACACTCCTCCCCCCTGTGTACACCCCTCCCCCCATGTACACTCACTACACAACATTGGAGATACAAAGTGTCATTTCTTCAGTGTTGTCACGTGAAAAGATAGAAGAAAATATGTACAAAAAAATGTGAGGGGTGTACTTACTTTTGTGAGATACTGTAGATAGATTACAAAGGAAAGGAGGGAGATGAATTAGAAGTAGAGGAGATAAGGAGAGAGGGAAGGAGGAGTGCTGAGTAAGAAAGGGAAGGAGAGATGAGGAGGAGAGGAGAAGAGGAATGAAGGAGAGAAGGGAGGTGAGAAGAGGAGGGTGAAGGGGAGGAGGAAGAGAGAAGAACAGAGGAGTGAGCAAGGGGAGGTGAAGAGTGAAGAGGAGGAGAGCCAAGGAGAGGAAGGGAGGATGAAGAAAACAAAAGTGAGGAGGAGAGAAGAGAAGAAGAGCAGAAGGGAGGAAGAGAGAGGAGAGGGAAGGAGGAAAAAAGAGTCAAGGAAAGGAAAGGGGGAGGGAGAAAACAGAAGTGAGGAGGAGAGAAGAGAGAGGATGGGAGGAGAGAAGAAGAGCAGAAGGGAGGAAGAGAGAGGAGGAGGGGGGGAGACATGAGAAGAGAGCCAAGGAGAAGAAAGGGGGAGGGAGAAAACAGAAGTGAGGAGGAGAGAAGAGAGAGGATGGGAGGAGAGAAGAAGAGCAGAAGGGAGGAAGAGAGAGGAGGAGGGGGGGAGACATGAGAAGAGAGCCAAGGAGAAGAAAGGGGGAGGGAGAAAACAGAAGTGAGGAGGAGAGAAGAGAAAAGAGAGGACAAGAGAAGATAAGAAGAGCAGAAGGGAGGAAGAGAGAGGAGAGGCAATGAGAGAGGAGGAAAAGAGAGTGAAGGAAAGGAAAGGGGGAGGGAGAAAACAGAAGTGAGGAGGAGAGAAGAGGGAGGACGAGAGGAGAGAAGAAGAGCAGAAGGGAGGAAGAGGAGTAGACATGAGAAAAAGGGAGGAGAGGAGAGCAGAAGATAGAGGAGAGGTGAGGAAGGGAAACAAGGAGATCAGAGAAAGGGAGGAAACTAGGAAAGAGAAGTGGGGAGGGAAAAGTGAGGAGGAGATTGGGGAGAAGGAGAAGAGGAGAGACAAGAAGATAGGAGGAGGGGAGAACAGAGGAGAGAGAAGGGGGAAGAGGAGGAAAAGAGAGTCAAGCAGAGGAGAGAGGAGGAAGCATGAGAAAAGCAAAAAGGAGCAGAGCAGAAGAAAGAGAGGTAAGGAAGGGGGAGGAGAGCCAAGAAGCAGAGGAAAGGTGAAGATAGAAAACAAAAGTGAGAAGGAAAGATCAGAAGAAGAGGAGGATAAGGGAGGAGGAGATAGGGAAAATGAGAAAGGAGAAGAGAAGAGATAAAAACATGGTAGAAGGGGAGAGAAAAGGGGGAAGGGTGGAGTGGAGAGCAGAGGAGAGAGAAGGAGGGAGGAAAAGAGGGAAGAGGAGGAAAATAAAGCCAAGCAGAGGAGAGAAGAGAGAATGAGGCATGAGAATATCAAAGAGGAGGAGAGGAGAGCAGAAGAAAGAAAAGAAGAGGCAAGGAAAGGAAACAAGGAGAGCAGAAAAGAAGTGGAAAGGAGGAAAGAGAAGTAGTGAGGAGGAGATAATAGAGAAATAGAACAAAGAAGAGGAGAGACACGAAGATAGGAGGTGGGAGAAGGAGGAAGGAGAAGAGGGAAGACAAGGAAAAGAGTCAAGCAGAGGAGAGAGGAAGAAGCATGAGAAAAGCAAAAAGGAGCAGAAGAAAGAGAAAGAGAGGTAAGTAATGGGGAGGAGGAGATGGGGGAGGATGAGAAAGGAGAAGAGAAGAGACAAAAACACGGTAGAAGGGGAGAGGAGAGCAAAGGAGAGAGAAGGAGGAAGGAGAAGAGGGAAGAGGAGGAAAATAATTACAGAAGGAAATAAGAAAAGGAAGAAGAGAGGAAGAGGAAAAAGAAAGGACCTTTGAAGGCAAGAGAAGAAGAAATAAAGTGAATGAAGAGTAAAGAAGATGAAGAACATAAACCCCGGGAGACTGGAGTATGGATCGGGTGGAAGAAGTATCTCAGTCTCGGTCCTCCCAGTGAATTGGCTCTCAGGGCTCGGCTTGTTTGGTGCCACATCGGGACTTCCTGTAATGTGAAGCGCTGAGAATATTAACACGAGGAGGAGGGAAAATTGTTTCTGATTTAGGAGGAGAAAATAAACCCAAAACTGTAATTTAATCATAAAAAAAAAGGAAATACAAAAAGAAGTGGTGGGGGTAATGGCGCTGTCACTATTAGTTGTTTCCTGGCCAGTAACCGACCCAGCTGGGTGATTATAGGCTATAATGGGACAACTAATCCCCAAAGGATACACATACATGCAAATCACCGTGCAGGCAGGGGGATTTTGTGGTGGTATTGGATGTGTGTAGATATTGATGGTAATACTTGTGTAAACCACCAGGGGTGTGGTATTATGATATGCGAGTATAACAGGTTGAGCGCACCGTGTTAGTGGCTAATGAAGAGTATACAGTACATACACAGGATATCTATACACAACATCCTAAGTATAATATATAATACAGGTTAAAATAAAAGTCCATATATTAGAAAACGTGTGACATAGGTGGTACAGGTGCTCCTATATGGATGGATGGTAGACAATATAGCCAGTGACTTTCGCAGTGGGTCCGGTGCGCCCCCTTGTGGATCCCCACTCACCAGAAGCACTCACCCCTGCTGGGGTAAAGTGCATAAAAGTAGGTGCGTTCCTCCAAACTGCCGTGGATTCTTTCCTTGAGTTCCTCCAATCCTTGGTAGGTCACCTGGACTCCTGCAGTGTATCTTTAATGTATGTGCTTGATAGTATGAGGTTCAGTGGATATTTTGATTTCCTAATGAGAAAAAAATATAAATAACGTTACATTCTGGCTTCTGATCACAGCTTTTAGACGGAAGACCAGAGCTTTTTTTCTCAAAAAATAGGTGCAGGAACTCAACCACGACCCGTTCAGATTTCACAAACAGTAGAAGGGTCTTAAAGGGGCATTAAATACCAGAATTGCATTACATACAGTGTGCAGAGTTCAGGGGGTTACAAAGCAGTCACTTGTAAACACAGAAACCAGACTTCTGTGTTCACAAGTGATTGTGGTGAGCGGGCACCAAAGGGTCTGAGCCAAAGGTGGTGGAACTGAGTTCCACCAAGTTCCCCCAGAAAAAAAGCCCTGCGGAAGACACTGGCCTTTCAACAAGATCCTGGGATGGGTCAGGATGCTCCAACACTTTTGTTGCAGGAGAAATCGTTTGCTGTTTGACAGCAAACGATTTCTCCTGCAACAAAAGTGTTGGAGCATCCTGACCCATCCCAGGATCTTGTTGAAAGGCCAGTGTCTTCCGTCTAAAAGCTGTGATCAGAAGCCAGAATGTAACGTTATTTATATTTTTTTCTCATTAGGAAATCAAAATATCCACTGAACCTCATACTATCAAGCACATACATTAAAGATACACTGCAGGAGTCCAGGTGACCTACCAAGGATTGGAGGAACTCAAGGAAAGAATCCACGGCAGTTTGGAGGAACGCACCTACTTTTATGCACTTTACCCCAGCAGGGGTGAGTGCTTCTGGTGAGTGCGGATCCACAAGGGGGCGCACCGGACCCACTGCAAAAGTCACTGGCTATATTGTCTACCATCCATCCATATAGGAGCACCTGTACCACCTATGTCACACGTTTTCTAATATATGGACTTTTATTTTAACCTGTATTATATATTATACTTAGGATGTTGTGTATAGATATCCTGTGTATGTACTGTATACTCTTCATTAGCCACTAACACGGTGCGCTCAACCTGTTATACTCGCATATCATAATACCACACCCCTGGTGGTTTACACAAGTATTACCATCAATATCTACACACATCCAATACCACCACAAAATCCCCCTGCCTGCACGGTGATTTGCATGTATGTGTATCCTTTGGGGATTAGTTGTCCCATTATAGCCTATAATCACCCAGCTGGGTCGGTTACTGGCCAGGAAACAACTAATAGTGACAGCGCCATTACCCCCACCACTTCTTTTTGTATTTCCCATATACCCCCGTTGGGGAGTTATATTTAGGGGGGGCTGCAGTCACACATCTTTAGTAAGTCCTATTACCCTCTATTAGATTGTCCTAAGCGCAGCTTTTCCTCTTCACATAAAAAAAAAGGAGTTCCAGAACCACGAAAACTGAGATTGTTGATTTCCAATTAAATCTGATTGAGACACCTGCTGAGCCGCGGGACCCACAGAAGAGGTTTTGCTGTGCAGAATGATGATGATTGGATACAGGAACACGAGATCCGATCGTCTGGCGTGTGTCAGGACAAGCGGGAGAAATTTGACTTGGTCCCATTAAACTCGATTCATCTTTCCCAATGGGTGGATGACTAAAGAGGACCTGCCATGGGATAAACATAGAGACCACCATTGTTCGAGTCGAACGTAACGCAATGGGGGTTTCTGGCGCTTTCCCGTTACGTCAGAGGGGGGGCGGGGTCACACACGTCACGGGTGGTCCCGCCCTCAGCTATTTAAGAGCTGACACGGCGAGTCTCGTGTCATTTGGCGGGCGTGGCCCATGGAGGCAGAATCGATCGCGGCGGCGTGCATCGTCGGGTCTTGGAAGGATGGGGATCCAGATTTCGATAAGCCCCCTGCCCGCAGACCCCCTCACCCACCGGGCAAGGGTTGTGGGGATGATGCCCTTGTCCCCAACATCCTCCCCATGTTGAGGACATGTGGCCTGGTACAGTTCAGGAGGGGGGCGCTCTCTCGTCCCCCCTCTTTTCCTGGTTGTGTGCTCGGATAAAGGGGCCGGTGTGTGTATATAGATGGCATTGCCCCGAGCCATCTGTGGGGTATCAGGGCCGTGTGATTTGGCCTCTTTAGCACCTTATTATGTTGCATTATCGAGGCAAAATGCCGGCATGTAACAAAAGAAAAGCCTGAGACATCTAATTGTGCCTCCTGCCCCCCCCCCCCCTACAAATTGCTAATCAGCCAATCACAGGGCAGCAACTTTTAGGCATCTAGACGTGGTGAAGAAGCATCAGAATGGGGAAGAAATGGGATTTAAGTGACTTTGAACGTGGCATGGTTGTTGGTGGCAGACCGGAACGTTTCCAACACCTTGTTGTATCTCTACCACCAAGAATGAAGGATAAAGGGGGTCCAACCAGGGACTAGCAAGGGGGACCTAATAAGGGGGGTCCAACCCGCTACTAGCAAGGGGGACCTAATAAGGGGGGTCCAACCCGCTACTAGCAAGGGGGAACTAATAAGGGGGGTCCAACCCGCTACTAGCAAGGTGCACCTAATAAAGGGGGTCCAACCCGCTACTAGCAAGGTGCACCTAATAAAGGGGGTCCAACACGGGACTAGCAAGGTGCACCTAATAAAGGGGGTCAAACCCGCTACTAGCAAGGGGGACCTAATAAAGGGGGTCCAACCTGCTACTAGCAAGGTGCACCTAATAAAGGGGGTCCAACACGGGACTAGCAAGGGGGACCTAATAAGGAGGGTCCAACCCGCTACTAGCAAGGTGCACCTAATAAAGGGGGTCAACCCGCTACTAGCAAGGGGGACCTAATAAAGGGGGTCCAACCCGCCACTAGCAAGGGGGACCTAATAAAGGGGATCCAACCTGCTACTAGCAAGGGGGACCTAATAAAGGGGGTCCAACCCGCTACTAGCAAGGGGGACTTAATAAAGGGGGTCCAACCTGCCACTAGCAAGGGGGACCTAATAAAGGGGGTCCAACCCGCCACTAGCAAGGGGGACCTAATAAAGGGAGTCCAACCCGCTACTAGCAAGGGGGACTTAATAAAGGGGGTCCAACCTGCCACTAGCAAGGGGGACCTAATAAAGGGGGTCCAACCCGCCACTAGCAAGGGGGACCTAATAAAGGGGGTCCAACCCGGTACTAGCAAGGGGGACCTAATAAAGGGGGTCCAACCCGGTACTAGCAAGGGGGATCTAATAAAGGGGGTCCAACCCGCTACTAGCAAGGTGCACCTAATAAAGGGGGTCCAACCTGCCACTAGCAAGGGGGACCTAATAAAGGGGGTCCAACCCGGTACTAGCAAGGGGGACCTAATAAAGGGGGTCCAACCTGCTACTAACAAGGAGGACCTAATAAAGGGGGTCCAACCCGCTACTAGCAAGGGGGACCTAATAAAGGGAGTCCAACCCGGTACTAGCAAGGGGGACTTAATAAAGGGGGTCCAACCTGCCACTAGCAAGGGGGACCTAATAAAGGGGGTCCAACCCGCCACTAGCAAGGGGGACCTAATAAAGGGGGTCCAACCCGGTACTAGCAAGGGGGACCTAATAAAGGGGGTCCAACCCGGTACTAGCAAGGGGGATCTAATAAAGGGGGTCCAACCCGCTACTAGCAAGGTGCACCTAATAAAGGGGGTCCAACCTGCCACTAGCAAGGGGGACCTAATAAAGGGGGTCCAACCCGGTACTAGCAAGGGGGACCTAATAAAGGGGGTCCAACCTGCTACTAACAAGGAGGACCTAATAAAGGGGGTCCAACCCCCTACTAGCAAGGAGGACCTAATAAAGGGTGTTTTCTGGCAGTGCCCCTCCTCCCGAGACAGGACTCTGGATCCGCCCCCCTGGTGGAGATTGGACGAGGACAGAGGAGGACGATCTCTTTCTTTGCTTTCCACTCAGTTTGAAATGCGATGGTTTGATGTGGGAGGTTTTAAAAGATCTTTTTAAAGGATCAATAGAAGAAAAGTATCTTTTGTTCGATGCTAATTGGTGGTCCCGCCATTAAACTGGAGGGTGTTAAAAAAACAAAAAAACATCTAAACAATAAATCTTTGCGTGATTTTTTATTTTGAAGAGGAAGAATAAAGTAGAACACAAAGGTGTTTGACTTTTCCTCTGACAGCGAGCGCAACAAATTGCTGCAAAGCACCCGTCACATTTCTGTATTTACATCTCCCAGAGATTTCATTCATGCCTTCTCCTTTTTTTATTTTCCAGTCATTTCCGACAAACAATGCGCTTTGAAATCACAATGTACTTTTCTTTGAGCCGAATGTTTGAAGGTTTGTAAAAAGAAATGCGGCAAAAACAGTTTTTCGCTGCGAGTGGTGATGGGGGGAGGGGGCGGGAGTCACGATTAGATGTCTCAGGCTTTTTTTTTTGTTACATGCCGGCATTTTGCCTCGATAATTCAACATAATAAGGTGCTAAAGAGGCCGAATCACACGGCCCTGATACACCACAGATGGCTCGGGACAATGCCATCTATATACACACACCGGCCCCTTTATTGGGTTGGACCCCTTTATTAGGTCCTCCTTGCTAGTAGCGGGTTGGACCCCCTTTATTAGCTCCCCCTTGCTAGTAGCAGGTTAGACCCCCTTTATTAGGCCCCCCTTGCTAGTAGCGGGTTGGACCCCCTTTATTAGGCCCCCCTTGCTAGTAGCGGGTTGGACCCCCTTTATTGGGTCCCCCTTGCTAGTAGCGGATTGGACCCCCTTTTTTAGGCCCCCCTTGCTAGTAGTGGGTTGGGCCCCCTTTATTAGGTCCACCTTGCTAATTTCAGGGTTGTACCCCCTTTATTAGGTTTGCCTTGCTAGTAGCGGGTTGGACCCCCTTTATTAGGTCCCCCTTGCTAGTAGCAGGTTGGACCCCCTTTTTTAGGTCCCCCTTACTAGTAGCAGGTTGGACCCCCTTTATTAGGTCCCCCTTGCTAGTAGCAGGTTGGACCCCCTTTATTAGGCCCCCCTTGCTAGTAGCAGGTTGGACCCCCTTTATTGGGCCCCCCTTGCTAGTAGTGGGTTGGACCCCCTTTATTAGGTCCCTCTTGCTAGTAGCGGGTTGGACCCCCTTTATTAGGTCCCCCTTGCTAATGGTGGGTTGGACCCCCTTTATTAGGTCCCCCTTGCTAGTAGCGGGTTGGACCCCCTTTATTAGGTCCCCCTTGCTAGTAGCGGGTTGGACACCCTTTATTAGGTCCCCCTTGCTAGTAGCAGGTTAGACCCCCTTTGATAGACACGCTTCCTGCGCTACTCTGCATGCTGGCTGGTAAACAATGTGCACCATAATGTGCCCCGATGTGCTGTGCCTCAATGTAATGGGCCCTGATGTGCTGTGCCCGGGGCCGGCCTGGATGAAGTCCAGGGCCACATTTTTGTCCCAGTCCAGCCCTGCTGGCCATCAAATGCTGCAAATGTATCCACCAAACGCTGCCACTGTGAGTGTGCTCCCCCGCCCGCTCGCTGTCTGCCCACAGGCTCTAATCAGGCGCTTCCAAAACACACCCACTGCTGTAATTCAGATGCCCGGTGCCCGACAAGGGGTCGGGCACATGAATAGGGGGAGGTAGCAGCAACAATAGAGAGATTCATGCAATGCATGAATCGATCTATGGTGAGAGAGAGAGTGACAGGAGAGAGGGGGCAGGACTCTTATTCAGGGCTGCCATCAGGGGGTACACCTGTAAGGGGCCCGGTGGTACTATTTATTTTCGTCAGCACCCAAAGCCCCCCGACCTCTAAGGGGCCTGGCGGCCCCCAGGGGCACGGATGGCATCCCTTTTATTTTTATTTTTTTCGTCAGCACCCAAAGCCCCCCCCCCCCACCACTGAGGGGACCAGTGGTCCCCAGGGCCCCAGATGGCATCCCCTTTTTTTTTATTCGTTTGTCAGCACCCAAAGCCCCCCAACCTCTAAGGGGCCCGGTGGTCCCCAGGGGCACGGATGGCATCCCTTTTATTTATTTTTTCGTCAGCACCCAAAGCCCCCCCCCCCCCCCCACCACTGAGGGGACCAGTGGTCCCCAGGGCCCCAGATGGCATCCCCTTTTTTTTTATTCGGTTGTCAGCACCCAAAGCCCCCCCACCTTTAAGGGCCCCGGTGGTCACCAGTGCCCCAGATTGCATCTCCCTTTTTTTTTTGTCCAGCACCCAAAGGCCCCCTTAATTCACGGCGGCAGCCCCCCTGTTTCTCGATTTGCAACGCTGTCCCCACTTCTCAATTTTCAGTGGCAGCACCCCCCCCTGTTCTCTGCTCCAGGGGGCCCATACCTGAAGCTGTGTAAGGGACCCCAATATTTCTACTCTTATTGGTGAGAAGATGTAAAGCAAACATGGAAAACTTTTTTTATCAGCAGCCCCATTCTTTCATTTTCGTTTTTTACTTTCTATTAATGTTCCGTGTTTAATTACACATCTCTAATATTCCCTCCGACTCCGGCCAAGACGGCGAAATTATCCAATTGATTCAGTAATTGTGACCTCAATTATGTAATCTTGTGATCATTACGTGTCAATGGCTGAGAACGGCGACACGGAAGACGCCACAAAAACCACGCTGGTGTTTTCAGCTCAGAGAGGGGCCAATAAAAGCCGCAAAATCCTTCATTAAAGAGCCACTCCGGGGAACCATGAAAGTCAAGCTGCGATTGGCTGAAGCGATCGACGAAACTCCAAAGGGATAATCCGAGTTGGCATTGGGTGCCGCCTTCGTGTTCAGCACAGTAGAGCTGCACGATTGCGGCCAAAATGAGAATCACGATTATTGCTTAGAATAAAGATCAACAGCTGGTGTCCCCTTTAAATAGAACCACAGCTGACTGTGTAGTACCAGAGGGGTAGCAAAAGCACAGAGGTGCCCAGGGTCTTTCAAGCATTTGTACTCACAAGGCCCAAGGGCAGGGATGGACTGGACATTGGGACTACAGGGAGTTTCCCGGTGGGCCGATGGCTCAGTGGGCCGGCTTCAGTGACAGCGGACTGCCGCCCCTCTCCGCTCTTCTGTCTCTCCCTTCCCGCAGCGCTCACCTCCTCTCCCTCCCCGCAGCGCTCACCTGGGGGGAACAGAGAAGCAGGGGGAGGACCAGAGGTGCAGGGGGGACGACAGCGGAGCATGGGGGGAAGGGACAGACAGCTGACTCACCAACTATGGCCTTGGAGTTTCTCACTTCTGCCTAATCTTGTCCCATGGGGGGGGGGGGGGGTCACAGAGCTGATTCTTTGCCCCGGGTGAAATAATGTCTAGTATCCCCACTGGTACTGCCTATAAGAGTACAAGTACCAGCCGTTCTACTCTAATAAAGTAGAACGGCTAGTGGCTAGTGAAGGGGGAGAGGGGGCTTGGGTGGCTGTGGGGTGCGGGAGTTGTCTGGCCGCCATAGGAGAGACCTGTCAAAGTGGGCCAGTCTGAATGAAGTCCAGGGACAAATTTCTGTGCCAGTTCAGCCCTGCCCAAGGGCAGCTGGTAGCCTCCGGCCAACTTCCTAGCAAAATCTTCCCATAGCTTCCCCAGCAAAGAGCCCCCCCCCCCCCCCCCCCCCGTCCGCTCAGTCAGCTCTCATTAGCTCCCGGGCCCTCCCCCCCCCAAGCTGGACTAATCTTCTCCAGGAAAAGACCCAGAGCTCAGTTCATTCACAGGTCCTAAAAGGGGCCGGGCTCATGTATAGAGAGGGTGGTGGCGGTGTTAGGGGGGGGGCAATGCGCCCACAGGCGCCACTGCCCAGAGTTCTGCTTTAAGAGGTTAGAGTGTTTTTTTTTTTTCTATAACTGAATCTTATTCTGATTTGTCATTGAGAGAAACAATCTCGTGTTTTTCGAAAAAAGGGAAGAATTATCGACGCGGCCAACGTCCATTTTTTTTTTTTCACACGCGGAGTATTAATGTCCGCCGGAATTATAAACGACTCCCATACAGGAGATGATTGTCTCCAAATCCTGATAATAAGCTTAAAGCAGTTTGAGAAATAATAATCTACTTAACACGAGTCGTATCTCCTCCAGACAATCAACTCCCGAGATTAAGTGCTCAGTTCACCGCGTGCCGAGAGCCGAGTAATAGGGTGGAATTATCTTAATAACGGGTATTTGGAAGCGGCCAAACGTCTGAGGCTCCTGCTGCTAATCCCCAAAAATGGCTGACGCTGACCGATCGGTTTACGCCAAAACTGATCGATTATTCTATATACTGTCCTCCAGCTGTGAATGTCCTGCTGTGACCTGGAATGTACAAAAATCTTCCGGATTCCCCCCCCTCCGGTGTCACATTTGGCACCTTTAACCACTTCAGCCCCGGAAGAATTGGCTGCCCAATGACCTTGCTCCTTTTTGCGATTCGGCACTGCGTCGCTTTAACTGACAGTTGCGCGGTCGTGCGACGCGGCTCCCAAACAAAATCGGCGTCCTTTTTTCCCCACAAATAGAGCTTTCTTTTGGTGGTATTTGATCACCTCGGCGGTTTTTGTTTTTTGCGCTATAAACAAAAATAGAGCGACAATTTTGATAAAATTCAATATTTTTTTACTTTTTGCTGTAATAAATCTCCCCCAAAAATATATATATCAGTTTAGGCCGATACGTATTCTTCTACTTCGTTTTGGTAAACAAAATGCAATAAGCGTTTACTGATTGGTTTGCGCAGAAGTTATAGCGTCTACAAAATAGGGGATAGTTTTATTGCATTTTTATTAAAAAAAAAATTTAACTAGTAATGGCAGCGATCAGCGATTTTTATCGGCGGACACATCGGACACTTTTGACACTATTTTGGGACCATTGTCATTTATACAGCGATCAGTGCTATAAAAATGCACCGATTACTGTAAAAATTACACTGGCAGTGAAGGGGTTAACCTGTAGGGGGGCGAGGAAGGGGTTAAGTGTGTCTTAGGGAGTGCTTGTAACTGTTAGGGGGCGTGGCTTGCCGTGACACGTCACTGATCGCTGTTCCCGATGAGAGGCAACAGATGATCAGTGACATGTCACTAGGAAGAACAGGGAGATGTTGTGTTGTCTGTGACCCGATCGCAGAACACCGGCGGCGATTGGGTCCGGCGGGTGCGGTCACGGAGCTCACGGGAGGGTCGCGAGGGCGCCGCCAGCGCCGTGCGCGACCACACGGCTCGCAAATTAAAGGGGGACGTACCTGTACGCCCATTTGCGCAGCCGTGCTATTCTGTCGACCTACATCATCGTGCGCTGGTTGGGAACTGGTTAAGACAGGTATTTGCACCCACTCCTGGGCATAGATCCCTGCATTATCTGCGAGAATCTACGCCACGTCCAGTGCAGCCCCCCCCCCCCTCGCTGTCTTCTGGGAGACACATTTGTCCCAGAAGACATTTAATTCAGAGGTCCTCCGCTTTAAAGCGAACCTTTCCAACTTAGGGCTGACAATGCTCAATATTTTCGTGTTTCTTTACTAATCAAAATTTGGACAAAATTTTCATTATTTGAAGGCTCAGATGTATCCAAATTTTCGAATTACAAAAGAAATGAATGAATTGAAATAATGAATCTAAAGTTTGTCAGGAAATAACAATCTATCCGAATTCCAATCAAATTTCGAATCCAATAAAATAGAAAGAATATACTGTAGCCGTTTTCCAAAGTTCGAGTTTATCAGGACCTTTGACTTCTCCCCTTGGAGATCGAGAAAGGAATTGAGGACACAGATTCTTTAATTCCTTTCTCTGCAGCCTCAGCTGCACTGAAGATGAATGAGACAGAGGCTCCTGTTTATTCATAAAATTGGAAGCATAGTAAACTGTTTACTATGCTTTCATTTTTGAATGAACCGGAGCCTCTGTCTCATTCAAACAGTTTCCTACGCTCAATTATGAATTGGAACACCAATCGCTCACAATTTAGAAAAAGAAGGGGCAGTAAATAACATTTACTGCCACCTTTCCTCACTCTCCATCCGCCTGTGCGCCCACGGCAGCTGGTGGAAGAGTGAAGTTGGCAGCACTGCGTGGGGGGCAAGGGGGGGCCCGGGCACGCAGGAGGCAATCAGATATGGGCAGCACAGGGAGAAGGATCGGTGCAGCTCGACGGGAGGGCAATTACAGAACGATGCACTCTGTCTGTGTCTCTCCCCCCAGCAGCTGAAAGCTGTCAGGAGAGAGATGGGGAGGAGTTGGCTTTCAGCTGCTGGAGGGAGAGACACAGACCGAGTGCATCGTTCTGTAATTGTCCTCCCGTCCCACCGCTCCGATCGCCCTGCTGCCCCCAAAACTCGCTCATCCATGTCTTTATGGACCTTGCTTTTTGCACTGGTCCAAAATCATTTGGTGGAGGGGGGATTATGGTGGGGGGTTGTTTTTCAGGTGTTGGCCCCTTAGTTCCAGTGAAGGGAACTCTTAAGGCATCAGCATACCAAGACATTTTGGACAATTTTGTGGACTTTGTGGGAGGAGTTTGGGGACGGCCCCTTCCTGTTCCAACATGACTGCGCACCAGAGCACAAAGCAAAGTCCATAAAGACATGGATGAGCGAGTTTGGGATGGAGGAACTTGACTGCCCTGCACAGAGTCCTGACCTCAACCCGATAGAACAGCTTTGGGATAAATTAGAGCGCAGACAGCGAGCCAGGCCTTTTCACTCAACATCAGTGCCTGACCCCACAAATGTTCTTCTGGAAGAATGGTCAAACATTCCCATAGACACCCTCCTAAACCTTGTGGACGGCCTTCCCAGAAGAGATGAAGCTGTTATAGCTGCAAAGGGGCGGGGCCAACCCAATATTGAACCCTACAGACTAAGACTGGGATGTCATTAACGTTCATGTGTGTGTAAAGGCAGGCGTCCCAATACTTTTGGTAATATAGTGTATGCTGAGTCTATAGAGAACTGTACGCATCACAAATCCCCATTGCCGGCATTCCTTAGCAACCAGAATTCTACCTAAAATATTTACTGTATTATCACTATTTTTATTTACTTGGACAACAAATGATTGGCTCCCGAGTTGCTGTTTGGTAACATCCCGGGAAATTTCAGGTGTAGACATCAATAATCTCAGACGACTTTGATATGTAAATGTGGAGACCTAAATTATCTCGCATCGTGTTTACCGGTGACCCTGGAGAGAACGCGGCGCCGGAGGAACTCGGAGTCGGATTCTTCTGGGGATAATCATCAAAAGAGTTTGTGAGAAGTTCTCTTTTATAGAGGACGACCATGAAGGAGAGAAGATATTGATTGTCGGCCATTATTATGGAAGGGATGGAGCAGGAATGACCCTCAAATCTGGGATGAGGAATATATATATCTAAGGGGACGGTAGCCATGTGTCTGATTACCCCGGATGAAGGGGGGCTTCTTCTGGACCTTCAATCGGTGGCATGACTTTCATACAAGGTCATCCTCTGGTAAGGAAATACAGTGTTGCAATTTGGGTTTTTTGCCCCACACAGTGGCACCTTATTACTCCTGGTCAGTATTTTTCTCTGGACCATGTTCTTTTCATTGTAGTAATAGATTATTATACCGAGCTAGATGTCTATTAATTATTTTCTCATTTCACTCTAACCACTTACCTTGTAGGGATCCACTGCTCCGGTGCTGTGTACCTATCAGGTCAGATGACAATTCCCCCCCTGTTGGAGGCAGGGGTGCACCACAAGGTAGTGAACCCTATAGCACAGGGATCTCCAAACTACGGCCCTCCAGGTGTTGAGGAACTACACATCCCATGAGGCATTGTAAAACTCTGACATTCACAGACATGACTAGGCATGATGGGAATTGTAGTTCCTGAACATCTGGAGGGCCATAGTTTGGAGACCCATGCTATAGCAGACTGCTGCGGAAGGACCCCAGAGTGGATATGGCGGAGAGGTTCGCTGGGGGAAACAGACAGGGATCCTAAAGGAAGCTTGAGCCCAAAATTCCCCAGGGCGCGGAGTCTAAGACCCAGTTGGTATTCACCAGAGCCTCTAGTGGTGAGGATGGCCTTCGCTGCAACTGGGTCCAGGTCACGGCCCCTGGGGTCCCCTAGGTCACGCTCCGTAGGGAGAGAGGGGAAGCAGCCACTCAGGACACAAGGAATAGTGATAACCAAGGGACAGGCCAAGGGTCAGGGTCAAAGGCAAACAGGAGTAGTCGGAGACAAGCCAAAGTCAATACACAGAGATAACGTAACACATGGCAAGCAGGAACACAATACTAACAAACAACGTTGATCAGCACAGGAGACCTGCAGTGCACTGGTTAATATAGAGTTCCTGGGATGGCCTGGGGTGGAGCCATGCAGGGAGGAGAGATGATAAAAGGCAGCCAGATAAGAGGGTCAGGCCTCTGGAGAACAAATGAAGACAGGTAGGCTGCCAGACATTATTGCATATCCATGACAATACCACGTTACACACCACCATTTTCTTTAAAAGAGTACATCGTCCTAAATAGCTGCTGAGGAAGTCACGTGACCAGTGACCACCTGAGCTGACGTGTTATCATTCATATTCTCTGAAAAATGGCCAAGAAATTTTAAATTCTACCGGGGTATGTAAAATTATGAGCACAACTGTGTGTATATATATATATATATTTAAACACACAGTGCCTTGCAAAAGTATTCACCCCCTTGGCATTTTTCGTGTTTTGTTGCCTCACAACCAGGAATTCACACGGATTGTTTGAGGATTTGCATCATTTCATTTACAGAACACGCCCACAACTTTGAAGATTTTTTTTATTTATTTTTATTGTGGAGCAAACAACAAATAGGACAAAATAACAGAAAAAGTCAATGGGCCAGATTCTCAGAGGCGCTACGACGGGGTATCTCAGATACCCCGGCGTATCGCCGTTTTTTTCCCCGGGTATCTATGCGAGTGAATCCTAGAATCACTTTGGCATAGATACGGGTGAAGATCCGACAAGTGTAATTGTATTACACTTGCGGATCGTAGGTGTAATGACAACTCCGGCCACTAGGTGGCCTTTACGTTGTTTTCTCATTTGCCTATGCAAATGAGGCTAATACGCCGATTCCCGAACGCTTTTACGCCGCCTCGTCGTCGCTTACGTCGTTTTCGTCCGCGTAAGGTTACCCCTGCAAAGATGTGGAGTAACCTTACGCAATACCGTCAGGTGCCGTCGGATGCCATGTTCAGTATGGCGTTGGGTCAGCGTCGGCTTTTTCCGTCGCTTACGTCGTTTTACTAACTCGTTCGCGAATAGGGCATTGCGTAAGTGACGATCACGTCGTTTTGACGTCGGTTTCAACGACGCTTTCCGGCGTGAGCTGGAGCATGCGCACTGGGCTTTTTCCCCTGCCTTCGCATGCGCAGTTCGATCGACGCGGGGGCGCGCTTAATTTAAATGCAAGCCGCCCCTTTTGAATTACGTGGCCTTACACTGGGCCATTTACACTACGCCTCCGCAAACTACGGAGCAAGTGCATGGAGAATACGGCACTTGCTCTGTTAAGTTGCGGCGGCGTAGTGTAAATGGCTTACGCTACGCCAGGCCAAATCTATGAGAATCTGGCCCAATGTGCATAACTATTCACCCCCCTAAAGTCAATACTTTGTAGAGCCGCCTATCACAGCTCCAAGTCTCTTTGGATAAGTCTCTATGATCTTCCCACATCTCACCACCGGGATTTTTCCCCCATTCCTCCTCCTTGTAAAACTTCTCCAGCTCCTTCAAGTTTGCGCTTGTGAACAGCAATCTTTAAGTCTGACCACAGAATTTCTATTGGATTGAGGTCTGGGCTTCCAACACATTTACATGTTTCCCCTTTAAACCACTCAAGTGTTGCTTTAGCAGTGTGTTTGGGGTGATTGTCCTGCTGGAAGGTGAACCTCTGTCCTCGCCTCAAATCACACACAGAGTGCTACAGGTTTTGCTCAAGAATATCCCTGTATTTATGACCGTCCATCTTTCCCTCAACTCTGACCAGTTTCCCAGTCCCGACTGCTGAAAAAAAATCCCCACAGCATGATGCTGCCACCACCATGTTTCACAGTGGTGTCGGTGTTCTTTGGGTGATGTGATGTGTTGGGTTTGTGCCAGACATAGCGTTTTTCTTTGATGGCCAAAAAGTTAAATTTTAGTCTCATCAGACCAGAGCACCTTCCTCCGTACATTTCGGGAGTCTCCCACATGCCTTTTCTCAAACTCAAAACACGCCATTTTGTTTTTTGCTGAAAGTAATGTCTTTCTTCTTCTGGCCATAAAGCCCAACTCTATGGAGCGTACGGCTTATTATCGTCCTATGTACAGATACTCCTGTCTCTGCTGTGGAACTCTGCAGCTCCTCCAGGGTCACCTTAGGTCCCTGTGCTCCTCTCTGATTAATGCTATCCTTGCCCGGCCCGTGAGTTTTGGTGTGCGGCCGTCTCTTGGCCGGTTTGCTGTTGTGCCGTGTTCTTTCCATTTGGTGATGATAGATTTGATTGGGCTCAAAGGGATCATCAAATATCTGGAGATTTTTTTATAACCGAACCCTGACTTGTGCTTCTCAACAACATTGTCCCTTCCTTGTTTGGAGAGTTCCTTGGTCTTCATTGCAGTGTTTGGTTAGTGGTGCCTCTTGCTTAGGTGTTGCCGCCTCTGGGGCGTGTCTATGTAATGACCGATCATGTGACACTTAGATTGCACACAGGTGGACGTCATTTTACTAATTATGGGACTTCTGAAGGGAATTTGTTGCACCAGAGCTTTTATGGGTTTCATAACAAGGGGGGTGAATACTTACGCTTACGTGTGTATATATATTTATAACCCATATATATACTGTATACAGTATTACACGACTGTGGATTACAAATACTTTCACTGAGAGTTTGATCGATCCATCGTTAACTCTACATCGCCTCCATCGCATTGTGATAGATTCACCTACCGGCTGGAGGTTAGTTGGGGTCTATGGATCGCGGTCGGGCCCCAGAAGACGGCCGCATTCTTCTCAGTTTGGAGATATTTGGACGTATTGATTGTTGCTTTGATTACCATTTGCAGCGTTGTTCTCCGGCTCGCCCCGGTCTGCCTCAGGCTAGGCCCCCCTCGGGCGGTAAAGAGAGCGCACACCGAGCCTAATTATTTTATTGGAGTATTGAACGTTAGAAGTCTATATGGCCGTTCAATATGTTTAACCAATACTTCTCCGCGGGGCTTATTGACATTTTTAAATAAAACCCAATTATCAATATTGGTGTGTCAGCGTACATTGGGTCCAGATACAAGCAGCCCCTATAGGGGGGGGGGGGTCACCACTGGAGAGGGTAGGAGAACCCAATATTTCAAGCAGCTCCTATGGGGGGGAAGGGGTCACCACTGGAGAGGGTAGGAGAACCCAATATTTCAAGCAGCTCCTATGGGGGGAGGGTCACCACTGGAAAGGGTAAGAGAACCCAACATTTCGAGCAGCTCCTATGGGGGGGTCACCACTGGAGAGGTTAGGAGAACCCAATATTTCAAGCAGCTCCTATGGGGGGGGGGGGTGTCACCACTGGAAAGGGTAGGAGAACCCAACATTTCAAACAGCTCCTATGGGGGGGGTCACCACTGGAAAGGGTAGGAGAACCCAACATTCCGAGCAGCTCCTATGGGGGGGTCACCACTGGAAAGGGTAAGAGAACCCAACATTTCGAGCAGCTCCTATGGGGGGGTCACCACTGGAAAGGGTAGGAGAACCCAACATTTCAAACAGCTCCTATGGGGGGGTCACCACTGGAAAGGGTAGGAGGACCCAACATTCCGAGCAGCTCCTATGGGGGGGGTCACCACTGGAGAGGGTAGGAGAACCCAACATTTCGAGCAGCTCCTATGGGGGGGTCACCACTGGAAAGGGTAGGAGAACCCAACATTTCGAGCAGCTCCTATGGGGGGGTCACCACTGGAAAGGGTAGGAGGACCCAACATTCCGAGCAGCTCCTATGGGGGGGGTCACCACTGGAGAGGGTAGGAGAACCCAACATTTCGAGCAGCTCCTATGGGGGGGTCACCACTGGAAAGGGTAGGAGAACCCAACATTTCGAGCAGCTCCTATGGAGGGGATCACCACTGGAGAGGGTAGGAGAACCCAATATTTCAAGCAGCTTCTATGGGGGGGGGGGGGGTCACCACTGGAAAGGGTAGGAGAACCCAACATTTCCAGCTGCTCTTTTGGGGGGGTCACCACTGGAAAGGGTAGGAGAACCCAACATTTCGAGCAGCTCTTAAGGGGGGTCACCACTAGAGAGGGTAGGAGAACCCAACATTTCGAGCAGCTCTTATGGGGGGGGGTCACCACTGGAGAGATTAGGAGAACCCAACATTTCGAGCAGCTTCTATGGGGGGGGGGGGGGTGACCAGTGGAAAGGGTAGAAGAACCCAACATTTCCAGCAGCTCTTAAGGGGGGGGGGTTCACCACTGAAAAGGGTAGAAGAACCCAACATTTTGAGCAGCTTCCATGGGGGGGGGGGGTCACCACTGGAAAGGGTAGGAGAACCCATCATTTCCAGCAGCTCCTATGGGGGGGGGGGGCAGTGCTACAGCAATCCACAAACAGAAAGCCGGCCAGAATGACTACCAGAGACCTCATTGCCGGGACTCAGGAAGGGGTTAAAGGGATTTTCACGTTTTGTTGTCACGTTTTTCTCTTTTGAAGACGTCTCTCTCCTTCACTTATAGAATCCCGAAGCAATTAACAGCATCAAACTTATTGGAAATCTTCAGCGGGGAGGCGATGATGATATATATAACTTGGCATTGTGGCACCGGCGCTGTGTGATTGACAGCTGAGGAGAGAACGATTTCCTTGCAGAGCTCACATTCATTAGGAGGATCGGTGATCCCATCACGTCACAATGTGTAACATTTATATTTCTGCTCCACCGCTTGTGTCTGTCATGAGCCGGCACTCCGCGCCACACGGTCCAGGGCCACCATCAGGGGGGTACAGGCATTTCACCTGTAAGGGGCCCGGTGGTCCCCAGGGGCCCGGATGCCCCCCTCCCCCGTTTTTTTCGTCTGACTTTAGCAACTCCTGGCAGGAGCGAGAAGAGAAGACTTGACTTTGTTTTGTTGGTCAGCAGCACCAACCAACCCCCCCATCCCCTGTGAACAGTATGTAAAATATATATATATAGATATACGGGTGAAACTCTAAAAATTAGAATATCGTGCAAAAGTTCATTTATTTCACTAATGCAACTTAAAAGGTGAAACTAATATATGAGAGCTGAAAGCTCTGGGCAGGAAGGGGGTGAAAGTGGCTGCTATTGGGGGGGCAGGAAGCGTGTGAAAGTGCGCGGTATCGGGGGGGGGGGACAGGAAGGGGGTGAAAGTGCCCAGTATTGGGGGGGCAAGAAGGGGGTGAAAGTGGCCGGTATTGGGGGGGGCAGGAAGGGGGTGAAAGTGCCCAATATTGGGGGGGGCAGGGAGGGGGTGAAAGTGGCCGGTATTGAGGGGGGCAAGAAGGGGATGAAAGTGCCCGGTATTGGGGGGCAGGAAGAGGGTGCAAGTGGCTGGTATTGGGGGGCAGGAAGGGGTGGAAGTTGCTGGTATTGGGGGGGCGGCAGGAAGGGGGTGAAAGTGGCCGGTATTGGGGAGACAGGAAGGGGGTGAAAGTGGCTGGTATTGGTTGGGCAGGAAGGGGGTGAAAGTGGCCGGTATTGGGGGGGCAGGAAGGGGGTGAAAGTGGCCGGTATTGGGAGGGCAGGAAGGGGGTGAAAGTGGCCGTTATTGGGGGGGCAGGAAGGGGGTGAAAGTGGCTGGTATTGTTTGGGCAGGAAGGGGGTGAAAGTGGCCGGTATTGGGGGGGCAGGAAGGGGGTGAAAGTGGCCGGTATTGGGAGGGCAGGAAGGGGGTGAAAGTGGCCGGTATTGGGGAGGGCAGGAAGGGGGTGAAAGTGGCCGGTATTGGGGGGGCAGGAAGGGGGTGAAAGTAGCTGGTATTGGGAGGGCAGGAAGGGGGTGAAAGTGGCCGGTATTGGGGGTGAGGCAGGAAGGGGGTGAAAGTGGCCGTTATTGGGGGGGGGCAGGAAGGGTGTGAAAGTGGCCGGTATTGGGGGTGCTGCAGGAAGGGGGTGAAAGTGGCCGGTATTGGGGGTGAGGCAGGAAGGGGGTGAAAGTGGCCAGTATTGGGGGCAGGAAGGGGGTGGAAGTGGCCGGTATTGGGGGGCAGGAAGGGGGTGGAAGTGGCCAGTATTGGGGGCAGGAAGGGGGTGAAAGTGGCCAGTATTGGGGGCAGGAAGGGGGTGAAAGTGGCCAGTATTGGGGGCAGGAAGGGGGTGAAAGTGGCCAGTATTGGGGGCAGGAAGGGGGTGAAAGTGGCCAGTATTGGGGGCAGGAAGGGGGTGGAAGTGGCCGGTATTGGGGGGCAGGAAGGGGGTGAAAGTGCCTGGTATTGGGGGGGCAGGAAGGGGGTGGAAGTGATTGGTATTGGGGGGCAGGAAAGGGGTGGAAGTCGCCGGTATAGGGGGGGCAGGAAGGGGGTGTAAATGGCCGGTATAGGGGGGGCAGGAAGGGGGTGAAAGTGCCGGTATTGTGGGGGGCAGGAAGGGTGTGAAAGTGTCCGGTATTGGGGGGGCAGGAAGGGTGTGAAAGTGGCCGGTATTGGGGGGGGGGGGGGGGGAGGGTGAAATTAGCTGCTATTGGGGGGGGGGAGCAGGAAGGGGGTGAAAGTGCTGGTATTGGGGGGGGGGGGCGGCAGGAAGGGGGTGAAAGTGGCAGTGGTGGTGCAGCGGGGGTTCTATCTAAACGTGAAAGCCCCATTATGCTTTTGCATAGAGAAGTAAGCAGGCGCACGCTCGGCAATGATATTCTCTTAATCTGGCGGATTCATACCGGGCAAAGTGATTAAAAGCTGCGATGATTCATGCGTGTCACATGGGCCGCTGACACGTTGTTCCAATTACAGGACCCACATCGCTACTTTATATCTTCCTCTGGCAGCCTCGCAAATTAGACGAAGGCGCCGCTGTGCCGCTTCTCGGGAACATCTTTACAAACGTGAAACAAGCCGGTTTTGCTCATTTTTTACTTATTACCCTCCATATTGATAATAAACCCCTCTGCGATATCGCTGGCGGTACAGGGAAAAAAAATAATGCGGAGAGCGATATTTGCATCAAGACAAAGAAATACGGAGACGTCCCCGAAACACCGGAGGAAAGGAAAAGGCGCCAACGGGAGCGAAAAAAATAGTCGGCATGAACAATACCGATTCTTTCCCTTCTCTTAACCGCTTGCCGACCGCCGCGCGAGTATTCACGTCGACAGAATGGCACAACTGGGCAAAAGGGCGTATATATACGTCCCCTTTAATTAGTCGGCTGTGTAGCCGCACGCTACCGGCGGCCCGCTAGCAACCCCATCTCAAAGCTCCGTGAACGCGCCCGCGGGACCCGCGGACTCGATGCCCGCCGGTGTCCCGTGATCGGGTCACAAAGCTGAAGAACGGGGAGATCACAGTGTAAACACAACATCTCCCGTTCTTCCTAGTGACAGGTCACTGATCGAATGCTCCCTCTCACCGGGAACAGCGATCAGTGACGTGTCACGGTAAGCCACACCCCCTAACAGTTAGAATCACTCCCTAGGACACACTTAACCCCTTCAGCACCCCTACAGGTTAACCCCCTTCACTGCTAGTGTCATTTTTTACAGGAGGAAAGTGCATTTTTATAGCAATGCAAGATTATTGTGGGTCCCTATGTACCTAGGGACCCTGGGCAGCAGGGCCGATCCTAGGCAGGGTGCACGGGGTTCTTTGCACCCAGGCGCCGCAGAGGTGGGGGCGCCGAATGCTCCAAAGTGCTCCCCTCCCTTCTCCTTGTCTGTGTCCAGAGGCAGAGCACATGTAGCAGGTGATGCGGTTCCCCATCCCGCTTGCATCTGACAAGAGCGCATACCTCCCGCTGTCCCCGGAATCCGGGCTGGGTACCACAGCGGAGCCTAGTACCGGAACACTACTGCCAATCATCCCGTACACTTCCCGAAATGCACTCCGTGTGACACCCTCTAAGTAACCAAAGATGCCACGTATGCCCTGCCCCCTGTAATGTGCTTCTGCTCCCAGCGCGCCCGAGATACAGGGATCTATTGGACAAGTACTGATCTATGGGGACACCTGCTGCGGGGGGGCTCTGATGGGGGACACCTGCTGGGGGCTCTGATGGGGGACACCTGCTATGGGGGGGCTCTGGTCGGGGACACCTGCTATGGGGGGGCTCTGGTCGGGGACACCTGCTGTGGGGGGGCTCTGGTGGGGGACACCTGCTGGGGGGGGGCTCTGGTGGGGGACACCTGCTGGGGGGGGCTCTGATGGGGGACACCTGCTGGGGGGCTCTGGTGGGGGACACCTGCTGTGGGGGGGCTCTGATGGGGGCCACCTGCTGTGGGGGGCTCTGGTGGGGGACACCTTCTGTAGGGGCTCTGATGGGGGACACCTGCTGTGGGGGGGCTCTGATGGGGGTCACCTGCTGGGGGCGGGCTCTGATGGGGGACACCTGCTGGGAGGCTCTGATGGGGGACACCTGCTGGGGGCGGGCTCTGATGGGGGACACCTGCTGGGAGGCTCTGATGGGGGACACCTGCTGGGAGGCTCTGATGGGGGACACCTGCTGGGGGCGGGCTCTGATGGGGGACACCTGCTGTGGGGGGCTCTGATGGGTTACACCTGCTGGGAGGCTCTGATAGGGGACACTAATGAAGACTTCTTAGTGGAGCATCTCTGTGTTTAAGTCGTAGCCATAGAAACATGTGTAAAGGGGAGGGGTTAGTAAGATGACTACGCCCATGTGGGGGCACCAGAAATATTTCTGCACCCAGGCGCCTGTGACCCTAGGATCCGCCCTGCTGGGCAGTGCCCTTGCATTAAGATGGCCCTGCATCCAGCGGCTGGTTGGACAGCCAAGCTTAGATTGGCTGTTCATTATAGTAATCCAGAAGTGATGTCATGTCAGAATCTGTAACGGGCTTCAAAAAAGGGTGGGCTTGGAGGGCAGGGCATTGCGCTCCGAGCCCGCCCAGTTGTGTTTTTTTCGTTTTTACTGAATTTGTAGATCTTTTAGTGTGCATTGTCCTGTCCAGGGGAGGGCTGGCAGCCTTAGGCCTGGGGGGCAAGTCTAGTCAAGTGGCCCATAGAGCGTGGAAAAGTGATGGATCGAGGGAAACAGTCTAAGATTTTTCATGATCACAAGAGTCCGCACAGAGGCCCCCCTTACATCAGAGTCCGCACAGAGCCCCTCTTACATCAGAGTCCGCACAGAGGCCCCCCTTACATCAGAGTCCGCACAGAGCCCCTCTTACATCAGAGTCCGCACAGAGGCCCCCCTTACATCAGAGTCCGCACAGAGGTCCCCCTTACATCAGAGTCCGCACAGAGGCCCCCCTTACATCAGAGTCCGCACAGAGGCCCCCCTTACATCAGAGTCCGCACAAAGGCCCTCTTACATCAGAGTCCGCACAGAGGCCCCCCTTACATCAGAGTCCACACAAAGGCCCCCCTTACATCAGAGTCCGCACAGAGGCCCTCCTTACATCAGAGTCCGCACAGAGGCCCCCCTATTTTTTTAGAGTCCACACAGAGGCCCCCCTTACATCAAAGTCCGCACAAAGGCCCCCCTTAGATCAGAGTCCGCACAGAGACCCCCCTTACATCAGAGTCCTTGTGTCTGTGCAGAGAAAGAAGGGGATGTCAGCTCTGGTGTGCGCTGAGACTGAGCTATGTGTGAGACAAGACATAGCTCAGCTCTGCAGCCATCTACCTCGGAGCTGACACGGCCACAGCTGCACAGTGGGAGGTGAGCAGCGGCCGTGACCTGTGTTAAACAGAGCTCCAGCAGGCATATTCCTGCTCTGCAAAAACAGCATTTGGTAGTGGCGGCCGGTGGCTGTGAATAGTGTCACCAGCCCGGGGGGAGATTTCCACCCTGGCCCCCCTGCCAGCCCTCCCCTGGTCCTGTCACCAATTCGCTTTGACTCTAAACTAAAATAAAGTTGTCTGGAGTTTGACTTTCAACCCCACCGGCCTTTGTTGTGTTATTATATCCGCCCAGCGCGCTGCATATCGACCATTAGTAATATTCCGGCACAGAACTTTTCACTCTCCTGTTTATTTTTATGGGGATGAGTTTAATGGTTGTTTGTAATAAACAGAAAAGAAGAAAAACAACAATTTACTCATTTTCAACGTCTTCCGTCACTCCATTCTGTTGATATGTTTTCTGCTAAATGTCGCGCCGTCGCATATTATTTTCCATAAATAAATGAAAGTCACTACCGAGGAAGCTACAGCTGCAAGACATAAAGAGCAAGAATATAATATGGAGATTAAAGTACAGCCAGAGATGCTGGAAGCGTCTCCCGTGAACAGGGGAGGGCTGGTAGCCTTAGGCCTGGGGGGCCATTGAACCGCCAAATCCGCTCACCATCTGTGGCCCACCTGTTTTTTTCAATGCAGCCTCACTAGTGCTGCCAACTCCAGTGCCCATCAATGCAGCCTGATCACAGGGGCATGTTACATGGGGTGTATGGGGGGGATGGGGGGTCAGCTATGGGTTTAAGGGTCTCACCTCAGTGAGCTCAGCAGGTCCTTGCATGCCATGGCCTCCTGGGGGGGGGGGGGGGGGGGGGGGTTAATGCTCCTGGCCCTGGGGTCAAGTTGCAGCCAGAACTCAGCCCTGCCTCCCGACTCCCTGGGACACCCTACCTCTGCCTGCTTCCAAAAATCCAGTCTCCGGGAGTTGTAGTTAGTGATGAGCGGAATACGCCATATTCGATTTCGCGATATTTCGCGAATATTTCGAAGAATATTCGCGAATATTCGTTAATATCGAATATTCGTGATATTTTATAAAAAAAAATTGCCAAATTTCGCTAGTGCGAATGCAAAATTGATTGCGAAATTTGAAAAAATACGAATATTCGAAATAGCGAATATTCGCCGCGATATTCGAGTTATTCGCGAATACTCGAATATGCAATATTCGTAGCGAATATTCGCAATGCGAATATTCGTGAGCAACACTAGTTGTAGTTTCCTCTGCGCTGCTCTGTTCTCCACCCACTGGGAGCTTGAGCGTGGACTACAACTCCCAGAATGCAACAGATAGTGGTCGGCCGCCGTGGCCATGCCCCCGGCCCAACTTCCTAGACCAGAATTAAAAAAATGGTAGCGGGCAGCTGTTGCCAGCCATTTAGAACATAAGTTAGAGCGGCCTGGGAGGCAATTGCCACCCTGCCCCCTGGACCAGCCCTCCTCTTTCCGTGAACATAGGCGTGCGTAGGGGGTGTGCCAGGTGTGCCTGGGCACACCCTAATCCTGAGGCTGGCAAACCGTCAATCGTGATCTACCTGCCGACCGTGGGCAGGTGACAGGTAAACCGCGATCCTTCCTTGCCGAGCATCGAAATCTGGACAGGAAGGGCAGCGTGGGCGGGGATAAAGTGGAACCGATCTGTATTTTCCTCCTGCAGCAGCTGAAAGTAGCGGGGCCCCCATCAGGAATTATGGTGGGGTGCGCCGCCTCAAATTAAGAAGCGGGGAGTTGCAGCCACTAATTGAAAAGCCGGGGGGGGGCTTAAATTGAGGAGAGGGGGGGTGCCACAAAAGTGGGGGGGCGGGGTTGCCTGCCCTGGGACCTCTGGGCCCCTTACAACAACAAAAAACAGCGATCCGGGGCCCTGGGGACCTCTGGGCCCTTTAATAAAAAGAAAAAAGAAATATATATATATATATACAGTGCAGAAAATAAGTATTTGAACACCCTGCTATTTTGCAAGTTCTCCCACTTGGAAATCATGGAGGGGTCTGAAATTGTTATCGTAGGTGCATGTCCACTGTGAGAGACATAATCAAAAAAAAAAATCCAGAAATCAGAAAATGTATGATTTTTTTAACTATTTATTTGTATGATACAGCTGCAAAGAAGTATTTGAACACCTGAGAAAATCAATGTTAATATTTGGTACAGTCGCCTTTGTTTGCAATTACAGAGGTCAAACGTTTCTTGTAGTTTTTCACCAGGTTTGCACACACTGGAGGAGGGATTTTGGCCCACTCCTCCACACAGATCTTCTCTAGATCAGTCAGGTTTCTGGGTTGTCGCTGAGAAACACGGAGTTTGAGCTCCCTCCAAAGATTCTCTATTGGGTTTAGGTCTGGAGACTGGCTAGGCCACGCCAGAACCTTGATATGCTTCTTACAGAGCCACTCCTTGGTTATCCTGGCTGTGTGCTTCGGGTCATTGTCATGTTGGAAGACCCAGCCTCGACCCATCTTCAAAGCTCTAACTGAGGGAAGGAGGTTGTTGCCCAAAATCTCGCAATACATGGCCCCGGTCATCCTCTCCTTAATACAGTGCAGTCGCCCTGTCCCATGTGCAGAAAAACACCCCCAAAGCATGATGCTACCACCCCCATGCTTCACAGTAGGGATGGTGTTCTTGGGATGGTACTCATCATTCTTCTTCCTCCAAACACGGTTAGTGGAATTATGACCAAAAAGTTCTATTTTGGTGTCATCTGACCACATGACTTTTGGTGTCATCTGACCACATTGCCAAATGGTCATTGGCAAACTTAAGACGGGCCTTGACATGTGCTGGTTTAAGCAGGGGAACCTTCCGTGCCATGCACGATTTCAAACCATGACGTCTTAGTGTATTACCAACAGTAACCTTGGAAACGGTGGTCCCAGCTCTTTTCAGGTCATTGACCAGCTCCTCCCGTGTAGTCCTGGGCTGATTTCTCACCTTTCTTAGGATCATTGAGACCCCACGAGGTGAGATTTTGCATGGAGCCCCAGTCCGAGGGAGATTGACAGTCATGTTTAGCTTCTTCCATTTTCTAATGATTGCTCCAACAGTGGACCTTTTTTCACCAAGCTTCTAGGCAATTTCCCCGTAGCCCTTTCCAGCCTTGTGGAGGTGTACAATTTTGTCTCTAGTGTCTTTGGACAGCTCTTTGGTCTTGGCCATGTTAGTAGTAGGATTCTTACTGATTGTATGGGGTGGACAGGTGTCTTTATGCAGCTAATGATCTCAAACAGGTGCATCTAATTTAGGATAATAAATGGAGTGGAGGTGGACATTTTAAAGGCAGACTAACAGGTCTTTGAGGGTCAGAATTCTAGCTGATAGACAGGTGTTCAAATACTTCTTTGCAGCTGTATCATACAAATAAATAGTTAAAAAATCATAAATTGTGATTTCTGGAATTTTTTTTTGGGATTATGTCTCTCACAGTGGACATGCACCTACGATAACAATTTCAGACCCCTCCATGATTTCCAAGTGGGAGAACTTGCAAAATAGCAGGGTGTTCAAATACTTATTTTCTGCACTGTATATATATATATATATATATATAAACAAATTATAAAAAAAGGAGGGGTTGCCATCCGGGGACCTCTGGGCCCTTTAATAAAAAACAAAAAATATATAAAAAAAATTAAAAAAATGTATAAAAATAGGGGGGGTTGCCATCTGGGGCCCGAGGGCAACCCTCTTTTTTGTAAGGGGCCCGGAGGTCCCCAGGGCCCCGAATGGCAACCCCCCTTTTTTTATATAAAAAATAATTTTTATTTTTTTTTATATATTTTTTTGTTTTTACCGGTGTACTGCCTGTACCCCCCTGATGGCGGCCCTGAAAAGTAGGCTTCTCCTCTTCTCCCTCTCCCCGACATTCAGCTGCTTCAGGAGCAAAATACAGGGGGATCGGTACCAATATATGCCACCCCCCGCCACCACCCCTCCTGTCCCTGTTCGTCTCCTTTCTGCTGCCCGGGTCCCCCTTGCTCCCTCCCATTGTTTCAGGATGGATAGTGGGGAAGAGGCCAGTCAATATGTCACACATGCATATGTGTTGGAGCTTTGAGGTGCACAGCCTAATGTGCACGCTCAGGGCGGCCATCACAAATTTTGTGGCCCCTTACACAGCTTTAGGCAGGGCCCCCCTGGACCAGAGAACCGGGAGGGGGGGTGCTGATGAAAAAAAACAAGTGTAATCTCTGACGCGAGATAATAGGCGGGGGCCTGGGAACCATCGATCATGTAATGAAAAAACAAAACAGGAGGGGCGCCGGACGGGCCTGTAGGGGGCCCTGGGGATTATCGGGCCCCCTACAGGTGTAATGCAAAAAAACAAAATGGCAGGGGGCCGGCCGAGCCTGAGGGGGCCCTGGAGATCATCGAGCCCCTTACAGGTGTAATGCAAAAAAAACGAGAGGGGGTACAGCCGAGCCCCTGGGGACCATTGAGCCCCTTACAGGTGGAATGCAAAAAAACAAAATGGCAGGGGGGCCGGCCGGGCCTGTAAGGGGCCCTGGGGATTATCAGGCCCCTTACAGGTGTAATTCAAAAAATAATAAAAAAAACAGGAGGGGGGCCGGACGGGCCTGAGGGGGCCATGGAAATCATCGGGCCCCTTACAGGTGTAATGCAAAAAAAACGAGAGGGGGTACAGCCGAGTCCCTGGGGACCATTGAGCCCCTTACAGGTGTAATGCCTGTGCCCCCCCCCCCTTATGGCGGTCCTGTACACGCCTATGCCCGTGAATGAGCCGGGCCGCAGTTCACTAACATAACGCCAAGATAGGAACTACTGCTAGTTCAAGAATACACAGAGGCGGCTCTAGGCTTTGTAAGGCCTTAGGCAAAACTTAGACATGAGGCCCCGCCCATGCCCATAATGGGAAAAATAATTCAGGCAAGAAAAATGGCTTCAGAAAATGCACGGGTCTGGCACACAGGTGATCAGCACCACTTCCAGGGCACCCTCCTCACCCGTCAGACATATTCAGCCAATGCGAGAGGGGGGAGAGAGGGGGAGTTGAGAAAGAGAGAGGGGTAATAGAGAGATCTGATGACGCCGACATTAGTATTAACCACAGGAAAATATGGCGGCCGCGAGGCCCCTGTGAGGGCGAGGCCTTAGGTGACCGCCTAATTTGCCTAATTAGAGAGCCGCCTCTGGCCTCAAGGCCCCCCCCCCCGTCTCCTGGGAAACAGACTGTTCCCAAGAGAAAGCGGCGACCAGTGAGGACGGGCCGCGCCGCTCGCGCCTGTGCAGTAGGGAACCGGGCAGTGAAACCTCACCGAGGATGGCGGCGGGGGCAGCCGAGAGCTGAGCGGTTGCTCGGCCTCGGCTGCCGACATCGACACTCAGGTGGACCTCCTCTTTAAGTCCTTAGAAATATAGTGTGATAATATTTACCGGTTTCCCTTCACATCTTACTTTTGTCGGAGTTGAGAAAAATAATAGAAACTTTTGATTGCAAAGCGGATAATGGAAGCGGCGGCGGCGGCGGCGTGTTTATTTTCCATTAGGTAGCATTTTCCCCGGCATAGACGATAAATCTCCTCCATTGGGACTTCATTTGCAGTTCGAAGAAGTTTAAAACGATCCAAAATGTGAATAATTGCACCTCTCCGGGGAATTCCCCCCCCCCTCCCGTAATCTTCCCCTTTGCGGCGCCACGGATTTCCACGAATGCCAGAGGGCGCCCTGGAAAAGTCAGCCTTGCGTTCGGCGGTAATTGTCACTCGACTTTCATCTGAACGGGGGGGATGCTCAGCGAACGTCGAGGAAATCAAACTCAAGACAGATAAGGCACTTCACCCCCGGAGAGCGAGGCGAGGCCGCGGCCCTGTGCGGGGATGATACCGTTGTCATGGCGATGGGATACTTAAGTAGCGGAAGGGTTGTCAACAAATTTAATGTAAACAGCCTGACGAACGCCGCCGCCGCCGTATCATGGCTTCTGCTTTGGGAAATATTTGCAGGTTTCGTCTGTAAAAATAAAACAAATGTGTGGTAGCCCTTTATCGGACCCAATTTAAAGGGGACCTGTCAGAAAAAATATGGAAGCCGCCATCGAGGACTTTTTAGGTGCGGGCCCCAGGCAGGGCCCCCATGGGCGTCCGCTGAAATTTTTTCAGGCGGAGGGGGGCGCTTCGGTAGCGGCGATACACAGTCGCATTTAACCCTTTCTTCAAACGCTAGCGGGGGTTAAAAGCGACCCGCTAGCGGCCAAATAGCGCAGTTAAAACGATGGTAAAGTGCCGCTTTTTAACGGCGCTTTACCGATAACGCAGCCGGCTGGCAGTGTGAAATAGCTCTTGAGATAATTCAGCTTCACTCCATGCCCATATAAATATAGCCTAGGGAATGCACAGACCCCCCTTCAGCACAGACCCCCCATTCTGCTCAGACCCCTTCATTCAGCACAGATGGACCCCCCTTCAGCACAGACCCCCCTTCAGCACAGATGGACCCCCCCTTCAGCACAGAGCCCCCCATTCTGCACAGACCCCTTCATTCAGCACAGATGGACCCCCCCTTCAGCACAGACCCCCCTTCAGCACAGACCTGTCCATTCAGCACAGACGGACCCCCCCCTTCAGCACAGACCTGTCCATTCAGCACAGACCCCCCCATTCTGCACAGACCCCTTCATTCAGCACAGATTGACCCCCCCTTCAGCACAGACCCCCCCCCCCATTTCACACATGCCCCCCTTCAGTACAGACCCCCCCTTCAGCACAGATGGACCCCCCATTCAGCACAAACCCCCCCTTGAGCACAGACGGACCCCACTCCCCCATCCCATTCAGTACCCCAGATCAGCCATCAGCGCGGCACAGGCACAGCAGGTGGGGGAGGCAGCTTCACTCTGCTCGCTGTGCCTGTGTGACATCCGCCCCTTCTTGATTTTTCCAGGGGGGGTCAATTGCCTCCCCTTGACCTATGGCGCGGACGCCCATAAGGGCCACAATCAGCTTCACTCCATGCCCATATAAATATAGCCTAGGGAATGCACAGACCCCCCTTCAGCACAGACCCCCCATTCTGCTCAGACCCCTTCATTCAGCACAGATGGACCCCCCTTCAGCACAGACCCCCCTTCAGCACAGATGGACCCCCCCTTCAGCACAGAGCCCCCCATTCTGCACAGACCCCTTCATTCAGCACAGATGGACCCCCCCTTCAGCACAGACCCCCCTTCAGCACAGACCTGTCCATTCAGCACAGACGGACCCCCCCTTCAGCACAGACCTGTCCATTCAGCACAGACCCCCCATTCTGCACAGACCCCTTCATTCAGCACAGATTGACCCCCCCTTCAGCACAGACCCCCCCCATTTCACACATGCCCCCCTTCAGTACAGACCCCCCCTTCAGCACAGATGGACCCCCCATTCAGCACAAACCCCCCCTTGAGCACAGACGGACCCCACTCCCCCATCCCATTCAGTACCCCAGATCAGCCATCAGCGCGGCACAGGCACAGCAGGTGGGGGAGGCAGCTTCACTCTGCTCGCTGTGCCTGTGTGACATCCGCCCCTTCTTGATTTTTCCAGGGGGGGTCAATTGCCTCCCCTTGACCTATGGCGCGGACGCCTATAAGGGCCACAATCTTGATCTTTTTTTTGATTGCCCAGTGAGTCACCGACCGGGAACAAGCACGCACATTGTATATTTGTGAATGAATATTTTTTTAATTCTTTCCCTGCCAGAGCTTTTTTTATTTATTTAATTTTTGGCGCACATGCTTAAAGGTATTTATATATATATATAAATGTAGAAAAATATCCCGGTCGGATATAAATTTACCAATTTACGAAATGTGATCATAATGAACAACTCGAAAAACGATAAAAAAAAATTAAAAAAAAGAATGAAGCGAAAAAGAACACATTTTTTGGCAGTGCACATGTCTAATAAATACTTCTTAGGATTTTTTTTTTCATAAAACATGTAGCGGAATACATATTGGCCTAAATTTTTAAAGAAATTTTTTTTTTCTTTTTTTTTTTTATTGGATGTTTTATAGCAGAAAGTAAAAAATATATGTGTATATATATATATATATATATATATATATATATATATATATTTCAATTGTCAGTCTTTTTTTTTTATTTATAGCGCAAAAATAAATGTGATCAAATAAAAACAAAAGAAAGCTCTATTTGTAGGTAAAAATGTGTTCCGTTCCATTCGTTTAGATGCCGCATTCGTTATTTCAGATAATTCGTAACGTTCAACGTTTACGTTCACTAACAGCCAAATTTGAAAGGAAATTCCAATACCTATAATTGAATAGTTATTATTAGTTAGTTATGCTTTCGAATTGTCTTTCTTATTTTCAGATTTTTGAATGTACGAATTCTGGAATTTACCCATTTTATGAAATGCGATCATAATGAACGACCTGAAAAACTGAAAACATTTAAATAAACGAATGAAGCGAAAACGAAAAAAATTGGCAGTGCACCTGTCTAATATATTAATATATACTTATTATGATTTTTTTTACAAAAAAAAAAATGTAGCGGACTACATATTGGCCTAAATTTATGAAGACATTTTTTTAAAAAAAATTTTTTTTTAATTTACCAATTTTTCGAAATGCGATCATAACGACCTGAAAAAAAGAAAAAAAGAAAAATAAACGATTGAAGCGAAAACAAAAAAAAAATTGGCAGTGCACATGTCTAATATATTAATATATACTTATTAGGATTTTTTTTTTTTTTTTTTTTACAAAAAAAAATGTAGTGGACTACATATTGGCCTAAATTTATGAAGAATTATATTTTTCATTCTTTTTTTTTTTTTTTTTTTTCATTTACCAATTTTTCGAAATGCGATCATAATGAACGACCTGAAAAACAGAAAAAATTGAAATAAACGAAAAACGAAAAAAAAAAACGAAATGCGAAATGCGAAAAAACGAAATGCGATCATAATGAACGACCTGAAAAACTGAAAAAAAAAATAAAGAATTGTATGAAGCGAAAAAGAACAAATTTTTCAGCAGTTCACATTAGATATGTGCATTCCCGTTCGTACGAATGTTATTTTTGTACGAAAATGTTAATTTTCGTACCCGCAGGATAATGTGTACATACGAAAAAATTAAAGCACCAAAATACGAAAACTACGAGATTACGAATGAGCCGCAAAACGAACAACCGCAAATACGAACAAATGATCCGACGAAAAAAAAAACGACAAAACGAAAACGGCAAAAGAACAAAAATGACATCTATAACAAAAGATTTACATTCTGTATTTTGTTTGAATCCTTTTTCTGTTTGTTTTCAGTCCTATGTTCATTGTTCATATGACATCTATAACAAAAGATTTGCATGCTGTATTTTGTTTGAATCCTTTTTCTGTTTGTTTTCAGTCCTATGTTCATTGTTCATATGACATCTATAACAAAAGATTTGCATGCTGTATTTTGTTTGAATCCTTTTTCTGTTTGTTTTCAGTCCTATGTTCATTGTTCATATGACATCTATAACAAAAGATTTGCATGCTGTATTTTGTTTGAATCCTTTTTCTGTTTGTTTTCAGTCCTATGTTCATTGTTCATATGACATCTATAACAAAAGATTTGCATGCTGTATTTTGTTTGAATCCTTTTTCTGTTTGTTTTCAGTCCTATGTTCATTGTTCATATGACATCTATAACAAAAGATTTGCATGCTGTATTTTGTTTGAATCCTTTTTCTGTTTGTTTTCAGTCCTATGTTCATTGTTCATATGACATCTATAACAAAAGATTTGCATGCTGTATTTTGTTTGAATCCTTTTTCTGTTTGTTTTCAGTCCTATGTTCATTGTTCATATGACATCTATAACAAAAGATTTGCATGCTGTATTTTGTTTGAATCCTTTTTCTGTTTGTTTTCAGTCCTATGTTCATTGTTCATATGACATCTATAACAAAAGATTTGCATGCTGTATTTTGTTTGAATCCTTTTTCTGTTTGTTTTCAGTCCTATGTTCATTGTTCATATGACATCTATAACAAAAGATTTGCATGCTGTATTTTGTTTGAATCCTTTTTCTGTTTGTTTTCAGTCCTATGTTCATTGTTCATATGACATCTATAACAAAAGATTTGCATGCTGTATTTTGTTTGAATCCTTTTTCTGTTTGTTTTCAGTCCTATGTTCATTGTTCATATGACATCTATAACAAAAGATTTGCATGCTGTATTTTGTTTGAATCCTTTTTCTGTTTGTTTTCAGTCCTATGTTCATTGTTCTTATGACATCTATAACAAAAGATTTGCATGCTGTATTTTGTTTGAATCCTTTTTCTGTTTGTTTTCAGTCCTATGTTCATTGTTCATATGACATCTATAACAAAAGATTTGCATGCTGTATTTTGAATCCAAAATACGAACAGAAAAAAGGAATTTAAAATACAGAATGCAAATCTTTTGTTATAGATGTCATATGAACATACGACTGAAAATAGCAAAAGAAAAGGGTTTCAAGATACTGCAAATCATTGACGAAAATTCACGAAAATTATTGTCTAACAAGTAACGAACATGAATTAAACAGAATAACGAACCATCCCGCATGTACGAAAATAAAACAGTAACGAAAATACGAAACGATCGGAATACGAAAAAATCGCGTCATACGAAAAACGAACGGAACAAACAGGAAAACGGGCGTCTTACGAAAAACGATCGAAAACGAAAAAACGGAACGATACGAAACAGAACAAAAAAAAAAACGATTTTTTTTTCTGCGCACATGTCTAGTTCACATGTCTAATATATATTTATTGGGACTTGTAGCGGAATACATATTGGCCTTAATTTATGAAGATCTTTTTTTTTTTCTATTTTTTTTTTATTGGTTATAGTTGAAAGTAAAAAATATTGTTTATTTTTATTTTTTTAATTGTCAATCTTTTTTTATTTATAGCGCAAAAATAAATAAATGCAGAGGTGATTAAATAAAACCAAAAGAAAGCTCTATTTGTAGAAAGAAAAAAAAAAGTATGACAGCACAATTGTCAGTTAAAATAACGCAGGGTTTTGTGTGTGGCTATTGGGTTATTATCCAAGCTGGTGTGAGGGGGCAGAGGTCCTACCTGTTCAATTTTCCCACAGTCATGAAGGAGGGGGGTAAATCTTCCCAAGGTCAAGTGGTAAACCAACGCAGTCATCAGAATAAAAGGATTTATTACACCAGATATTGATACAATTGTATTTATTAATTTTGGGAATTTTTTTTGGAAAACAATAAATTATATATATATATATATTACTTTCTGCTATAAAATATTTAATACAAAAAAAAAAAGAATAAATGTATTCCGCTACATGTTTTTAGTAAAATGAATATCTATGGTGTTGTTTTCCTTTAAGAAGCGCCCGCCACCATTTTTTTTTTCCCCGCACATTTCAGCGCTGGCACTTTTAATGCTAATACCCTGAGTGGGAAATAAATCACTTAATAACCTTCTCTTTGGAAGTGCTGTAGAAACAAGAACCTAAGTGATGCCGACTGTCACCCTGTTGACACGACACGTTAGAGGAAATGCTGTTGTGGTAAACGGTTCATTACTCATGTTACACCGGAGAAGAGGAGGTCCAATAAAGAAGTAAAATGACTGCTACCCCCCCTTCCCCTCCCCCCCTCCCCCCCCCCCACGCATTTTCGAAAAAAATACATAGATTATTTCTGCACTGGCCAGCATAGGTGCCCACCTGGAGGCCCATCGGGGGTCCTAATGGAACAACCTGGATAGTATTATGAAACCCATCAGATGGAATAGTCAAAAATTTGGGCCCCCGCTTTTCACGACCGCCACGGGTGTCAATTTGCTCCTACAAGGCCATTAGGAGGTGTGGTCAGTGGAAGAGGAAATGTCTTGGTATCAGTGGCGGCCCATCCATAGAGGGCGTTGCTTCCTTCTCCTATCCAGGGGAGGGCTGGCAGCCTTAGGCCTGGGGGGGCAAGTTCAGTCAAGTGGACATTGAACCACCAAATCAGCTCACCATCTCTGGCCTATCTGGTTTTTCAATGCAGCCTCACTAGTGCAGCCAGCTCCAGTGCCCATCAATGCAGCCTGATCACTGGGGAAGGTTACATGGGGTGTATGGGGGTCAGCTATGGGTTTCAGGGTCTTACCTCAGTGATCTCAGCAGGTCCTTGGATGCCACAGCCTCCTGGGGGGGGGGGGTAATGCTCCTGGCCCTGGGGTCAAGTTGCAGCCAGCATCCAGCCCTGAGTCCCGACTCCCTGGGACACCCTGCCTCTGCCTGCTTCCAAAAATCCGGTCTCCGGGAATTGTAGTTTCCTCTGCACTGCTCTGTTTTCCACCCACCGGGAGCTTGAGCATAGACTACTACACCAGCAATGCAACAGCTAGCGGTCGGCCGCCGTGGCCATGCCCCCGGCCCAACTTCCTAGACCAGAATAAAAAAAATGGTAGCGGCCATTTTGAACATAAGTTAGAGAAGCCTGGGAGGCAATTGCCACCCTGCCCCCTGGCCCAGCCCTTCCCTGCCCCTATCCATGTGTACTAGGGTGACCACGTGTCCCGGATTGCCTGGGACAGTCCCGCATTTTGCAGGTCTGTCCCGGGCACCTTCATTCCAGGAATACAGTGTCCCGGAATGAAACTGACGCAGACACCCCCCCCCCCCACCTGGGACAATCTGATGCCCCCAAAAAAAGCTGCCACATCAACACTTTACTCACTGACAGTACTTGTCCTGGTCGGGAATGCCTGGAGGAGCACAATCCCCGCCCCCTGCTTGTGATTGGAGAAATCATAAATCCCGCCTCTTGTGTCCAATCACTGTGCTGTGATTCGTTACAGCACAAGCTGATTTTTGGGAAGTGGGGGTGTCCCTGAATGGTAATTTGGAAATGTGGTCACCCTAATGCGTACGGCCTCCTGATCTACATATCAGGGCACCGGAGTATGGATTCCAATGAGGGGAGGTGTATTTTTGAATCACCTGATTAGAGACAGAGGCCCTAATAGGCTTCAAAAAGGGTTTGGCTCTGGGCGCAGAGCCCACCTAGTTGTGTGATGATAGCGTACGGATTTTCGCTATTTCCACACTAAAGTTCCTGCCCGCCAATCAGGAGGCAGGTCGTGAGACCTGTTTCCTGAATGGCCAAAGCGTCAGGCGATCTTATTGGATGCCTAGCGCTTTGGCGGGAAGAGGAGACACGCGGCGGAGGAAGCTTGAGGAGCCGCCGCTGCCTGCACCTCAGGAGAGGAGGAGAGGACACCCCAGCCCTGCCATACGAGTGGACTGCCCGCATAAGGGGGTGGTGCTATCAGTGCCACGCCCCCAAAATGAGAACTCACCAGCGGCCACTGCTCGGTACTCAGACGCCCTAAAGTGGTTGTAAGGTTTTGTTTTTTTATTCATTTTAAATAACAAACATGTCATACTTACCTCCCACTGTGCAGCTAGCTTTGCACAGAGTGGCCCCGATTCCTCCTCTTCTGGGGTCCCGGCATCTCTCGCGGCTCCTCCCCGCATTAGATAACCCCCTAGGAGAAGCACTCTCCCGAGGGGGGTACCTTGCGGGCGCGCTCCCGAATCCAGCATTTGGCGTCCAACGACACGAATGCCGGACTCGGACTCGGCCCCGCACCCCGGTGAGCGCATCATTAGATTTGATTGACAGCAGCGGGAGCCAACGGCTGCGCTGCTATCAATCTATCCAATCAAGAGCCGGGACCCCGTGGAAAGAAGGACGGCGCATCCCTGCCGAGGAGATGAAGGGGTTCAGGTAATTAAAATGGGGGGGGAGGGGCTGGGGGATCGGTGACTGCCAGGTGTTTTTTTCACCTTGATGCATAGGATGCACGAGAGTTTACAACCCCTTTAAGAGTTCACTGGAAGCCCAACCCCTGAAAAAACAACCCCCCCCCCCCCACCATAATCCACCAAACGATTTGGACCAGTGCATAAAGAAAGCTCCATAAAGCCGATGACATAGAGGAGCGAATTTGGGGAAATTTGTGTCACTTTGTGGGGACAGTTTGGGGACGGCCTCTTTCTGTCCATAAAGACATGGATGAGCGAGTTTGGGGTGGAGGAACTTGACTGGCCTGCACAGAGTCCTGACCTCAACCTGATAAAACACCTTTGGGATGAATTAGAACGGAGACTGCGAGTCAGGCCTTCTCGGCCAACATCAGTGCCTGACCTCACAAATGCGCTTCTGGAAGAATGGTCAGACATTCCCATAGACACACTCCTAAACCTTGTAGGCAACCTTCCCAGAAGAGGTGAAGCTGTTATAGCTGCAAAGGGCGGGGCCAACTCAATATTGAACCCTACGGACTAAGACTGGGATGCCATTAAAGTTCATGTGCGTGTAAAGGCCGGCGTCCCAATACTTTTGGTCATATGTTGTATGTGACGTTAGTACATTGGTCCCGCCTTGGTGAGATTTGCTCTCCTACAACGAAGGAACGATCCCCGTCCTTCTATTCGCACTCGCTGGTGTTTTCCCATTGGAGAAGCGGAAATGACTTCACAGACGGTATCGACTTTTCTCCCGGCTTTGTCAGGCTGTCAAATTAAGAGTGAAGCAGAACTCCCGGCTTTGTCAGCGATGGGGAGGGGGGAGGGGGGGGGGCGCGTTACTGAAAATGATTAACGTCCTTTCGTTAAACGATCGCGCGGCTCGCGGTGCCTCGGTGCGTCTTCGCCATCGCAGGCTCTGAATTACGGCCCGCCGAGCGCAGACGGGATAAACGGCCGAGCGCGGAAAAGACGGGCAACCTGCGGTAATTCGCCCTGAAATATATCTCTGCTGCTAATTAATTTGCAAGGAATAGACGACTTTCTGGCAATTAGCGGCCCGCCGGGAGCTCCGGCCTTCCTCGTAAAGCTTCCCGGAGCGGAAACACCTGACGCTGCAGAACGCGGTGCGGCAAGACGATGGGAAGTTAAATACAGCGCCCGGGGCGGGGGATGGTCAACCCTTCTATAGAACGCTCTACAGATGAGAGTTCGGCTTTTCCTATCGGCGATAAAATATGAAAACTGCGGCTTTGCCTGGATCTCCGATGATGTGAAACGCCCACAATGATCCCGCCAGTCACAGCTTCTGCTGGAGGTCACATGGAGAAGATTGGAAACATTTGTATCGTTTCCGATTCGTTCCGTTAATCATTTTGTTTCATCAGATTCATTAGGTTACAACGATTGTTTTTTTTTTTATAGATTTATTTTGTATTTTCAAATTCGTTTTTATATCCATTATTGGTGCAGTCTCATCCGTGCTTCCTCACCAGTGTCCTATCAGTGCAGCCTATCAGTTCTGCCTCATCACTACCCATCAGCGCAGCCTATCAGTGCTCATCTGTGCAGTCAATCAGTGCTGCCTCATCACTACCCATCAGCGCAGCCTATCAGTGCCAATCAGTGCAGCCTCATCTTTGCTTCCTCACCAGTGGCCTATCAGTGCCAATCAGTGCAGCCTATCAGTGCCCATTGGTGCCTCCTTATCAGTGCCCATCAGTGCAGCCTATCAGTGCCTCCTTATCAGTGCTGCCTATCAGTGCCCATCAGTGCAGCCTATCAGTGCCAATTAGTGCAGCCTCATCTTTGCTTCCTCACCAGTGTCCTATCAGTGCAGCCTATCAGTGCCCATTGGTGCCTCCTTATCAGTGCCCATCAGTGCAGCCTATCAGTGCCTCCTTATCAGTGCCGCCTACCAGTGCCCATCAGTGCAGCCTATCAGTGCCCATCGATGCCTCATCAGTGCCCATCAGTGCAGCCTCATCAGCACACATCAGTGAAGGAGAAAAATGACCTAAACAAACTATGATAAAAAAAATTTTGTTCAGTATTTATTTGTATATTTAGCAAAAAGTAACCCCCCCCCCCAGTGGTGATCATCCTCTGGGAAGCTGAGATCTTTTTTTTTTTTTTTTATAAAATAATAAAAAAAAAACATTTCAACTTCCCAGCCGAGGCGGCACCATTTTTTCAAATGTTGTTTTTGTTTTTTTATTGTTTTTTCTTTTTTTTATTGTTTTTTCTTTTTTTCATAGTTTTTTTTCTTTTTTATTTGTTTTATTGTTTTTGTTTTTCTATTGTTTTTTTATTGTTTTTAATTGTTTTTTTTATAATTTTGTCTTTTTTTCAATTGTTTTTGTTTTTTTATTGTTTTTTCTTTTTTTATAGTTTTTCCTTTTTATTTTATTTTTTTATTGTTTTTTTTTTCAATTGTTTTTGTTTTTATATTGCTGCTGCAAAAAACAGTAAAAAACAATAAAAAAATGTTGTTGTTTTTGTTTTTTTATTGTTTTTTCATTTTTTTTTCTTTTTTATTGTTTTTTTATTTGTTTTTTATTTTTTTATTGTTTTTTATTTTTTTTATTGTTTTTTTATTATTTGTTTTATTGTTTTTGTTTTTCTATTGTTTTTTATTGTTTTTAATTTTTTTTATATAATTTTGTCTTTTTTTTCAATTGTTTTTGTTTTTCTATTGTTTTTTATTGTTTTTAATTTTTTTTTTATAATTTTGTCTTTTTTTTCAATTGTTTTTGTTTTTTTATTGTTTTTTTTAGTTTTTCCTTTTTATTTTATTTTTTTTATTGTTTTTTTTCAATTGTTTTTGTTTTTTTTATTGCTGCTGCAAAAAACAGTAAGAGTTGTTGTTTTTGTTCTTTTATTGTTTTTTTTTTATTGTTTTTTCTTTTTTTTATTGTTTTTTTATTTATTTTATTGCTTTTTTTTTATTGTTTTTGTTTTTGAGAAAACAATAAAAAAAACAATAAAAAAAAGAATAAAAAAACAATAACAAAAACAAAAAAACAATAAAAAAAATAAAAACAATAAAAAAAAAACAATAAAAAATAAATGGAAGGCTATAATGTATTCCTTCACTTAGTTACATTCTGTACACATTACAATTTTTACTTTTAGCACTTAAAAAAAATAAATAAATAACCGGGTTTAGGCTGCAATCCTCACTCTAAATCACCAGATCTGGGGGGGGGTGAGCCGGTGAGGGATAGGTGGGCGATCCCACGAATGTAAATCACACCGGATAAGATGGGAACAATTAGATACAGAAACAATTAATGGCGCTCCCCATCGCTCCGGAATTCAATGGCTTTTTGCGGCGGGAGGCTCGGGAAGAAGTAAATCAGGTTCTGCTAATGAGGCCGTTAATGAAAGTTTTATTCCACTAAACCCAGAGTGAGGTGACGGACTGCGCTGTCACATCCCCGTCTTCACTAAACTAATCATCAAAATAATAGCAATCCCGCGTCTCGGAGGATTGGCTGGAGGAAGGAGATAAAGGCGGGTCCCCCGGCCAATGACTCCGAGGACTCAGCAATGACCCAACGTAACGATTCAAAGACCCCCGAGTTCTCGGGAAGAAACAAATCATTCCAAAAGATACGTAAAGTGGCACCCCCCTCCCCCTCCAAAAAAAAGCAGGTTATTTGCACCCCCTAGGTTGTCTGCGCATGCGTGGGGGAACTCAGTGCTTTCACATATAAGCTGCAGGTCTCTGCCAGGTCTTGAAGGCACATCTGGATTTTCAAAGATGGCGGAGCCGTAACGGTGATTGTGCTGTAATATATATATATTTATAGTATTTCATTGGAAATATATTTTATATATTTATTTTGTTTTGTTTTGTTCTGTGTATGTGTAAGAAAAATACAAGTTAAATAAAAAGCATTTCATTGGGGGGAAAAAGGACGGCGACACTGTTTAGAGGGGTGGGTAGGGTTACAGGTGGGGTTAGAGTTAGGGTAACAGGTGGGATTAGAGTTAGGGTTACAGGTGGGGTTAGAGTTAGGGTAACAGGTGGGGTTAGAGTTAGGGTTACAGGTGGGGTTAGAGTTAGGGTAACAGGTGGGGTTAGAGTTAGGGTTACGGGTGGGGTTAGAGTTAGGGTAACAGGTGGGGTTAGAGTTAGGGTTACGGGTGGGGTTAGAGTTAGGGTAACAGGTGGGGTTAGAGTTAGGGTTACAGGTAGGGTTAGAGTTAGGGTAACAGGTGGGGTTAGAGTTAGGGTTACAGGTGGGGTTAGAGTTAGGGTAACAGGTGGGGTTAGAGTTAAGGTTACGGGTGGAAGTAGAGTTAGGGTAACAGGTGGGGTTAGAGTTAGGGTTACAGGTAGGGTTAGAGTTAAGGGTTACAGGTGGGGTTAGAGTTAGGGTTACAGGTGGAAGTAGAGTTAGGGTAACAGGTGGGGTTAGAGTTAGGGTTACAGGTAGGGTTAGAGTTAAGGGTTACAGGTGGGGTTAGAGTTAGGGTAACAGGGGGAGTTAGAGTTAGGGTAACAGGTGGGATTAGAGTTAGGTCAACAGGGGGGGTTAGAGTTAGGGTAACAGGGGGGGTTAGAGTTAGGGTAACAGGGAGGGTTAGAGTTAGGGTTACAGGTGGGGTTAGAGTTCAGGTTACAGGTGGGGTTAGAGTTAAGGGTTACAGATGGGGTTAGAGTAAGGGTAACAGGGGGAGTTAGAGTTAGGGTTACAGGTGGGAGTAGAGTTAGGGTAACAGGTGGGATTAGAGTTAGGGTAACAGGGAGGGTTGGAGTTAGGGTTACAAGTGGGGTTATAGTTAGGGTTACAGGGTGGGATTAGAGTTAGGGTAACAGGTAGGGTTAGAGTTAGGGTAACAGGTGGGGTTAGAGTTAGGGTTACAGGTGGTATTAGAGTTAGGGTAACAGGTGGGATTAGAGTTAGGGTAACAGGGAGGGTTAGAGTTAGGGTTACAGGTGGGGTTAGAGTTAGGGTTACAAGTGGGGTTATAGTTAGGGTTACAGGGGGAGTTAGAGTTAGGGTAACAGGGGGAGTTAGAGTTAGGGTTACAGGGTGGGATTAGAGTTAGGGTAACAGGGGGAGTTAGAGTTAGGGTTACAGGTAGGGTTAGAGTTAGGGTAACAGGGGAAGTTAGAGTTAGGGTTACAGGTAGGGTTAGAGTTAGGGTTACAGGTAGGGTTAAAGTTAGGGTAACAGGTGGGATTAGAGTTAGGGTTACAGGGGGAGTTAGAGTTAGGGTAACAGGTAGGGTTAGAATTAGGGTTACTGGGGGAGTTAGAGTTAGGGTTACCGGTACGGTTAGAGTTAGGGTTACAGGTAGGGTTAGAGTTAGGGTAACAGGTAGGGTTAGAGTTAGGGTTACAGGGGGAGTTAGAGTTAGGGTAACAGGTAGGGTTAGAATTAGGGTTACTGGGGGAGTTAGAGTTAGGGTTACCGGTACGGTTAGAGTTAGGGTAACAGGTAGGGTTAGAGTTAGGGTAACAGGTAGGGTTAGAGTTAGGGTTACAGGTGGGGTTAGAGTTAGGGTAACAGGGGGAGTTAGAGTTAGGGTTACAGGTAGGGTTAGAGTTAGGGTAACAGGTGGGATTAGAGTTAGGGTAACAGGTGGAATTAGAGTTAGGGTTACAGGGGGAGTTAGAGTTAGGGTTACAGGTAGGGTTAGAGTTAGGGTAACAGGTGGGATTAGAGTTAGGGTAACAGGTGGGATTAGAGTTAGGGTAAGAGGTGGGGTTAATATTAGGGTTACAGGTGGGGTTAGAGTTAGGGTAACAGGTGGGATTAGAGTTAGGGTAACAGGTGGGATTAGAGTTAGGGTAACAGGTGTGATTAGAGTTAGGGTAACAGTTGGGGTTAGAGTTAGGGTTACAGGTGGGGTTAAAGTTAGGGTAACAGGTAGGGTAAGAGTTAGGGTAACAGGTGGGGTTAGAGTTAGGGTAACAGGTAGGGTTAAAGTTAGGGTAACATGTAGGGTTAGAGTTAGGGTAACAGGTGGGGTTAGAGTTAGGGTTACAGGTGGGGTTACAGTCAGGGTAACAGGTAGGGTTAGAGTTAGGGTAACAGGTGGGATTAGAGTTAGGGTAACAGGTAGGGTTAGAGTTAGGGTAACAGGTGGGGTTAGAGTTAGGGTTACAGGTGGGGTTAGAGTTAGGGTAACAGGTGGGATTAGAGTTAGGGTAACAGGTAGGGTTAGAGTTAGGGTAACAGGTAGGTTTAGAGTTAGGGTAACAGGGTGTGGTTAGAGTTAGGGTTACCGGGAGGATTAGAGTTAAGGTAAAGGATGGGTAAAGTTGGGATTATGGTGAGAACTAATGTGAGGGTTACAGGGACTGTTAGTTCTAGGGTTTTAGGGTTTCAGGGTCTGTGTTAACTTTGGGGGAGGAGGAGAATGATTCTCAGGTAGCCTTAGAATGGGGCGTCAGTCTACACCACGATCTCTGTGCCGAAATTTACAGGTACTTTGTAACTTTTGTATCTCTTGTTTCATCCGTTCACTTTGTACAATAATTCAGATATTTTCCCTCGTGAAGTTAAAATGGAACTTTCTCTCTCATATCCATAAATAGAACTTTCTCTCTCATATCCATAAATGTGACTTTATATCTCATATCCATGAATGGAACTTTCTCTCTCATATCCATAAATGGAACTTTCTCTCTCATATCCATGAATGGAACTTTCTCTATTATATCCATGAATGGAACTTTCTCTCTCATATCCATAAATGGAACTTTCTCTCTCATATCCATAAATGGAACTTTCTCTCTCATATCCATAAATGGAACTTTCTCTCTCATATCCATAAATGGAACTTTCTCTCTCATATCCATGAATGGAACTTTCTCTATTATATCCATGAATGGAACTTTCTCTATTATATCCATAAATGGAACTTTCTCTCTCATATCCATAAATGGAACTGTCTCTCATATCCATGAATGGAAGATGAATAGACAAGGTCTGTCTTTAGTTTTTGGATGAATTGTTTGGAGGAAAATGTTCCGTTCTGAGGACCTTCGGCATGAAAACAAAGCTTTTGAGTTCTAGGTCTCTCTACTTCATAAAATGCTATCTGACAGTGAGCCCCGCCCCCCATCAGCAATTTGTAATAACCTCACCAATGAGGAAAGTGTGACCTTCATTATCCGCTCTTTAATCAAAAAATTATATTTCTGATATTAGATTAGATTACTGATGAGCTTTTTACTGACGGCAATTTCCGCAATAATAATGAGAATTTAGTGGAGGTCGTCTTTTTATATGTCCATCAATTCATTAGAGCCTGGAGGTACAGAACCATCCCGGAATGCCATGTATATCTGTTTTGGTGGGGGGTCCAGAGGCGGCTCTAGGCTTTGTGAGGCCTTAGGCAAAACTTGACATGGGGGCCCCACTCACACCCATGATGGGAAACATTATTCAAGGACAAGAGTCTCTTTCCCACGATCCTGGCAGGTGGTTTTGGGGGTCTGAGTGCCGGGGGCTTATCGGAATCTGGAAGCCCCCTTTAACGAGGTGGCCCCCAGATCCTGCTCTTTAATACCTAAGGGACGGGGGCCACCTGGTGATGTCACCTGCTGAACCCGCCCCCTTGTAATGTCATTGACTGAGGGCATGCTGGGTTATTGACGTCACAAGGGGTGGTGTCACTGATATCCACTGGTTGTTAGGGACGCTGGCGACCCCCGCTCCTGAGTCAGGGCTCTTAACGCTGCCTGAGCACGGCAGCGTTAAGGTCCCCTGTCCTTCAAATGCATTGGGCAAGTTAGGCGGCCGTGAGGCCCCGGTAAATACGAGGCCTTAGGCGACCGCCTAATTTGCCTAAATAAAGAGCCACCTCTGGGGGAGTCAATAGTGTTGAGCGAACAGTTCAGCCCAATCATGAGTTTGCGACGATCATTGGCTGTTCGGCCCGTTCGTCCAAAACACCTGAATTTGTGGGACGTTGAGCGGGGGTTGCACAGTGCATTTTGCATCCCCTGATTGGGCAGGGTATAGAAGTGCACTATGTACAGAGTGCAGGGTTCAGGAGTGTGCTATGAACAGAGTGCAGGGTATAGAAGAGCACTATGTACAGAGTGCAGGGTTCAGGAGTGTGCTGTGTATGGAGTGCAGGGTATAGAAGTGCACTATGTACAGAGTGCAGACTTCAGGAGCGTGCTATGTACAGAGTACAGGGTATAGAAGAGCACTATATACAGAGTGCAGAGTGAAGGAGTGCGCTATGTATAGAGTGCAGGGTATATAAGTGCACTATGTACAGAGTGCAGGGTATATAGGTGCACTATGTACAGAGTGCAGGGTATGGAAGTGCACTGTGTACAGTGTGCAGGGTATAGAAGTGCACTGTGTACAGAGTGTAGAGTATAGAAGTGCACTATGTACAGAGTGCAGACTTCAGGAGCGTGCTATGTACAGAGTACAGGGTATAGAAGAGCACTATATACAGAGTGCAGAGTGAAGGAGTGCGCTATGTACAGAGTACAGGGTATAGAAGTGCACTATGTACAGAGTGCAGGGTATAGAAGTGCACTGTATACAGAGTGTAGAGTATAGAAGTGCACTATGTACAGAGTGCAGACTTCAGGAGCGTGCTATGTACAGAGTACAGGGTATAGAAGAGCACTATATACAGAGTGCAGAGTGAAGGAGTGCGCTATGTATAGAGTGCAGGGTATATAAGTGCACTATGTACAGAGTGAAGGGTATAGAAGTGCACTGTGTACAGAGTGCAGGGTATAGAAGTGCACTATGTACAGAGTGCAGGGTTCAGGAGTGTGCTATGAACAGAGTGCAGGGTATAGAAGAGCACTATGTACAGAGTGCAGACTTCAGGAGTGTGCTATGTACAGAGTACAGGGTATAGAAGTGCACTATGTACAGAGTGCAGGGTATAGAAGTGCACTGTATACAGAGTGTAGAGTATAGAAGTGCAATGTGTACAGAGTGTAGAGTTTAGAAGTGCACTATGTACAGAGTGCAGGGTATATAAGTGCACTATGTACAGAGTGCAGGGTATATAAGTGCACTATGTACAGAGTGCAGGGTATAGAAGTGCACTATGATCAGAGTGCAGGGTTCAGGAGTGCACTATGTACAGAGTGCAGGGTATAGAAGTGCACTATGTACAGAGTGCAGGGTATAGAAGTGCACTATGATCAGAGTGCAGGGTTCAGGAGTGCACTATGTACATTGATTATCAAGGTGCGGCTCTACAGATGACAAGTGCAGCACAAAACAACCTTTAAGCTCTTGCATTTTCCCGGCAAAATGACCAAATGGCCCCGAAGGCGGCGTCTCAGCCGGCAAACAGATGTTTTTCTTGCGTTTCTTAGTGTCAGACACAAACAAAAAGCTCAGAAATCGTTTCACAGCTGGATCTGTCCGTATTGTTCGGCGCTGAAAGGCTTCGCACATTCATGTGATAATCATGAGCTGAGAAGACAATGGAGGCACCGGGAACAATGGCGGCAGCTGCGGAACGAGAAGACGTGCAGAAGATACAAGTGTTGGCGTCCAATAGCGAATTGGGAAGACGTGTCATATAGAATGTCCAGGGGTTTCTAGAATTGTGGCCTAAAGACTCTCCTGCATTCCCAATGGCCGATTTGTAAAGCCAAACTCCAGGCAAACACCTAAACACGCGGTTGGGTTGATGACCTCTTCCATTTCTCCAGTTTGGTCGGCGGCCCGTCTCCAGTTTACTTATTTGACAAAGAGGGGTTGTCACCAGACTCATGATGTCATCACTCTGCTGTCTCCTCATCAGTGGTGGCTGGTGCTCCATTTTTGGGGGGGGGGGGGTGGAAAACAAACCCCCACCCCCTCTATGCCCAGCCTCTTCCCCCCCCCCCCGTCGCTCGCTCATCCCCCCACCAGCCCCGCACTTACACCATCTAGGTCATGGCCAGCTTCGGCTCCTTTCTGTGTCTCCTCCTCCTCGACGGCTTCACAACAGCTTCCCCTGCGTCTCTTCCTCATCGTGGGCCAATACAGTCGCCTCTCCTCTCGGCCAATCGGGTCTTAGGACCCACTTCCTGATTGGCCGGGAGTACAATCATGAAGACAATAGCAAATTAAAATTTTCTTATGTCACACAACTGGGTGGGCTCAGGGCACAGTGAGCTGTGCCCCAAGCCCACCCTTTCAGGGGTGTGCTATATACAGCGTGAATGTTTCATGGATGTGCTATGTACAGAGTGGATGTTTCAGGGGTGAGCTATGTATAGAGTGAAGGTTTCAGCGGTGCGTTATGTACAGAGTGAAGGTTTCAGGGGTGCGCTGTGTAAAGAGTGAAGGTTTCTGGGGTGTGCTATGTACAAAGTGAAGGTTTCAGGGGTGCGCTATGTACAAAGTGAAGGTTTCAGGAGTGCGCTATGTACAGAGTGAAGGATTCGGGGGTGCGCTATGTACAGAGGGAAGGTTTTAGGGGTGCGTTATGTACAGAGTGAAGGTTTTAGGAGTGCGCTATGTACAGGGTGAAGGTTTTAGGGGTGCGCTATGTACAGAGTGAAGGTATCAGGGGTGCGCTATGTACAAAGTGAAGGTTTCAGCAGTGCGTTATGTACAGAGTGAAGGTTTCAGAGGTACGCTATGTACAGAGTGATGGCTTTGGGGGTATGCTATGTACAAAGTGAAGGTTTCAGGGGAGCACTATGTACAGAGGGAAGGTTTTGGGGGTGCGCTATGTACAGGGTGAAGGTTTTGGGGGTTTGCTATGTATAAAGTGCAGGTTTCGGGGGTGCGCTATGTACAGAGTGAAGGTTTCAGGGGCGCGCTATGTACAGAGTGAAGGTTTTGGTGGGTGTTATGTACAGAGTGAAGATTTCAGGGGTGCGCTATGTATGGAGTGAAGGTTTCAGGGGTGCGCTATGTACAGAGTGAAGGATTCTGGGGTGCGCTATGTACAGAGTGAAGGCCGTTGCTGCGGGGATGTTTTAGGATGAGTGAAGTGAAGGGGCCGGTAAATATGTATTCATCAGCCTCTTCCCTTTCTGAATGAACACAGCGAATGATCGGTAGTGTGCGTTTGATCTTTGGGGTGCACACCCTAATGTAATAGGCCCCACCCACCTATGATGATCCAGTGTGTGTGCACAACAAGACAAAGACTCCATCAATGGCGTTCCGCTGAACTGCCTCAATACTCTCTCATTCTAAAACACTTTGATGTGTGAAATTCCAGCAAATGCGACTTTCTTTCTTTTTTTCTGCACGGATAATTAAGCCGCATTGTCGCTAGGAATGTAATGGCTTGATTCCATATGTTAGTGTCATCTCGTAAAAGCACCCCCCCCCCCCCCCCACAATCCCTGTTTTGTGTAAAACCGAACGACGCGGCGGATTCCACAGAGGTTTTTTTTTTTGGGTGCTGAGCTCGACGGAATGTCGCGATGAATTCCGGAGCCACGCGGTTCCATTGGCACATCTTCCTAGAACAGGGTTTTTCCGTTTAATCCGCCCGATGTCATTTTGGCGCGCCGGTAAATCTCCTCCGGTGCTGATCAGAAAACACGACAGCTCAGGGTCAGATGACCGGCAGCAGCAGCGCAGCCCCGCTTTCACTGATATAACAGTTCATTATTAATTGTCAGTAGGCATCTGTTCGCTTATAATTGGCGCAGTATCTTCCCCCCATTAAAGTGTGTGTATTGCGGGAACTGCGATGGTAATGAGGCTCGCCGCTGACACCGCAAGGCCTTCTGCTTGAAGACAAAATGTAGAACATTTTATGAAGTGGAACCATTTTTTATCTTTACGGCCCGGGTTGTCAAAGTGAGAGTTTTCCTGGCCTAGAATGCAGTGACAGCTGGTGCTCAAAATGTCTGGGGGGCGCAAACAAACGGAAAAAAAATCAATTGCAGCCTCAATGTGCCCATCAAGCGCAGCCACTGTGCCATGCCATCAATTGTCGCTACTGTGCCATCAATTGTCGCTACTGTGCCATCAAACGCAGCCACTGTGCCATCAATTGTCACCACTGTGCCATGCCATCAATTGTCGCCACTGTGCCATGCCATCAATTGTCCCCACTTTGCCATCAATTGTCACCACCGTGCCATGCCATCAATTGTCACCACTGTGCCATCAATTGTCACCACCGTGCCATGCCATCAATTGTCACCACTGTGCCATCAATTGTCACCACTGTGCTATGCCATCAATTGTCCCCACTTTGCCATCAATTGTCGCCACTGTGCCATGCCATCAATTGTCGCCACTGTGCCATGCCATCAATTGTCGCCACTGTGCCATGCCATCAATTGTCATCACTGTGCCATGCCATCAATTGTCATCACTGTGCCATGCCATCAATTGTCGCCACTGTGCCATGCCATCAATTGTCACCACTGTGCCATGCCATCAATTGTCGCCACTGTGCCATGCCATCAATTGTCACCACTGTGCCATGCCATCAATTGCCGTCAGTTTTCCCCCGCCCAGCACTTACCTTTCTCGGGTCAGCCATCCTCTTCCAGACCTCCACGTTCCCTAGATGTCTTCTCCCGCCCTCAATGTCACTTCAGCCAATCAGGTTACTGGTAACCAGACCCGGTGAACCTGATTGGCTGAGAGGCGTGTGGCTGTGCGCCCTGTGGTTAACTATTTGGAAGCCGATTAAAGCCCACAGGCTGCAATCGGGAAGCCTATCACAGCCAGCTAGACACTTCCAAAACACACCCACCGCCGGCCACAGCTGTAATTGAGATGGGCGGCAGCGGAGCCGGCGACAATACAGAGAGAGAGAAAGGGGGCGGCACTCCTGCGCCCACTATGGATGCAAGGCCGGGTTCACACTGGCGCACTGCATTTTGGCCGTGGCGCGTATGTGTAGCACGGCATGTAAAGGCAGGCGTCTCAATACTTTTGGTAATATATTATTGTATATTAAAATAATTGACACTTTTTTTTTTGGTTTCTGATTCCAGCGTTTTTAACCCGCTGCCGTCTCTCCGCCAGTTTCTCGTTTTTATCCTCCTCCCGGAGGACCTCCCTCGATACATAAAAATGTGTGTTTTGAAAGCCTCTTAAAACAAAGTAAGTGCGCCCGCGGTGAGAGAGACTATGGATTTGCACATAAAACGATGACATATCTGCGAGTGTAGGGCCTCGCGTCCAAGCAATGCGCTCCCGTAAAAGACGGCGGCACGCGGATGAATTAACGGGAGTGCGCTGGGGATAATCTCTGATATAAAGGAAGAAAGAAAAAGAAGAAAGAAAAAGAAGAAAGAAAAAGAAGAAAGAAAAAGAAAAGCATGCTGGAAGTTTTCTGGGAATAATCTCTGATATAAAGGAAGGAAAAAAAAAAGAAAAAGATCAAGAAAGAGAAAAAAGAAAAAAGAAACAGAAAAAAAGAAAAAAAGGAAAAAGAAAGAGAAAAAAGAAGAAAGAAGAAAGAAAAAGAAAAAAGACAAAAGAAAAAAAGGAAAAAGAAAACGAGAAAGGAAAAAAGAAAGAGAAAAAAGATAAAAAGGAAAAAGAAAGAGAAAAAAGAAGAAAGAAAAAGAAAGGCATGCTGGAAGTTTTCTGCCTCATCCCTGGGATGGGAATAATCTCTGATATAAAGGAAGAAAAAAAAAAAAGAAAAAAGGAAAAAGAAAAAACGAAAGAAAGAGAAAAAAGACAAAAGAAAAAAAAAGGAAAAAGCAAAAGAGAAAAGCAAAAAGAAAAAGAAGGAAGAAAAAGAAGAAAGAAAAAGAAAGGCATGCTGGAAGTTGTCTGCCTCATCCCTGAGATGGGAATAATCTCTGATATAAAGGAAGAAAAAAAAAAAAAAAGATCAAGAAAGAGAAAAAATAAAAAAGAAAGAGAAAAAAAGGAAAAAGAAAGCGAAAAAAGAAGAAAGAAGAAAGAAAAAGAAAAAAGACAAAAGAAAAAAAAGGAAAAAGAAAAAGAGAAAGGAAAAAAGAAAAAGAAAGAGAAAAAATAAAAAAGAAAGAAAAAAGAAAAAAGAGAAAAAAGAAAGAGAAAAAAGATAAAAAGGAAAAAGAAAGAGAAAAAAGAAGAAAGAAAAAGAAAGGCATGCTGGAAGTTTTCTGCCTCATCCCTGAGATGGGAATAATCTCTGATATAAAGGAAGAAAAAAGGAAAAAGAAAGAGAAAAAAGAAAGAAAAAAGAAGAAAGAAAAAGAAAAAAGACAAAAGAAAAAAAAGGAAAAAGAAAAAGAAAAAAGCAAAAAGAAAAAGAAGGAAGAAAAAGAAGAAAGAAAAAGAAAGGCATGCTGGAAGTTTTCTGCCTCATCCCTGGGATGGGAATAATCTCTGATATAAAGGAAGAACAAAAAAAAGAAAAAAGGAAAAAGAAAAAACTAAAGAAAGAGAAAAAATAAAAAAGAAAGAGAAAAAAGATAAAAAGGAAAAAGAAAGAGAAAAAAGAAGAAAGAAAAAGAAAGGCATGCTGGAAGTTTTCTGCCTCATCCCTGAGATGGGAATAATCTCTGATATAAAGGAAGAAAAAGGAAAAAGAACGAGAAAAAAGAAAGAAAAAAGAAGAAAGAAAAAAGACAAAAGAAAAAAAAGGAAAAAGAAAAAGAGAAAAGCAAAAAGAAAAAGAAGGAAGAAAAAGAAGAAAGAAAAAGAAAGGCATGCTGGAAGTTGTCTGCCTCATCCCTGAGATGGGAATAATCTCTGATATAAAGGAAGAAAAAAAAAAAAAAAGATCAAGAAAGAGAAAAAATAAAAAAGAAAGAGAAAAAAAGGAAAAAGAAAGCGAAAAAAGAAGAAAGAAGAAAGAAAAAGAAAAAAGACAAAAGAAAAAAAAGGAAAAAGAAAAAGAGAAAGGAAAAAAGAAAAAGAAAGAGAAAAAATAAAAAAGAAAGAGAAAAAAGATAAAAAGGAAAAAGAAAGAGAAAAAAGAAGAAAGAAAAAGAAAGGCATGCTGGAAGTTTTCTGCCTCATCCCTGAGATGGGAATAATCTCTGATATAAAGGAAGAAAAAAGGAAAAAGAAAGAGAAAAAAGAAAGAAAAAAGAAGAAAGAAAAAGAAAAAAGACAAAAGAAAAAAAAGGAAAAAGAAAAAGAAAAAAGCAAAAAGAAAAAGAAGGAAGAAAAAGAAGAAAGAAAAAGAAAGGCATGCTGGAAGTTTTCTGCCTCATCCCTGGGATGGGAATAATCTCTGATATAAAGGAAGAACAAAAAAAAGAAAAAAGGAAAAAGAAAAAACTAAAGAAAGAGAAAAAATAAAAAAGAAAGAGAAAAAAGATAAAAAGGAAAAAGAAAGAGAAAAAAGAAGAAAGAAAAAGAAAGGCATGCTGGAAGTTTTCTGCCTCATCCCTGAGATGGGAATAATCTCTGATATAAAGGAAGAAAAAAGGAAAAAGAAAGAGAAAAAAGAAAGAAAAAAGAAGAAAGAAAAAGAAAAAAGACAAAAGAAAAAAAAGGAAAAAGAAAAAGAGAAAAGCAAAAAGAAAAAGAAGGAAGAAAAAGAAGAAAGAAAAAGAAAGGCATGCTGGAAGTTGTCTGCCTCATCCCTGAGATGGGAATAATCTCTGATATAAAGGAAGAAAAAGGAAAAAGAACGAGAAAAAAGAAAGAAAAAAGAAGAAAGAAAAAAGACAAAAGAAAAAAAAGGAAAAAGAAAAAGAGAAAAGCAAAAAGAAAAAGAAGGAAGAAAAAGAAGAAAGAAAAAGAAAGGCATGCTGGAAGTTGTCTGCCTCATCCCTGAGATGGGAATAATCTCTGATATAAAGGAAGAAAAAAAAAAAAAAAGATCAAGAAAGAGAAAAAATAAAAAAGAAAGAGAAAAAAAGGAAAAAGAAAGCGAAAAAAGAAGAAAGAAGAAAGAAAAAGAAAAAAGACAAAAGAAAAAAAAGGAAAAAGAAAAAGAGAAAGGAAAAAAGAAAAAGAAAGAGAAAAAATAAAAAAGAAAGAGAAAAAAGATAAAAAGGAAAAAGAAAGAGAAAAAAGAAGAAAGAAAAAGAAAGGCATGCTGGAAGTTTTCTGCCTCATCCCTGAGATGGGAATAATCTCTGATATAAAGGAAGAAAAAAGGAAAAAGAAAGAGAAAAAAGAAAGAAAAAAGAAGAAAGAAAAAGAAAAAAGACAAAAGAAAAAAAAGGAAAAAGAAAAAGAAAAAAGCAAAAAGAAAAAGAAGGAAGAAAAAGAAGAAAGAAAAAGAAAGGCATGCTGGAAGTTTTCTGCCTCATCCCTGGGATGGGAATAATCTCTGATATAAAGGAAGAACAAAAAAAAGAAAAAAGGAAAAAGAAAAAACTAAAGAAAGAGAAAAAATAAAAAAGAAAGAGAAAAAAGATAAAAAGGAAAAAGAAAGAGAAAAAAGAAGAAAGAAAAAGAAAGGCATGCTGGAAGTTTTCTGCCTCATCCCTGAGATGGGAATAATCTCTGATATAAAGGAAGAAAAAGGAAAAAGAACGAGAAAAAAGAAAGAAAAAAGAAGAAAGAAAAAAGACAAAAGAAAAAAAAGGAAAAAGAAAAAGAGAAAAGCAAAAAGAAAAAGAAGGAAGAAAAAGAAGAAAGAAAAAGAAACGGCATGCTGGAAGTTGTCTGCCTCATCCCTGAGATGGGAATAATCTCTGATATAAAGGAAGAAAAAAAAAAAAAAAGATCAAGAAAGAGAAAAAATAAAAAAGAAAGAGAAAAAAAGGAAAAAGAAAGCGAAAAAAGAAGAAAGAAGAAAGAAAAAGAAAAAAGACAAAAGAAAAAAAAGGAAAAAGAAAAAGAGAAAGGAAAAAAGAAAAAGAAAGAGAAAAAATAAAAAAGAAAGAGAAAAAAGATAAAAAGGAAAAAGAAAGAGAAAAAAGAAGAAAGAAAAAGAAAGGCATGCTGGAAGTTTTCTGCCTCATCCCTGAGATGGGAATAATCTCTGATATAAAGGAAGAAAAAAGGAAAAAGAAAGAGAAAAAAGAAAGAAAAAAGAAGAAAGAAAAAGAAAAAAGACAAAAGAAAAAAAAGGAAAAAGAAAAAGAAAAAAGCAAAAAGAAAAAGAAGGAAGAAAAAGAAGAAAGAAAAAGAAAGGCATGCTGGAAGTTTTCTGCCTCATCCCTGGGATGGGAATAATCTCTGATATAAAGGAAGAACAAAAAAAAGAAAAAAGGAAAAAGAAAAAACTAAAGAAAGAGAAAAAATAAAAAAGAAAGAGAAAAAAGATAAAAAGGAAAAAGAAAGAGAAAAAAGAAGAAAGAAAAAGAAAGGCATGCTGGAAGTTTTCTGCCTCATCCCTGAGATGGGAATAATCTCTGATATAAAGGAAGAAAAAAGGAAAAAGAAAGAGAAAAAAGAAAGAAAAAAGAAGAAAGAAAAAGAAAAAAGACAAAAGAAAAAAAAGGAAAAAGAAAAAGAGAAAAGCAAAAAGAAAAAGAAGGAAGAAAAAGAAGAAAGAAAAAGAAAGGCATGCTGGAAGTTGTCTGCCTCATCCCTGAGATGGGAATAATCTCTGATATAAAGGAAGAAAAAAAAAAAAAAAAGATCAAGAAAGAGAAAAAATAAAAAAGAAAGAGAAAAAAAGGAAAAAGAAAGCGAAAAAAGAAGAAAGAAGAAAGAAAAAGAAAAAAGACAAAAGAAAAAAAAGGAAAAAGAAAAAGAGAAAGGAAAAAAGAAAAAGAAAGAGAAAAAATAAAAAAGAAAGAGAAAAAAGAAAAAAGATAAAAAGGAAAAAGAAAGAGAAAAAAGAAGAAAGAAAAAGAAAGGCATGCTGGAAGTTTTCTGCCTCATCCCTGAGATGGGAATAATCTCTGATATAAAGGAAGAAAAAAGGAAAAAGAAAGAGAAAAAAGAAAGAAAAAAGAAGAAAGAAAAAGAAAAAAGACAAAAGAAAAAAAAGGAAAAAGAAAAAGAAAAAAGAAAAAAGAAAAAGAAGGAAGAAAAAGAAGAAAGAAAAAGAAAGGCATGCTGGAAGTTTTCTGCCTCATCCCTGGGATGGGAATAATCTCTGATATAAAGGAAGAAAAAAAAAAAGAAAAAGATCAAGAAAGAGAAAAAATTAAAAAGAAAGAGAAAAAAAGGAAAAAGAAAGAGAAAAAAGAAGAAAGAAGAAAGAAAAAGAAAAAAGACAAAAGAAAAAAAGGAAAAAGAAAAAGAGAAAGGAAAAAAGAAAAAGAAAGAGAAAAAATAAAAAAGAAAGAGAAAAAAGATAAAAAGGAAAAAGAAAGAGAAAGAGAAAAAAGAAGAAAGAAAAAGAAAGGCATGCTGGAAGTTTTCTGCCTCATCCCTGGGATGGGAATAATCTCTGATATAAAGGAAGAAAAAAAAAAGAAAAAAGGAAAAAGAAAAAACTAAAGAAAGAGAAAAAATAAAAAAGAAAGAGAAAAAAGATAAAAAGGAAAAAAAAAGAGAAAAAAGAAGAAAGAAAAAGAAAGGCATGCTGGAAGTTTTCTGCCTCATCCCTGAGATGGGAATAATCTCTGATATAAAGGAAGAAAAAGGAAAAAGAAAGAGAAAAAAGAAAGAAAAAAGAAGAAAGAAAAAAGACAAAAGAAAAAAAAGGAAAAAGAAAAAGAGAAAAGCAAAAAGAAAAAGAAGGAAGAAAAAGAAGAAAGAAAAAGAAAGGCATGCTGGAAGTTGTCTGCCTCATCCCTGAGATGGGAATAATCTCTGATATAAAGGAAGAAAAAAATGAAAAAGAGAGAGAAAAAAGAAAAAAGGAAAAAGAAAAAGAAAGAGAAAAAAGAAAGAAATAAGGAAAAAGACAAAAGACAAAAGAAAAAGAAAGAGAAAGAGAAAGAGAAAGAGAAAGAAGAAAGAAGAAAGAAAAAAGACAAAAGAGGAAAAAGAAAGAAGAAACGCCTGCTGGAAGTTTCCTGCCTCGCCCTGTTCTCTCGATCTCCCCGGTGATTTATGAGTTTCATCGTAATGGAGAACGAGACGAAATCCGTCAAAATTCCCGACCATTTTAATGCTTCATCTTCAATTTTCTTCCAGAATTAATCTTGACTTAGTCAAACTTGATCTATTGTAATTAGATTTTTTCGTACAGCTCCGTACAATTAAAATTGTTTTGGTGGAGAATAAGAGATTCCGACCCCATTACTCATTCCCCAAAATAGCCTCCCTGATTGGATTTTCACAGTCTCATTAATCCAATGAGGGGCTGAATACACTTCCTGTGATGAAATAGATCCCGGCCTTCATCTGTTTTATAACAGATAGCTGCCAGACGGAGGGAATTTCCGCTGTGTGTTATCATTGCCACACACGGCACAGAAATGAAAGCCGGCCTGTCGGGTTCCTAGGGTCAGGGCCGTTTAAGGCAGGGCAAAAGGGGAAGCTTCCCTGGGCCCTGTCATTGTTGTGGGGCCCAAAGCAGCTGCCTCATACTTGCCAACTATTCCAGTTTAAATTCCCTCGTCCCTTGAAGTTTTAGTCCTGTGCTGTGTTCTGATATCTCAGTGTGAAGTGCTGCTACTAATGCTGCCCAGCTCTGCCCTATTGTTGTGTACAGATGACTCACCTGCAGACCCGGTGTTTACCTGTAAATAACTCAGTGGCGGTGCGTCCACAGAGTGCACCACCACAGAAATACAATACATAGATTCATGCATTGCATTGCATTTTATGGTGAGCGGCTGAGCGCCGGCCATCTGAATAACGGCAGCTGGTTGGCTTTGGAAGTGCCTATCAGAGCCAGCGGCTCTGATATGTTTTCTGATTACAACCCCCGATTTTACAGGGCACATTGGCAACATTTAACAGGGCACAGTGGTGACAATTGATTATTGATGGCACAGTGGCGACAATTGATGGCACAGTGGTAACAATTGATGGCACAGTGGCTGTGTTTGATGGCATGGCACAGTGGTGACAATTGATGGGCACAGTGGTGACAATTGATGGCACAGTGGTAACAATTGATGGCACAGTGGCTGTGTTTGATGGCATGGCACAGTGGTGACAATTGATGGGCACAGTGGTGACAATTGATGGCACAGTGGTAACAATTGATGGCACAGTGGCTGTGTTTGATGGCATGGTACAGTGGTGACAGTTGATGGGCACAGTGGTGACAATTGATGGGACATTGGTGACAATTGATGGCACAGTGGTGACAATTGATGGGCACAGTGGTGACAATTGATGGGCACAGTGGCTGCGTTTGATGCCATGGCACAGTGGTGACAATTGATGGGCACAGTGGTGACAATTGATGGCACAGTGGCTGCGTTTGATGCCATGGCACAGTGGTGACAATTGATGGGCACAGTGGTGACAATTGATGGCGCAGTGGCAACAATTGATGGCACAGTGGCTGCATTTGATGGGCACAGTGAGGCTGCAATTTTTTTTTTTTTGCTAGTTTGTTTGCCCCCCCCCCAACAAAAAATATTTGAGCACAGTGGTAACAATTGATGGCACACTGGCTGCGTTTGATGGCATGACACATTGGTGACAATTGATGGGCACAGTGGTGACAATGGACACAGTGGTGACAATTGATGGCACAGTGGCTGCATTTGATGGGCACAGTGAGGCTGCAATTTTTTTTTTTTTTGTTTGTTTGCGCCCCCCCCCCCCCCCCCCCAAAAAAAAAAAATTTGAGCACCAGCCGCCACTGCGGTGAGAAGTAGAACTCTTCGGACTTTTCCATGGCCGCCCCCAGAATGAATATTTCAGAGGTGTTCTTGGCAAAGTTCTTTGTGCGGTGATAACGGAACTCTTCAGACGAGGCGCTTCACGGCGTAGAACCCGGCGCAAACATAACCGGCGTGCCGTCTGGTACAAGAGGGATCCTAACTATGTGTAATTATGTTTTTATTGGACGATTGAACACTGATGTGCGCATCTCGCTGGTTTATGAATCAGATCAGCATCTTTGAACGTGTAAAATATTAATAACAAAGTCCGGCGTTGGTCTTCGTCCAATAAAGATTTAATGGATGATTTAGAATCACAGTTGGGCCCCCCCCCCCCCGGCGCATAATTTCAGCCATAATGTAAAATCGCATTAATAAGCCTCGGCATTAGTGACCATTATCGCTCGGAAATTACGCCTCATCGCTCCAGTCCCGTTATTTGCTTATTCTGCTTCATCTTGAAGGGGTTGGGATAAAATACGCACTTAAAATCACGGCGGTTCAGTCCGAGTTTAATGAAGAAATCGGAAGTTTAGATGAAACTCGTGGAAAAAGTTTTACAAAGAGGACCTGTAGTGATATTTTCCATCCTCTGGCCTAACACATGTACTGTAATTACACTATATTGCCAAAAATATTGGGACGCCTCCCTTTACATGCACATGAACTTTACATGTTTTAAGAAGCTTTCAAAACGCACATTTCTGTATAAATGAACTTCCTGCCATGTGTCAGGTCACCTGTGGCCAGATGACAAGTGCACCCCGTTGGAGTCAGGGGTGCACCACAGGGTAGTGAAACCTGTAGCTGACTGCTGCGGATGGACCACAGAGTGCATATGGAGGAGAGGTTCGCTGGGGCACAAACAGGGATCCTACAGACAGCTTGAGCCCAAGATTCCCCAGGGCATGGAGTCTGAGACCCAGCTTGGTGTTCACCAGAGCCTCTAGTGGTGAGGATGGCCTTCGCTGCAACTGGGTCCAGGTCGCGGCCCCCGGAGTCCCCTAGGTCACGCTCCGTAGGGAGAGGGAGGAAGCAGCACACAGGACACAAGCGATAATGGAGGGAAGCCGAGGTTGGGGCAACAAGCAGACGAGGATAACCAAGGGACAGGCCAAGGGTCAGGGTCAGGCCCCGTACACACGGCAGAGAACCTCGACGGGCGGAACACATCGTTCCGCCCGTCAAGGTTCTCTGCCGGCCGTCAGAATCGGCGACCCGCCCGTCGGGAAAGGCAGCCTGCCATTCATCCCGACGGGCCGTCGAGCAAATAGAGAACCTGTTCTCTATTTGCTCGACGGGTTCCCCGGCGGGCGGGGCTCGCCGAGAGCGTACACACGGCCGAGGTTCTCGGCAGAATGCGGCTCCCAGCGAGGTTCTCGCTGGTTTCTGCCGAGAACCTCGGCCGTGTGTACGGGGCTTCACAGGCAAACAGGAGCAGTCAGAGACAAGCCAAAGTCGGTACACAGAAATAACGTAGCACACGGCAAGCAGGAACACAATACTAACAAACAACGTTGATTAGCAAAGCAGACCTGCAGTGCAGTGGTTAATATAGAGTTCCTGGGATGGCCTGGGGTGGAGCCATACAGGGAGGAGAGATGATAAAGGCACGAGAAAGAGAGTCAGGCCTCTAATGAACACATGGAGAGAAGGTAAGCTGCCAGACATACTACATATCCATGACACCATGTCTCTGCACTTCCTGTTTGCAAGATTGTTGTGCTCTCTCCAGCCGATATCTTGCTCCTTTGCATACCTGTTACTGTCCTTTACTTTGCTACCACTTGGCTTGGTCATCGACTATGTTTCCGACTATCAGTTCCAGTGAAGGGAACTCTTAAGGCTTTGGCGTCCCAAGACATTTTGGACAATTTCATTCTCCCAACTTTGTGGGAACAGTTTCGGGACGGCCCCTTACTGTTCCAACATGGCTGCCCACCAGTGCACAAAGCAAGGTGGCAAGGTCTGCACCCCTTTAGACGTGATTTCCCTTTGGGAGCAGCTCAACAAAAATGACCTTTGTGTTGCAGGGGATGCCAAAAATCTGACTTGTATCTTAGTGCAGAATTCTGGGAAAATCAGTGAGCCAATCACACAAGCAGGAAATTACATTCCGGGGGGGGGGGGTATTCAGAGCCAAATATCATTTTGAAGTGCTAAATCATTTGTATGGAATTTGGTAATTATAACAAGAAAAGCAGTAAAATAAATCCCCTGCAGCCAGCAACACTAGATCCCCCAAGCAACAATAGAACCCACCTGTCAGAAACCATGAATCGGTCCGAGACAGAAGTACAAATACAGTAAATCACACTTGCATAATAATAATAATAAAAAGATAATCAGAGTAAGCATAGTCAAAACATAGCCGGAGTTCAGCAACCGGATCGGATAGTCAGCCAAGCCAAATGTCAGAGAGCCAGAGATGAACGTAGTAGAACAGCAAGCAGGATCTGGAGCCATAAGCAACATCAGCCAAGTAAGTCTTCAACAGGAACACAGGAGAAAGTCTTTGTGATGTTGACCAAGGAGAAGGCAGAGAGCAACTGAGCTGGACTGCTTAAGTAGGCAGGGCTGACAAGCTGGATCATCAACAGGTGAGTCACTGAGGAGAGATAGGTGCTGGCAATTAACCAACAGCTGAGCGGCCAGCCAAATGTCAGAGAGCCAGAGATATATGTAGTAGAACAGCACGCAGGATCTGGAGCCAGAAGGGACATCAGCCAAGCAGCAGGAACGCAGGAGAAAGTCTCTGTGATGTTGACCAAGGCGAAGGCAGAGAGCAACTGAGCTGGACGGCTTAAGTAGGCAGGACTGAGGAGCAGGATCATCAACAGGTGAGTCACTGTGGAGAGATAGGAGCTGGCAATTAGCCGACAGCTGAGCGGCCATCTCAGAGAAGGAAGGGCTGAGTCCAGCCCTGACAGGAGAAAAACCTCATGGTGCAGTATATCAACGTCATTCTGTGACGAAACAACGCAGGGAGGAGTCGGATGAGACACCACTGTACGCTGGGACGCGGTGGCCATCTTGCTGGTGGCAAATGCTGAATGCTTGCGCAAACACAAACAAGTTTTTAACTTGGAGCAGGTGAGTTCATCTCCTGTTTTATCTACAATAAATGCTGGTTGATGTACTGCACCATGAGGTTCTTCTCCTTTTATCTACATGGGATAAAACATTTGTGATGACCAAAATGATGTCAGAAACCATGAATTTAGACCGAGACAGAAGTACAGTTACAGTAAATCACACTTGTCTAATAATAAAAAGATAAACAGAGTAAGTGTAGTCAAAACATAGCCAGAGTTCCGGAACCGGATCGGATAGTCAGCCAAGCCAAATGTCAGAGAGCCAGAGATAAACATAGTAGAACAGCAAGCAGGATCTGGAGCCAGAATGTCAGCCAAGCACGTCTTTAACAGGAACGCAGTCTCTGTGATGTTGACCAAGGCGAAGGCAGAGAGCAACTGAGCTGGACGGCTTAAGTAGGCTGGACTGACGAGCAGGATCATCAACAGGTGAGTCACTGTGGAGAGATAGGAGCTGGCAATTAGCCGACAGCTGAGCGGCCAGCCAATTGTCAGAGAGCCAGACATATACATAGTAGATCAGCAAGCAGGATCTGGAGCCAGAAGGAATGTCAGCCAAGCAAGTCTTCAACAGGAACGCAGGAGAAAGTCTCTGTAAAGTTGACCAAGGCGAAGGCAGAGAGCAACTAAGCTGGACGGCTTAAGTAGGCAGAACTGACAAGCAGGATCATCAACAGGTGAGTCACTGTGGAGAGATAGGAGCTGGCAATTAGCCAACAGCTGAGCGGCCACTTGACCAAGGCGAAGGTAGAGAGCAACTGAGCTGGATGGCTTAAGTAGGCAGGACTGAGGAGCAGGATCATCAACAGGTGAGTTACTGTGGAGAGATAGGAGCTGGCAATTAGGAAACAGCTGAGCGGCCAGTTGACCAAGGCGAAGGCAGAGAGCAAGTGAGCTGGACGGCTTAAGTAGGCAGGACTGAGGAGCAGGATCATCAACAGGTGAGTTACTGTGGAGAGATAGGAGCTGGCAATTAGCTAACAGCTGAGCAGCCATCTCAGAGAAAGAAGGGCTGAGCCCAGCCCTGACATAGGTGAAAATAAAGGGGAAAAAGGCCTAAGAAGAAAACTAATGCAGCCATCACATCCACGGATTGGTGAGCTGCAATATATTGCATTAATATTTTCAAAAATAGATACAATTTTTTTTTCTCAGCAATTTGAAAGCACGGGAACTTTCCATGCACATAAATCATTAGTATGCTGCACCAAATCCAGCACCAACTTAAACATCTCCTAACTGTACGGCGACTTAATGCTTATTAAAGCCCTTCCTATTACAGCGATGGCTGACACGCCGGCTGACAGAGGTGCCGCTGCAATTCAGACGCTAAGCGAGCATCAAGGCAGAATCCCACGTCTCCCACGCAGATTGCCCATTTAAATCTCTTAGACGTGGCACCCAGCCACCTCGGCTCGCTACCTTGCGCGGCTCAGGTTGGCTCCGCTGATCCCGCTGTCACTTCTCCCTGCCAGACGAAGGAATATATTGGCAAGTTTGAAAAGTCGTCATGACATCTGCGAGGATAATCGCTCTTCACACTGAGCTCCCAGCAGAAGGGGGGGGTCACCATTTTGGAAATGGAGGGCAGCGCTGTCCCTGGTCACAGCCAAGGAGGAAGAAGAAGAAGACGTCTCGCTCAGAGAATTAATTAGGAGAGGAAGGTCGCTGAAAATTCCCTCGACATTTCTCGGCATGGCTGTAGGAGTAATATCTTTCATGAAATGCCGCCGGGAACAAAGTACTGCGGCTGTAAAATAATTAAAAAAAAGGAGGGGAGTAAATGTGCGGTCCGTATCGTTCCGAAACGCAATTCGAACACATTTTTTCGTTATTTCGGAAATTCGGATGTATAAGGTACATAGTTTGTCAGGTTGAAAAAAAAGACAACAAAGTCCATCCGGTTCAACCAATAAAAAGGGGAAAATAAAGTAAAACGAAAAAATTGTATCCAAGTTTCCGAATTACAATAGTAACAAATTTCAAACAAATCCGAAATAACGAACCCGAAATTTCAGACAAAATCCGAAATCAAATTTTTAATTAATTTGAAACGTTTAAATTCGAATTTCCGAATATAGTAGAATAGAACGGAAAATAAAGGAATAGAATAGCATAGAAAAGAAAGGGAAAAAAATAGAATAGAAAAGAAAAAGCAAGAATAGAATGGAATAGAATAGACTAGAAAAGACAATACTGGGGACAATACTAGACAATACTTGGAAATACTGGGGACAATACTGTGGACAATACTAGGGCAATACTGGGGACAATACTAGGGCAATACTGGAGACAATACTAGACAATACTTGGCAATACTGGGGACAATACTAGTCAATATTGGGAACAATACTGGGGACAATACTAGAGACAATACTAGACAATACTAGGCAATACTGGGAACAATACTAGACAATACTGGAGACAATACTAGTCAATATTGGGAACAATACTGGGGACAATACTAGGCAATACTGGGAAAAATACTAGGCAATACTGGGGACAATACTGGACAAAATACTAGGTAATACTGGAGACAATACTGGGGACAATACTAGACAATACTGGGGACAATACTGGGGACAATACTAGGCAATACTGGGGACAATACTGGGGACAATACTAGACAATACTGGGGACAATACTGGGGACAATACTAGGGCAAGACTGGGGACAATACTAGGCAATACTGGAGACAATACTAGGCAATACTGGAGACAATACTAGGCAATACTGGAGACAATACCGGGGACAATACTGGGGACAATACTAGACAATACTGGGGACAATACTAGGGCAATACTGGGGACAAAACTGGGGCCAATACTAGGCAATACTGGGGACAATACTAGGCAATACTGGGGCTAATACTAGGCAATACTAGGGACAATACTGGGGACAATACTAGGCAATACTAGGGACAATACTGGGGCTAATACTACAATACTAGGGACAATACTGGGGACAATACTAGGCAATACTAGGGACAATACTGGGGACAATACTAGTCAATACTGGGCACAATACTAGGCAATACTGGCCACAATACTAGGCAATACTGGGGACAATACTAGGCAATACTGGGGACAATACTGGGGACAATACTGGGGACAATACTAGGCAATACTGGGGACAATACTAGTCATTGCTGGGGACAATACTAGGCAGTACTAAGGACAATACTGGGGACAATACTAGTCATTGCTGGGGACAATACTAGGCAGTACTAGGGACAATACTGGGGACAATACTAGGCAATACTGGGAATTAGTCCTTTGCCTTCTGCCTGCCTATCCCAGTTCAGCTCCTCTTTGATCTGCTACACCGAGGCAGTTGCTCAGACACTGGAACTCTTGCCAAAGACAATAAATAGGCCGGCGAGTACTGGGGACAAAACTGAGGACATTACTGGGGACAAAACTGAAGACATTACTGTGGACAATACTAGTCAATACTGGGGACAATACTAGTCAATACTGGGGACAATACTAGGCAATACTGGGGACAATACTAGGCAATACTGGGGACAATACTAGGAAATACTGGGGACAATACTGGGGACAATACTAGGAAATACTAGGGACAATACTGGGGACAATACTAGTCAATACTGGGCACAATACCAGGCAATACTGGGCACAATACTAGGCAATACTGGGGACAATACTGGGGGCAATACTGGGGACAATACTAGTCATTGCTGGGGACAATACTAGGCAGTACTAGGGACAATACTGGGGACAATACTAGTCATTGCTGGGGACAATACTAGGCAGTACTAGGGACAATACTGGGGACAATACTAGTCATTGCTGGGGACAATACTAGGCAGTACTAGGGACAATACTGGGGACAATACTAGGCAATACTGGGAATTAGTCCTTTGCCTTCTGCCTGCCTATCCCAGTTCAGCTCCTCTTTGATCTGCTACACCGAGGCAGTTGCTCAGACACTGGAACTCTTGCCAAAGACAATAAATAGGCCGGCGAGTACTGGGGACAAAACTGAGGACATTACTGGGGACAAAACTGAAGACATTACTGTGGACAATACTAGTCAATACTGGGGACAATACTAGTCAATACTGGGGACAATACTAGGCAAAACTGGGGACAATACTAGGCAATACTGGGGACAATACTAGGAAATACTGGGGACAATACTGGGGACAATACTAGGAAATACTAGGGACAATACTGGGGACAATACTAGTCAATACTGGGCACAATACCAGGCAATACTGGGCACAATACTAGGCAATACTGGGGACAATACTAGTCATTACTGGGGACAATACTAGGCAGTACTGGGAATTAGTCCTTTGCCTTCTGCCTGCCTATTCCAGTTCATCTCCTCTTTGATCTGCTACACCGAGGCAGTTGCTCAGACACTGGAACTCTTTCCAAAGACAATAAATAGTCCGGCGAGTACTGGGGACAATACTGAGGACATTACTGGGGACAAAACTGAAGACATTACTGCGGACAATACTAGTCAATACTGGGGACAATACTAGGCAATACTGGGGACAATACTAGGCAATACTGGGGACAATACTAGGAAATACTGGGGACAATACTAGGAAATACTGGGGACAATACTGGGGACAATACTAGGAAATACTGGGGACAATACTGGGGACAATACTAGGAAATACTGGGGACAATACTGGGGACAATACTAGGCAATACTGGGGACAATACTAGGAAATACTGGGGACAATACTGGGGACAATACTAGGAAATACTGGGGACAATACTAGGCAATACTGGGGACAATACTAGGCAATACTGGGGACAATACTAGGCACTACTGGGGACAATACTAGTCAATACTGGGGATTAGTCCTTTGCCTATCCCAGTTCAGCTCCTCTTTGATCCGCACCACCGAGGCGGTTGCTCACACAGGAACTCTTGCCAAAGACAATAAATAGGCCGGCGGGTGACTCGGTCTGTCAGCGCCTACTCAAGTAGAATTTTTTTTTTTCGGGTTTAGAAATAGAAACAAGACCAAATTAATTAGCAGAACGTGAAAAGATTGGCGGGTTTGCTGCGTCTCGTGTCTCTGACCTGTAAAGCGGCAGATATACAGAGGAGAATATCTCTCGGCGTTCTCGTACTCAGCCCGCTGTTTGGTTTGCCGGAGGAGAGATGCACGTGAACGGTTCTCCCTCCTGACTTCTCCCCAATCAATACCCGTATAGGAAAGTGCTTCATCTTAAAAAAAATAAACAAGCACCTTACTCCTTAGTATAGATTTTGCTCCGACCGATCGATATGACATTGTCAGGAGTTACAGCATCTCTCTGTGTCGTCTACGCACAAGCGCGGAGGACAAGTTGAGGGATGGTTATGGCTCTGTTAGTGTTTATCGCTGCGCCTTTTATAGATCAACCAAAAAAAATAACTGTTTCTTTTTTTTCAAGGGCTGTTAAAATATAATTTCAGGCAACATTTTATTCACTTAGACTGTCATTCAAAAAATATCAAATTATTTGTAATGACTTCCTGTCCCGCTGTTTCTGGAAATGGCAATACAATGGTTCTTATAGAGAAGAATGGTGTTGTATGGTCATGCTGCAATACCAGATTCCTTCAGCAGGTGGCATTGCAAGTACAATTTTGACACACTACAGGAGGGGCTCATGTGGTACACAGATCAGTCCTGTCAATGAGAAGGTTCTCCTAACGACAACTTGTTATGTGTATAAAAGACACCTGTCCACAGAATCTCTTTCCTCCAATCACATCTCATCATCATGGGGAAGACCAAAGATCTGTCAAAGAACGTCGGGGAGAAGATTGGAGACCTACACAAGGCTGGAAAGGGCTACAAGACCATCAGCAAGAAGCTTGGTGAGAAGGAGACAACTGTTGGAGCGATTATTCGCAAATGAAAGAAATACAAAATAACCATCAATCGTCCTCGGTCTGGAGCTTCATGCAAGATTTCTCCTCATGGGGTGAGGATGGTCATGAGAAAAGTGAGGGATCCGCCCAGAACTACATGGGAGGAGCTTGGGAATGATCTCAAGGCAGTTGGGACCACAGTCACCAAACAAACCATTGGTAACACAATACACCGCCATGGATTGAAATCCTGCAAGGTCCCCTCCTCAGTAAGACACATGTACAGCCCATCTGAAGTTTGCCAATGAACATCCAAATTATTTAGAGAAGGATCGGGAGAAAGTTCTGTGGTCCGACGAGACCAAAATTGGGCTCTTTGGTATTAACTTAACTTGCAGTGTTTGGAAGAAGAAAAATGCTGACTATGACCCCAAGAACACCATCCCTAGAGTCAAGCATGGAGAAGGAAATGTTATGCTTTGGGTCCGTTTCTCTGATAAAGGTCCAGGGCAACTTGCCGCATTGAGGTGCCAATGGACGGGGGCCACGTATTGTAAAATCTTGGATTAGAACCTTCTTCCCTCAGCCAGAACACTGAAGATGGGTCATGGATGGGTCTTCCAGCATGACAATGACCCAAAACATAACGCCAAGGCAACAAAGAAGTGGCTCAAGAAGATGCACGTTAAGGTCGTGGAGTGGCCTAGCCAGTCTCCAGACCTTAATCCAATAGAAAATGTATGGAGGGAGCTGAAACTTCAAATTTACAAACGACAGCCAAGAAAAACTTAAGCTTACCCCAAGCCTAACCTTAACCCTACTCAGCACCTTTAGGTTGAATTAGACCATCAGTTACGAGACGTGCTTCAAGGTCCAACATCACTACCCAACCTCAGAGATGCTTTGTTGGCTGAAGAGGCACGAATTGCCACAGACAAATCTTGTGGAAAACCTTCCTGGAGGAGTTGAGGTTGTCGTGACCAAAGGTAGGTGTGGAGGAGGAGACCAAAATTATGTCCATGGTTTGAGTTTGGTTTGGGATGTCCAACAAGCTCCTATAGGTGTGGTGGCCAAGTGTCTACATACTTTTGGCCATAAAGGGCCAGATTCACAGAGCCATTACGCCTGTCTAACTGGTGTTAGACTGGAGTAATTTCAAATTACGCGCGTTTTCTAGCTAGTCGAAAACCTCAAACCATGAATAGACGGCTGCGGGCTTCAATTCGACTGGATTACGTGTTCGTACGCCTTCGGATCTACACTGCAATAAAATTGCGGCCACTGGGTGGACTTCCCGTCGTTTTCCGCGTCGGGGTATGCTAATGAGCTTTTGCCGGCGATCCCCGAAATTACGATCTTCAATCGCAATCTCTTACGGCACCTTTAGTCATCTTTTTTTTGCGTAACCCTATACCAGCTTTTTGCTGCTCTAATATTAGACAGCCCATGTTAAGTATGGCCGTCGTTCCCGCGTCGAATTTCTACGTTTTCCGACGTCTTTTATTATTTTTTACGTAAGTCGTCCGGGAATAGGAATGTTCGTAAACGACGCTATTCAAACAACGAATGACGTAACGACGTGATTTCGCGCAATGCACGGCGGGAAATTTCTGAACGGAGCATGCGCAGTTCGATCGCCGCGGGGACGCGCTTAATTTAAATGCTTCACGCCCCCTAATCGCGTATTTCGATTACGTGGCGAGAAATAGCGTACGGGCAAAAATCGACCAGAATTCGGTGTGGAGCCTGGTAAAATACGCCAGCGTAGAGTATTTCGATTACGCAGCGCAATATTAAGTGTATGTGAATCTGGCCCAAAGTGTTTTTCTACTTTTTTTTTCTACTTGTAGGAAAATAAAAGTGGAAAATATTCATATGCATTATTTTATATTTATTAGATTGAAAAAAAAATTAAAAAATTCAAAAAATTAAATTAAATTAAAATAAATAAATACAATTTTGTATTCTTCGGTACTGAACATATAAAGCAAGTACATGTATAAAACTACAATAGATTCCCTTTAATGATCTTTTTCATTATTAACCAATAATCTGGCTGACTACACCATGTCCATATATGCACCATAACTTATATACAGGGACTTTCTACATTTTGCTTTTATCTAAAATGATTACCATCTCTGGCCACCTAGAACCTGATTTATGTCCTCTCCGGTGGAGGAACTTCCTCTGTGCATTCCATTGATCATCACATGCAGACGTATTCTAATATATTATTTATTATTACGGCTCATAGCTCTAAGAAAGTAATAATCTCATATTCAGTAGGGACCCCCAAGGCACACCTTGCAAAATAAGTTTTTGAAGTACTATTATTGAGCCGGCAAAACTTACCTCCTCCTCCAAATACTGGAAACAAAAAGGTATTTTTTTGTTCCACAGCAAAGAAAATGTATGGGCAGTAATATCCGATACCCGGGACCCTCACCCCATTGAGATAACGGTGTAGCCCACGCTTGGTCCACTATCTTTCCAACTGCAATGGGCTGGGCTGAGGTTTTTAACGTCCAATGGAAGCTACAGACATAAAGATGGAGTCAGGTGGACATTGTCCTAACATCCTCAATTTTCATTATCTTACCCAGTGTAACGGAACTTCCCGCACTCCGCTTGAGTGGTTCCGTCATATACCGCTTCCTATCAGTCTGGATATAGATATCAGATATTCCAGCTGCCCTCAACACACAACGAGACGAGACTTGTTTGTCTGCTGAACATGGAGGGCCAGATTCAGATAGCCTTTACGTCGGCGGATCTATAGATATGCAGCGTAAAGTCTATTCTGAGCCGGCGTATCTTTTTTCTGTATTCAGAAAAGAAGATACGCCGGAATTTTGCTAATATACGATCGGCGTAAGTCTCTTACACCGTCGTATCTGAGGCCGCATACACACGACCGAGAACCTCGTCGGGCTAAACCCATCGTTCCGCCCGGCGAGGTTCTCGGCCGGCCGTCGAGTTCGTCGACCAGGCTGTTGAAAAAGGGCGTCGAGCCATTAGTCCCGATGGCCCGTCGAGGAAATGGAGAACCTGCTCTCTATTTTGGCTCGACGAGCTTCCCGACGGGACGCTCGACGAAAGTGTACACACGATCGAGCTTCTCGGCAGAATATGGATCCCAGCGAGCTTCTCGCTGGATTCTGCCGAGAAACTCGGTCGTGTGTACGGGGCCTCAGTTGAATATTTACGCTGGCTGCTAGGTGGCGCTTACGTCGTTTTACGCGTAAAATGTGCAAATGAGCTATTTACGCCGATTCCCGAACGTACTTGTGGCCGGCCGTCGTAGTTTACATCGTTTGCGTAAGCGTTATTGTGGCGTAAGGTTACCCCTGCTATAGGAGGCGCAGCCAATGTTAAGTATGGACGTCGGGACAGCGCCGAATTGTACGTCGGTTGCGTCGTTTGCGTAAATCGTTCGGGAATAATGGGGCTCAGCGTAAATTACCTTCACGTCGTTTACATTGACAAATAGCGACGTGATTTCACGCATGCGCACTGGGATACGTCCACGGACGGCGCATTCGCTGTCCAAAAAAAACGTAAATGACGTGGGGGTCATGATTCATTTACAGAATCACGCCCCCACATCACAAATTTGAATTGCGCGGCCTTAAGCCGGGCATTTTACGCTACGCTGCCGCATATTATAGAGCAAGTGCTTTCTGAATAAGGCACTTGCCCATAATATTTGCGGAGGCGTGGCGTAAACAACATACGCCACGCCGCCGGATAGATACTCTAATGCATAGGTGGCAAACACAAGGCCCGCGGGCCGAATCCGGCCCTCCAGACCATTTCATGTGGCCCTCGCACCTATCCTGCAGCTGCAGGAGAGCTCCAGTCCTCCTCTGGTCCTACTTCAGACCCCAACTTTTAGCTTTCAAGAAATGCATCCAGCTTCTTCCCAACAGCAGCTTAAGGAAAGGGGGGTGCATTGTGATGTAAGGGAGAGTGGGGGACCGAACTTCTGATGGTGGGGGGGCTCTTGACATCTAATATAAGGGGAGGGGATGCGCTGGACATCTAATCTTACAGATACAACCAGCCCTTTTGAGGGCAATAATAATGCTGATGCGGCCCACGATGAAATTGAGTTTGACACCACTGCTCTAATGTATCTGAATCCGGCCCGGAGTGTTTAATAGAACCAAGAATGCAACTTTATATACAGTTTAAAGAGGAGGTAACCAGAATATGAATTAACATGAGCTAATTAACTAGCCATTTACCCAGATGAGGCGACTCATAGATATGACCTTTCAAGGTAGATGTCCCATCTCCTCTCACCTGCTATACAATACACATTATCATAAGTGTAAACACAGGACATCTTCACACAACAGCAGGGTCAATTAGCACAGAGAACAGAGAGATGGCTGGAGGCGATGTTATTAGCATCTAACAATATGAATGAGTCACTCTTGCAATTAACCCGTTGAGTTCAGAATCAACAACCAGTAAATAGTTCTTTATAATAATTACTTAATAATCCTATCTCAGGTAGTCCAATATAGCATTCCTCAGTCATCCTATGCCCCTAGTGGACATAGGATGATTTTAGACACAAGAGGGTCCGGGGATGTCCCGGGTGAGCCTGTCACACCCAGGGGTCTCCAAACTTTTCAAACAAACCCCCCAGTTTACTGTCCTTTAGGCGTTCGGGGGCCAGATTGTGGACTGACTACCATGAAGATGAAAGAGACGAGCCGCACACATTAGAAAAGCTTGATGGCTATTTTTTTTTTTTTTATAATTTTCACTTCAATGTCTCTTTAAAGTGTTACATCTGTGCTTGCAACTAGTCCCTTATTGGTTTCTCACTCCGGGCTCCGGGATGTTTGATTTATGGTAAAAGAAGAGCGGAGAATATTGTGAACGACAATCTCTGCGGGTAGTGGTGGAAATGTAATCTTACTTGTGTGAATGGATTGGAAGTACACTAAAGTGAAAAGAGATGACTAAAAATTCACTTTCCTGAGTTTATGCAAAAATTCCTCCTGCCTCAGCACAGACCAAAGAGACCATCATTTCCACTAAAGCGCAGTTGGCCGCCACATCACTTCCGCAGCATTGTATTATAGGGAGCCGAATATGATAAGTCAACGGCTGGTCGTAGGTCCCCTGGACACGGAACTTGGCACACACATAGCCCCATTTCTCCTCTACAAGTGGAAAAAGTTTGTTGTCTGGGGCACCTACAGCTGAGGAGTACAGATTTTTCAAAGCCGGGCATCCTTTTCATAGACCCCCATGTTAAACGGTCATTTCTCCGGTGATTTTGGGGACAGTGTGCCAGCCGGTCGTAGGTCCCCTGGACCCAGAACTTGGCACACATGTAGCCCCACTCTTTCTCTACAAGTGTGAAAAGTTTGTTGTCTGGAGGACCTACTGCCGGGGAGCACCGATTTTTCAAAGCCGGGCACCCCTTATATAGACTCCCATGTTAAACAGTAATTTCTCCGGTGAATTTTGGGGACCCGGTACTGGCCGGTTGTAGGTCCCCTGGACCCAGAACTTGGCACACATGTAGCCCCACTCTTTCTCTACAAGTGTGAAAAGTTTGTTGTCCGGGAGACCTATGGCCGGGGAGCACCGATTTTTCAAAGCCGGGCACCCCTTCCATAGACTCTCATGTTAAATGGTAATTTCTCCGGTGAATTTTGGGAAAGCGGTACTAACCGGTCGTAGGTCCTCTGGACCCGAAACTTGGAACACAGGTAGCCCCATTTCTACAAGTGTGCAAAGTTTGTTGTTTGGGGGACCTACGGCCGGGGAGCACCTATTTTTCAAAGTCGGGCACCCCTTCCATAGACTCCCATGTTAAACAGTAGTGTTGCTCACGAATATTCGCATTGCGAATATTCGTTAAGAATATTGCATATTCGAGTATTCGCGAATAAATCGAATATCGCGGTGAATATTCGCTATGGCGAATATTCGTATTTTTTCAAATGTATTTTTAAAACAGATCACATCCTAGTGATCTCCATCGACGTCTAAAAGCATTGCTGGTATGATTAGAGACCCTGGGCCGAGTAGCTGAGGCGATCCTTTTATGTTGCCGAATATTCGCAATGCGAATATTCGTATTACGAATATTCGCGAATACTTTCTCTGTCCTTCTGTGTTTTGTGTATAAAAAAAAATAAAAAATTAACTTTAGTTTAGTCATATAAGTTTGTGTAAGTAGAGTTAGTGTTTAGTGCCTATTAGTTTAGTAATCCAGGAAATGATCTCCGCTTTCGCGTGTCGTTCGCGCGCATGCGCTGACGAGAATTTCGCAATCAATTTCGCATTCGCATTAGCGAAATTTCACCAAAAATGTTTTTTTTGATAAAATATCACGAATGTTCGATATTAACGAATATTTCACGAATATTCTTCTATATATTCGTGAAATATCGCGAAATCGAATATGGCGTATTCCGCTCATCACTGTTAAACAGTAATTTCTCCGGTGAATTTTGGGGACCCGGTACTGGCCGGTTGTAGGTCCTCTGTACCCGGAACTTGGCACACATGTAGCCCAATTTCTCCTCTATAAGTGTGAAAAGTTTGTTGTCTGGGGGACCTACGGCCGGGGAGCACCGATTTTTTAAAGCCGGACACCCCTTCTATAGACTCCAATGTTAAATGTCAGTCTAGTCATGGACACAGTGAGGCATGGGCACAGTGAGGCATGGGCACAGTGAGGCATGGGCACAGTGAGGCATGAACACAGTGAGGCATGGGCACAGTGAGGCATGGGCACAGTGAGGAATGGGCACAGTGAGGCATGGACACAGTGAGGCATGGACACAGTGAGGCATGGGCACAGTGAGGCATGGACACAGTGAGGCATGGGCACAGTAAGGCATGGGCACAGTGAGGCATGGACACAGTGAGGCATGGACACAGTGAGGCATGGGCACAGTGAGGCAAGCACATGGACACAGTGAGGCACAGTGAGGCATGCAGATGGACACCCTAGGCTTATACTCGAGTCAATACGTTTTCCGATTTATTTATTTTTTGTGATAAAATTGGGTGCCTCGGCTTATATTCGAGTATATACGGTAGATATTTTTTGATATTAGTGCCCCATAGACTTCCTCAACACACATCATCTATCATAGCCGGCGACATAACGGCCCCCTGGCTGCATTAGGTTTAGATCAGCGCAATTTTCCAAACGCAGTCACGCTCGGACGCGGCAAACTTTACAGCTCTGCAGAATTTGGACACCGGCGTGTCGCGTTTGCGATGACTTTAGTCCGCCGTTCCCGGCCCGGTATAAATTGCTTTGCTCTGTCCTCTCATTTATTTATTTTTCGCACCGACCCCCCCAATTATTTCCTCTTCCGATCGCCATCTCGCTGCGTTTGCTACTTGCTAATGGCGCATTAAACTCCGGGAGAAAGTTTATACCGGGGAACTCGGGAACGCCGTACACAAAATCTATCTTGTCTGTCAGCCCGGGCGCCCCCTCCCCCTACCCGGACGCAGTGTCTGTGCTCACGCCAGACGAATGAAAGGCGGTGGGAGGCGGCTGCGGGAAGCGCGGCGGGCCCGTGCCGGGGTAATCTATAGGTATTCGTTTTATACTGCTGGCGTTTTAAAATTTTAATGCTGAATATCTCCCAGAAAATGGGAATTTGCACGCTCTCCCTGTCCGCCGAACATTTTTTATTCATCCAACATGTAACTGCGGCGAATTCAATCAGCACTAAATTCTATCTGGGCACCGGGGGAAAGGCAGAGAACATTCGCTGGAGCCGCTCTCTGCAGACGCTCGGAATGGAAATGGCGACATGATTTGCTAACTAACTCCGCGCAGGGCCTGGAAATGTAGAGAGGAGGCCGGGATTTTATACTGGAGCTTGTATGCCGCTATGGGAGGAGCCCGCCGCCATCGTTGTGTCTGGTGATCGATGAGAAGCGTCCTGTTCTGACAGTTCCATAGCACTGGAGGCCCGTCCATAGAGGGTGCAAGGGCGCCGCCCCCCTCCATCAATGCGTCCGGCACCCCTGATCTACATTATACATGTGCGGCGCGTTTCGCTCCGAATTAAAATTCGGACACATTTTTTGGGGGGGGAAATTCGCATGTATCCAAATTTTCGAATTGTAATAGTATCGAAGTTAAACGAATCCGAAATAACGAATAAAAAAAATCGAATTCGAATAATTTTAGAATTGTTTTTTAATACCGTATATACTCGAGTATAAGACGACCCGAATAAAAGCCGAGGCACCTAATTTTACCACCAAAAAACTGGGAAAACTTATTGACTCGAGTATAAGCCTAGGGTGTCCATGTCCATGCCTCACTGTGCCTCACTTTGCCTTACTGTGTCCATGTGCATGCCTCACTGTGTCCATGCCTCACTGTGCCCATGCCTCACTGCATCCATGTCAATGCCTCACTGTGCCAATGCCTCACTGTGCCCATGCCTCACTGCATCCATGTCCATGCCTCACTGTGCCCAAGCTTCACTGTGTCCATGCCTCATTGTGCCTCACTGTGTCCATGTGTCCATGCCTCACTGTGCCCATGCTTCACTGTGCCCATGCCTCACTGTGCCCATGCCCCACTGCATTCATGTCCATGCCTCACTGTGCCCATGCTTCACTGTGTCCATGCCTCACTGTGTCCATGCTTCACTGTGCCCATGCCTCACTGTGTCCATGCCTCACTGTGTCCATGCCTCACTGTGCCCATGCCTCACTGCATTCATGTCCATGCCTCACTGTGCCCATGCTTCACTGTGTCCATGCCTCACTGTGCCCATGCTTCACTGTGCCCATGCCTCACTGTGTCCATGCCTCACTGTGTCCATGCCTCACTGTGCCCATGCCTCACTGCATTCATGTCCATGCCTCACTGTGCCCATGCTTCACTGTGTTCATGCCTCACTGTGTCCATGCTTCACTGTGCCCATGCCTCACTGTGCCCATGCTTCACTGTGTCCATGCCTCACTGTGCCTCACTATGTCCATGTGCATGGCTCACTGTGCCCAAGCTTCCCTGTGCCCATGCCTCACTGCATCCATGTCAATGCCTCACTGTGCCAATGCCTCACTGCATCCATGTCCATGCCTCACTGTGCCCAAGCTTCACTGTGTCCATGCCTCATTGTGCCTCACTGTGTCCATGTGTCCATGCCTCACTGTGCCCATGCTTCACTGTGCCCATGCCTCACTGTGTCCATGCCTCACTGTGCCCATGCCTCACTGTATTCATGTCCATGCCTCGCTGTGCCCATTCTTCACTGTGTCCATGCCTCACTGTGCCTCACTGTGTCCATGTGCATGCCTCACTGTGCCCATGCCTCACTGCATTCATGTCCATGCCTCACTGTGCCCACGCTTCACTGTGTCCATGCCTCACTGTGCCTCACTGTGCCCATGTGCATGCCTCATTGTTTCCATTTTTTTTTTTTTTACTTTTTACAATTAATTTTTATTTATTTTTTTAAGGCAAAGTTTACAATAAGAAACAAATCCCAGTTACCTTCTTTTGAAAAGTTTGATTTGAAAAGTTTGGCGTCGCCGCCTGGCAGGGGATTACATCAACACAGCGGAGCGTGGCAAGACCCAGATTGGTGCCAGCCTAGTTCAGATTCTTTAAAATGCACTTTTCAGATCAGCTTCTCAATTTTTTTGCTATTAGCCGGTACAGGAGAACAGTGGGGGGCAACAAAACCCACTTTACATTTAAACATTCCCATTTCACCGCTAGAAGAGATGTCATGGCATCACAGAGTCCGCGCCGGTGAAATAACCGCGCCGGTGAAATAACCGTCATATAAAACCTCAAATACTGCTTTCTGTAGCATTTAATTCTCCCTATTGCCGTCCATTATACAGCGAAGGCTTCAATCTCCCTCCATCAACCCCATTACATTACAGTACAGGAGATTTTTTATTTATTTAACTACAATTATTATTATTTTTTTCCCATTTAAGACACTTAGTGGCACATTTAATAAGGCTGAGCTCCGGATGAAGAAATATTGGAGTTGATTTACTTGCAGCTCTGCATAGAAACCAATCAGCTTCCAGGCTTTAGTGTCAAACCTTAAATTGATACAAAAGTCTTGTTTTTCTTTTTTGTTTGAAAATAACGGCCGGGCATGCACTGCGATCTCCTGGGACCTGTCACGTGTCCCAGGAGATCACCTAGAGGGAGGGGCTGCCGAGGGGCAGAGGAGGAGTCGCCTAGGGGCAGAGGAGGAGTAGCCTAGGGGTAGAGGAGGAGTCATCTAGGGGCAGAGGAGAAGTTGCCTAGGCGGCAGAGGAGGAGTCGCCTAGGGGCAGAGGAGGAGTCGTCTAGGGGTAGAGGAGGAGTCATCTAGGGGCAGAGGAAGAGTCGCCTAGGGGCAGAGGAGGAGTAGCCTAGGGGCAGAGGAGGAGTCGCCTAGGGGCAGAGGAGGAGTCGCCTAGGGGCAGAGGAAGAGTCGCCTAGGGGCAGAGGAGGAGTCGCCTAGGGGCAGAGGAGGAGTAGCCTAGGGGCAGAGGAGGAGTCGCCTAGGGGCAGAGGAGGAGTAGCCTAGGGGCAGAGGAGGAGTCGCCTAGGGGCAGAGGAGGAGTCGCCTAGGGGCAGAGGAGGAGTCATCTGGGGCAGAGGAGGAGTCGCCTAGGCAGCAGAGGAGGGGTCGCCTAGGGGCAGACGAGGAGTCGCCTAGGGACAGAGGAGGAGTAGCCTAGGGGTAGAGGAGGAGTCATCTAGGGGCAGAGGAGAAGTTGCCTAGGCGGCAGAGGAGAAGTCGCCTAGGGGCAGAGGAGGAGTCGCCTAGGGGTAGAGAAGGAGTCATCTAGGGGCAGAGGAAGAGTCGCCTATGGGCAGAGGAGAAGTCGCCTAGGGGCAGAGGAGGAGTCGCCTAGGGGTAGAGGAGGAGTCATCTAGGGGCAGAGGAGGAGTCGCCTAGGGGCAGAGGAGGAGTCACCTAGGGGCAGAGGAGGAGTAGCCTAGGGGCAGAGTAGGAGTCGCCTAGGGGCAGAGGAGGAGTCGCCTAGGGGTAGAGAAGGAGTCATCTAGGGGCAGAGGAAGAGTCGCCTAGGGGCAGAGGAGAAGTCGCCTAGGGGCAGAGGAGGAGTCGCCTAGGGGTAGAGGAGGAGTCATCTAGGGGCAGAGGAGGAGTCGCCTAGGGGCAGAGGAGGAGTCACCTAGGGGCAGAGGAGGAGTAGCCTAGGGGCAGAGTAGGAGTCGCCTAGGGGCAGAGGAGGAGTAGCCTAGGGGCAGAGGAGGAGTCGCCTAGGGGCAGAGGAGGAGTAGCCTAGGGGCAGAGGAGGAGTCGCCTAGGGGCAGAGGAGAAGTAGCCTAGGGGCAGAGGAGGAGTCATCTGGGGCAGAGGAGGAGTCGCCTAGGGGCAGAGGAGGAGTCGCCTAGGGACAGAGGAGGAGTAGCCTAGGGGTAGAGGAGGAGTCATCTAGGGGCAGAGGAGGAGTCGCCTAGGGTTAGAGGAGGAGTCATCTAGGGGCAGAGGAGAAGTTGCCTAGGCGGCAGAGGAGGGGTCGCCTAGGGGCAGAGGAGGAGTCACCTAGGGGCAGAGGAGGAGTCGCCTAGGCGGCCCCTAGGTGAAAGTAGGAAGTCGGACAGGAAGTCCCACTCCTAATGAAGCCCCCACTCGTGGCCGGGTGCCCAGAATAGCAATGGAGGCGCCAAGGAGAAGAGCGGGGAGAGGTGCGACGCTCTGGGCAGCCGCATCGCTGGACCGTGGAACAGGTAAGTGTCTATTAAAAGTCACCAGCTACACTTTTTAACGAGTCGCAATCTTGCTGGTGGTGAATGCTTATGCAAACACAAAGTCCATGCATAAAAAAGTCCATGTATAAGGAAGTCCATGCATAAGAAAGTCCAGGAATAATAAAGTCCATGCAAAAGAAGCAGGGGGGGGGGGGGGGGGTACACCGAGGTGTCATGACCATGACTGCTGTCTATTCATTCCATTCCTTGAAAACTCTTTAAATACATAATTCTGTTTCCACTTTTTCCTTTGTGTAGGAATGAGCGCGGTGTAGGAATGAGCGTGGTGTAGAAATGAGCGCGGTGTAGGAATGAGCGCGGTGTAGGAATGAGTTTGGTGTAGGAATGAGCGTGGTGTAGAAATCAGCGCGGTGTAGGAATGAGCGCGGTGTGGGAATGAGTGCGGTGTAGGAATGAGTTTGGTGTAGGAATGAGCGTGGTGTAGAAATCAGCGCGGTGTAGGAATGAGCGCGGTGTGGGAATGAGTGCGGTGTAGGAATGAGCGCGGTGTAGGAATAATCGCCGTGTAGGACTGAGCGCGGTGTAGAAATGAGCGCGGTGTAGGAATAAGCGCTGTGTAGGACTGAGCGCGGTGTAGAAATTAGCACGGTGTAGGATTGAGCGTGATGTAGGAATGAGCGCCATGTAGGAATGAGCGCGGTGTAGGAATGAGCGCGGTGTAAGAGTGAGCGCGGTGTAGGAATGAGCACGGTGTAGGATTGAGCGCGGTGTAGGATTGAGCGCGGTGTAGAAATGAGCGCGGTGTAGGATTGAGCGCGGTGTAGGAATGAGTGTGGTGTAAGAGTGAGCGCGGTGTAGGAATGAGCACGGTGTAGGATTGAGCGCGGTGTAGGATTGAGCGCGGTGTAGAAATGAGCGCGGTGTAGGATTGAGCGTGATGTAGGAATGAGCGCCATGTAGGAATGAGCGCGGTGTAAGAGTGAGCGCGGTGTAGGAATGAGCACGGTGTAGGATTGAGCGTGGTGTAGAAATGAGCGCGGTGTAGGATTGAGCGCGGCGTAGAATTGAGCGCGGTGTAGGATTGAGCGCGGTGTAGGATTGAGCGCGGTGTAGGAATGAGTGCGGTGTAGGAATAAGCGCGGTGTAGAAATAAGCGCGGTGTAGAAATGGCCTCCCTCCCGCCTCCCGGAGCCGTTGACCTCGGCCTGCAATTTTGATATCACAATAAGAATGTAAATACTATAATTTATAATCAGTATAAATACGCGGCTCCGCGAGTCTCCGGCAGCGGCGCTCTGATTAACCGGCTGACAGAATACAGAAAATAATAGCGTGATTTATTTGCTGGTGACACCTTCTCGCCATTCAGTGTAATGAAAGGTTTTAAACGCACGCCGTATCGCGGACCACCAATTACGCAGCGACGGTGTATTTATTCTCTTGCTACTTTAACCTGCACCAGCCGCCACCACACAATTGTTGGTTTCGCAGTAATTAGCGCACGAGGCCGGTAGACGGGTGGGAAAAAAAAAAAAACATTTATTTAAATCCACTTTGTTCAGTGAAATGCGTCCAGCAGAAATACGAATGACGGGAATTTTCAGGATTGTGCAAAAAAACAAAACCAAAAAAACAATATGAAATAAAACATGATGTTCTTGGGGCGTCTCCGGTTATATAGTGCGCCGGCAGCTATTGTGCAATAATAGATATGCAACAAATAAAATCAGAGCTTATCAATCACATCTCCCCACCACAGTGCTGTGCACCAAAATCCTCCCACCCGCCGCCCCTCATAGGAGCTCCAGCTGACAGTGTAGCTATGGCAGTTACCCAAAAGTAGTTTTGCTTCGCGATTGAGGGAACCATTATCCCCCTCCTATTACAAATCTTCTTCCCCTACCAGCAAAAATCCTCCTCCCTCCAATACCCCCATGGCAGCCGACAGGTGGTACCACGGGGCCCCAGCACACAGGGGGGCCTGAACAGCAGGGGGTTTGGAGCGGAGGGCCTGGGGGGGGGCAATTACAGAGGAGGGGGGACAATTACAGAGGAGGGGGTTGCAAATACAGAGAAGGGGGGTGCAAATACAGAGGAGGGGGTGCAAATACAGAGGAGGGGGGTAATTACAGAAGAGGGGGTAAATACAGAGGAAGGGGGTGCAAATACAGAGGAGGGGGGTAATTACAGAGGAGGGGGTTGCAAATACAGAGAAGGGGGGTGCAAATACAGAGGAGGGGGTGCAAATACAGAGGAGGGGGGGTAATTACAGAGGAGGGGGTAAATATAGAGGAAGGGGGTGCAAATACAGAGGAGGGGGGGGTAATTACAGAGGAGGGGGTGCAAATACAGAGAAGGGGGTGCAAATACAGAGGAATGGGTGCAAATACAGAGGAGGGGAGGTAATTACAGAGGAGGGGGTGCCACTACAGAGGAGGGGGGTAATTACAGAGGAGGGGGTAATTACAGAGGAGGGGGTGCAAATACAGAGAAGGGGGGTGCAAATACAGAGGAGGGGGTGCAAATACAGAGGAGGGGGGTAATTACAGAGGAGGGGGTGCAAATACAGAGGAAGGGATGCAAATACAGAGGAGGGGGTGCAAATACAGAGAAGGGGGTGCAAATACAGAGGAATGGGTGCAAATACAGAGGAGGGGAGGTAATTACAGAGGAGGGGGTGCCACTACAGAGGAGGGGGGTAATTACAGAGGAGGGGGTAATTACAGAGGAGGGGGTGCAAATACAGAGAAGGGGGGTGCAAATACAGAGGAGGGGGTGCAAATACAGAGGAGGGGGTAATTACAGAGGAGGGGGTGCAAATACAGAGGAAGGGATGCAAATACAGAGGAGGGGGTGCAAATACAGAGAAGGGGGTGCAAATACAGAGGAATGGGTGCAAATACAGAGGAGGGGGGGGTAATTACAGAGGAGGGGGTGCAAATACAGAGGAGGGGGTGCAAATACAGAGGAGGGGGGGTAATTACAGAGGAGGGGGTAAATACAGAGGAAGGGGGTGCAAATACAGAGGAGGGGGGGTAATTACAGAGGAGGGGGTGCAAATACAGAGAAGGGGGTGCAAATACAGAGGAATGGGTGCAAATACAGAGGAGGGGGGGTAATTACAGAGGAGGGGGTGCAAATACAGAGGAGGGGGGTAATTACAGAGGAGGGGGTAATTACAGAGGAGGGGGTGCAAATACAGAGAAGGGGGGTGCAAATACAGAGGAGAAGGGTGCAAATACAGAGGAGGGGGTAAATACAGAGGAAGGGGGTGCAAATACAGAGGAGGGGGGTAATTACAGAGGATGGGGTTGCAAATACAGAGGAGGGGGGGTAATTACAGAGGAGGGGGGTAATTACAGAGGAGGGGGTGCAAATACAGAGAAGGGGGTGCAAATACAGAGGAATGGGTGCAAATACAGAGATGGGGGGTAATTACAGAGGAGGGGGTGCAAATACAGAGGAGGGGGGTAATTACAGAGGAGGGGGGTAATTACAGAGGAGTGGGTGCAAATACAGAGAAGGGGGGTGCAAATACAGAGGAGGGGGGTGCAAATACAGAGAAGGGGGTAATTATTCTGTCATTGCTCCCCCCACCCGCCGCTCCGATCCCCCTGCTGTCCGGGTCCCCCTGTGTGCTGGGGCTCGTAAAAGGAGGCCCCATGGTCAGGGCCGCCATTAGGGGGGTACAGGCAGTACACCTGTAAGGGGCCGGGGGTCCCCAGGGCCCCGGGTGGCAACCCCCTATTTTTTCATTTTCTTGAAAAAAAAAATATATTTAATATATGTTTATTTTATTTTTATTAAAGGGCCCAGAGGTTTATTTTTATTAATTATTGCCTGAAGCTGTGTAAGGGGCCCCATAATTCCTGATGGCGGCCCTGCCCATGGTACCCCCTGTCAGCTGGAAATGGTGTCCGGGTGTCAGGCAGAGGGAAACTCGGGCACGGCCTCCTAAACCCGTACTGTCCGGGGGTCAAAACTGAACAGGTGGCAACCCTAGGTGAGAGGGCACAGCGGCGATGGATCCAGGACTGCTGCCATAGCTACACTGTCAGCGGGAGCTCCTATCAAGTATCTGAAATTTTAGGAAGTTGGGACATTATATTTCGTACGAATTGTAGAGAAAGGGAGGAGCTTGTCTTGATGTTCCAGTTGGGAAATTGTTTTAATTTTGTATTTAATCCGATCCTGAGGGTCTGGAAGGGAGTACCGGGGGGGTTGAGCCAAAGAGGAAGCCAACCCCCAACTTTATCCATAACTTACCAAAAATCTTTTTCCTAGAGATCCCCTTTGTTATTTTTTTCCCTCCAGTTTGTATCGGAAATACTTCATTCAATGAGACTTTGTATCTTTATTAGAGAAGAATATCATTTCACCAGAAACTAATTGGAAAGCGACTCGAGAACAAAGTAGTTAATATTTCCATTACAGCGGCGAGGATAGCGAATGAATTTCACCTTTATCTTCCCCCAGCCTAATGCCAGACGTTATTTATTGTAACCGAAATTAAAGCCCCCGACCAGGCGTCTCGTCACCGCGCCAGAACAAAGATTATTATTCTGCAAAATGAAGTTCTGCTCAAATTCTTCATTGTGGTGATGTGGTTGTATTTATTACAGAGACGTCTTCCCGACATCCGGAATGTCAGCGCTCCTTGCCGACAAGGTAAGTGGGATCGTCGCATTACGTTCGACGCGGGTGCCGTTTTAACCACTTCAGCCCCCGGAGGATTTGGCTGCCCAATGACGTTGCCTCGTATTTTACGTTTTACGCAACGTAAAATACGACGGCGTCGTTCCCTGGCCCATACCTTTGCATTAGCTGCGCCTGCTATATAAGGGGTAACTTTACGCCAGACGTAAGCCTTACACAAATGGCGTATATGAAGCGGCCGGGCGCATCTACGTTCGTGAATCGGCGTATCTCCCTCATTTGCATATTTAAAATGGGAACGCCGAATGCGTCCAGCGTAACTATGCGCCCACGATACGCCGGCGTAGGCCAGTTACGTCGGTCGGCTGAAGCCATGTTTTGCGGCGTATCTCGCTTTGTGAATCGGCGTAACAATACGTAACAATACGTCATGTTTTGCGTCTCCTGTACCAGGTCTGCAGTCTCTGACCATCTCCTGTATCATGTCTGCAGTCTCTATCCCTCTCCTGTACTATGTCTGCAGTCTCTATCCCTCTCCTGTACCATGTCTGCAGTCTCTGACCATCTCCTGTACCATGTCTGCAGTCTCTGACCGTCTCCTGTACCATGTCTGTAGTCTCTGACCGTCTCCTGTACCATGTCTGCAGTCTCTGACCGTCTCCTGTACCATGTCTGCAGTCTCTTACCGTCTCCTGTACCATGTCTGCAGTCTCTGACCGTCTCCTGTACCATGTCTGCAGTCTTTGACCGTCTCCTGTATCATGTCTGCAGTCTCTGACCATGTCCTGTATCATGTCTGCAGTCTCTATCCCTCTCCTGTACCCTGTCTGCAGTCTCTGACCGTCTCCTGTACCATGTCTGCAGTCTCTGACCGTCTCCTGTACCATGTCTGCAGTCTCTGACCGTCTCCTGTACCATGTCTGCAGTCTCTGACCATCTCCTGTATCATGTCTGCAGTCTCTGACCATCTCCTGTATCATGTCTGCAGTCTCTGACCATCTCCTGTATCATGTCTGCAGTCTCTGACCATGTCCTGTATCATATCTGCAGTCTCTGACCATCTCCTGTATCATGTCTGCAGTCTCTGACCGTCTCCTGTACCATGTCTGCAGTCTCTGACCATCTCCTGTATCATGTCTGCAGTCTCTGACCCTCTCCTGCATCATCTCTGTGGTTGAGTCGTTGCCAAAGAGACATTTGTAAAGGGGAGGGGTTAGTAAAATGACCACGCCCATGTGGGGGCGCTAGAAATATTTCTGCACCCAGGCGCCTGTGACCCCTAGGATCGGCCCTGAGCGGTGGGCTCATGTGAATGATGTTTAGTATGCGGAGATGTGAAATACGTGCGCACGCGTTCAATTTGTTTCACATCCACAGAGGTGATATAATACCGCTAAGCAGCTCTGATGATGAAAACCAACGTAAAAAAAAAAAAACTCCGGAACAAAATATATTCTACATTCATTTCTAGAAACAATAAAAAATGAATAAAAAAAAAAAAGCAGGAACAAACGCAAGTAAAAGCCGAGCGCAAGGGCTGAAGTGAGTGTTGTGATTTAAATGGCGTTCCCGGGCTTAACTCAATTAGACATTCATCTCGCTGTGCGCGTTCTTGTCGCGCCGAGTTCAGTCTCCGGCTTTCCTCTTATTTCTCCCCTTGTTTTCGCGATGACAGATTCATTTTTCATTTAGTAAAGTGGAACGTTAAAAAGCGTCGGAGGAAACACAGTGTACTGGAGGATGGAGCTTTGTTCCTGCAAAGTGCTGGCTGTCAGTAGCTACTCCAGGACGAAGGTGGTGCCCACCTGCACTTAACAAGGCGACCGAGCGGCCTAGACGACTCTGAAGGGTCGTGATATTTAACTTGTCACCAGACCTTTTTAAATCAAAGCCTGGCAGCAGTAGAGGAAAATTAGCACCTGCATGGTTTCCGCACTTTAAAAACAAAAAAAATTATGACCTGTGTAACTTTAGTAGAAATCTGACCACTTCCACTAGGGTCACTTCTGGTTTGTGCCACCCCAAGCTGTGCTGCCCTGTGCTGTGCCGGCCCAAGCTGTGCCACCCCAAGCTGTGCTGCCCTGTGCTGTGCCGGCCCAAGCTGTGCCGCCCCAAGCTGTGCTGTCCTGTGCTGTGCTACAGTGCTGTGCTGCCCTGTGCTGTGCGTCCCCAAGCTGTGCCGCCTCAAGCTGTGCCGCCTCAAGCTGTGCCGCCTCAAGCTGTGCTGCCCTGTGCTGGGCTGCCCCAAGCTGTGCCGCCCCAATCTGTGCCACCTCAAGCTGTGCTGCCCTGTGCTGTGCTGCCCCAAGCTGTGCCGCCCCAAGCTGTGCCACCCCAAGCTGTGCTGCCCCAAGCTGTGCTGCCCCAAGCTGTGCCGGCCTAAGCTGTGCTGCCCTGTGCTGTGTAGCCCCAAGCTGTGCCACCTTGTGCTGTGCCGGCCCAAGCTGTGCCATTTCAAGCTGTGCTGCTCTGTGCTGCCCTGTGCTGTGCTGCCCCAAGCTGTGCCGCCACAAGCTGTGCCACCTCAAGCTGTGCTGCCCTGTGCTGTGCCGCCCCAAGCTTTGCTGCCCTGTGCTGTGCTGTGCTGTCCTGTGCTATGCCACCCCAAGTTGTGCCGCCCCAAGCTGTTCTGCCCTGTGCTTTGTTGCCCCAAGCTGTGCTACCCTGTGCTATGCCACCCCAAGCTGTGCTGCCCTGTGCTGTGCTGCCCTGTGCTATGCCACCCCAAGATGTGCCGCCCCAAGCTGTTCTGCCCTGTGCTTTGCTGCCCCAAGCTGTGCCGCCCCAAACTGTGCCGCCCCAAGCTGTGCTGCCCTGTGCTGTGCCGCCCCAAGCTGTGCTGCCCTGGTTCAAAAAAACAAAAGGCTGTATCTGGCCCGCGCCGCAGTTTAGAGACCACTGCCTTGGTGCATCCCCTGCATTAAGGAAAAAAATGTTTTACCACTTGTTGAACTCCCCTCCCCCAAACACTTACCTGGGTCCTGTCTTCATCCAGTCCTGTGCCCGTCTATAGTTCTTCTCTCCCCTCTTCCTGGTCTCAGAGGAGATTCAGGCAGCAGAGAGCACCATTGGCTCCTGCTGCTGTCAGTCAAACCTGTTAAGCGCGCGGGGGGGGGGGGGCATGCTGTATGCATCTATGGACTCAGGAGTGCGCCCCTATGAGTGTCTCCATAACACATGGCTTACTGTGGGGGTACCTGCACAAATAGGGGGAGTGGACAGCCAGCACCTCCATGAGGACCCCAGAATAGGAGCGAAGGGGTGGCTCTATTCTATTGCACAGATCAGGTAAATATAAATCCCATACCTCAGATAAAGAAACAAAAAAAACAAACAAGAAAAATAACTGGTAAGGGAAAATTGGGACTTTGAGCGAGGTTGCAGACAAGGTGAGAGTAGTATAAAAGTACAAATGTATTCATGGGAGTGCAGGCATACATCAACATACCAATAAACATGTAAATGAAAACATATGTATTTCAAATAGAAGGCATTACTATATACTGAAAACACATGGGGCCAGATTCAGGTAGATGGGAGCATCTTTGCTCTGGAGTAACGTTTCTCATTTACGTTACTCTGCCGAAATTTTAGGAGCAAGTGCTGTTATTAATGAAGCACTTGCTCCTAAAGTTGCGGCAGCGCATCGCAAATGAGCCGGCGGAATTCAAATTGGGCGGGTACGGGGCGTGTAATATTTAAACTATGCGCGATCCCGCGGCGAACGTACTGCGCATGCGTCGAGTGTCAATGCATCCCAGTGCGCATGCTCCAAATTCTGTCAGTGAACGTCAATGACGTCACATCCCCATTCATGAACGTTTTACGCAAGCGACGCGATTATTATTTTTTCCGACGCGATGACGACGCCTATACTTAACATAGGATACTCCACCAGGGGGCTGCTTTAACTTTACATCGCGTATCGCTTCCGGAAACGTCGTAAAGTCACTGCGTCGCGCCCGAAAAAGATCGTGAATTTCCGACTCCCGCTGATTAACATATTTTTTCAGCGTTAATCAGCGGGAACGCCCCCGGCGCCATTTTTAAGTTGAAGTAACGATGCGATGGCGAAATTCAATTACGCCGATCGCATCGGAACACCAACCCGGCGTTTCTTGTTTTCTGGTTATAGAAAACAGAAACGCCGGCTTAAAGTGACAGTTAGGCTGGAGTATCACAGATACTCCAGCCTAACTCTACCTGAATCTGGCCCATAGTATGTGCACATACTATGGGCCAGATTCAGGTAGATGGGCGCTTCTTTACTTTGGAATAACGTTTCTCATTTACGTTACTCCGCCGACACTTTCGGCGCAAGTACTGTAATTCACATAGCACTTGCTCCTAAACTTGCGCCGGAGTAACTATAATGCGCTGGCGTAACCCGACGCAAGTGGAAGTGGGTGTGATCATATGTAAATGATGGGCGGAGCCCAGCGCAGAGGCTTACGTTCAGCGCATCATCCACGGAGCATGCGCAGTGAGTGAGGCTTCACTCGCCCCCTTGTGCGCATGCTCACAACTTCCGTCGGCACCACTTCACGGGAAACGTCAGCGCAATGCCTTCCGTTGGGCGTTTAAATGCGCCCGTAGATGCGCCATTCCGGCACTAAAGTATATCCTGCTCCCCCTCCCCGCAGTGAAGTTACTTTTGTTCTGAGATTGCTGCTCCCGTTCCCCGCAAACACACAGGAGAAAGCTGAACTCTAAAGGCCAGGAGCTGTCAGCCGTCATCTCGGCTATGGAGACCTATGATGTCTTCCTCCATGGCTGTAAAAGTTGACAGACAAGCATGGACAGAGGTGTTGTCCTGCAAGTGGGGGTGCTCAGCTAGCTCTTATCGTCGGTAACGCTGCTGCTGTAGCTGCTCTCCTGCTGACCTGTGGCCGTCTGGAGTAAAGATAAAGCAGCTATTTGTAGAAATAACTTTGCGCCGGACGGACGAGATACGCGCGGCGCATGTAGCCAGCGTATGGTGCTAATCTGTTCGCGAATCGGGAAATCTCCCTCATTTGCATATTTGCAGGGGAAATCAATAGGCGCGACTGATGCGCCAAGCGAAATTATGCGCTGATGAGACTCTGGCGTCTGGCCCGTTTTCTGTCGCATCTAGTTTGGTGGGTACGGCCACATAGAAACGACGGCGCATCATCACAGTTACGCGGCGCATATCTAAATACTCCAGCGCAAATCTACCTGAATCTGGCCCTATGTGTTTTCAGTATATAGTAATGCCTTCTATTTGAAATACATATGTTTTCATTTACATGTTTATTGGTATGTTGATGTATGCCTGCACTCCCATGAATACATTTGTACTTTTATACTACTCTCACCTTGTCTGCAACCTCGCTCAAAGTCCCAATTTTCCCTTACCAGTTGTTTTTCTGTTTCTTTATCTCTTGAACCAGGGATGGAGGTGCTATACTTATACAACTCATTTAAAGTCCCCAATCTTTTCCCCCCCTCATATAAATCCCATACCTGGTTTTCAAGGCTAAACAGCCTCTACCCAGTATGTCCCGAGGATACGATTAACATTGTGAAACATTGATACAATACATCGTTGTTTCTGTGTGAATTCTGGACTTTTGGGTGTCCTGACAAGGGAGGATTTTACAAGTAAATAAAACGAATAAAATAAGTTCAATGTAATCACTTTGGAAGATTTTTGTTATAACGAATGATCGGGAAGTAGATTCTCTTTAAGAAGATGTTGTAAACCTCAATTATTATTTTTTTCCCGAGCAAATTGTTCACTTTATTTTATTTTTTTACTGGTAAGTAGAACGCTGCCTGACCTTCCTTTTAACTAAAACTGGTAGAGAATAACAGTCATTTCACATGATTACATTTCTGCCGCCGCACAATATACTGATGTCAAATGGCGATTGCGGGGTGTTTAAACTCAAGCATTTTATGTGGCTTTTAGCAGAAGTTGAAGTGATAAAATATGTCATGGCGGGTGCTGTAGATAAAATATCGCGCTTATGTAAATGTTCACATAATAATAATAAATAATAAAGGAAAAAGCAAAAAGGTCCACAATTTAATCCAATCTAGTGGCCATTAAAAAATCCTTAAATGTATTATTAAATATTAGCTTGGTCTGCCTTTATAGTGGTCTCCTATTATCTGCTGCTAAGTAGTAGATGGTGGGGCTCCGCTATAAGCTAATTAGGCTCCACTCAACTGCACAGATCCGTCATTCTGATTCAATAATCCGAGTACTAACTGGAGGACTTGTTTTAGGGCCGGACACTGGCTTCGTGGCATAAGGGGTTGCAGGGGGGGTCACAATCACAACCCCAAGCCTAGCTTCAGGGGGCCCCTGCAGCCAGGGGCGTCTTGAGAGCACCATGGGCCCCTGGGCAAAGTAATGCTCTGGACCCCCTAACTAGGGTGACCAGACATCCCCGGACACTGTCTCAGGACCCAGTCTGTCCCTGGTTTTACCCCTGGACTAGATTTGAACTAGGTTGACCACATTTCCAAACTGCCATTCAGGGACACACTTCTCTCTCACCTTCCCCAAAAAAAGATGGGGGGGAGCGGGGGGAAATGTAGTCTCGGGGGTTGATGGGGAATTTGGCGGTGGGTTATTTGTCGGGTGAATGTGCCGCTTGCCACCCATAGCCTGCCATCAGATGCAGTGCTGCTGTCACTCCCTCTGCATGAGCCCCATGCATAGAAGGAAAGGAGTGGCGTCACTATCTGGAGAGTGAAGATCACACCAGTCCCTGCTGCTTGCTGCTGGGTGGCGGAGAAGGAGGAGGTGCCGAGGTGGGTGGGGACAGCAGTGCTGCACTAGGAGCAGGCTCGCTCTCGGCCTTACTGTCTGAGAGTAAATTGTCACTGGTTGCAAGATGCCAGGCAGTGCTGGCACTAGCAACCAAGTCCGGAAATTTGGTTATTAGTTAGTAGGGGGTGGCTGTGTCCTCTATTTAATTCCGGGACATTGTATTGTCCCGGAATGAAGGTGCCCGGGACCCGGGACAGATATGTCAATTGCGGGACAGTCCCGGGCAATCCGGGACACGTGGGCACCCTAATTTGAACAGGGGCTGGGGCAATTTCAAAGACTTTGAAATTCTGAATTACCCCGCTCTGCCCCTCCTACTAGCTTAGGGGGGGTCTATTTTTTTCCCCCAATATCTGTGCCCATTTCTGATGATCATGTGCTGGTCAGAGCGGAGGGAATATTTCTTCAGTTTCGGGTGCATGCTTATTCAGCTCCGCTCGCCAGAGAGTAAGACCCCTTTCACACTGAGGAGTTTTTCAAAAATAGCGCTGCTACACCGCCTGCAAAACTCCAGGGCTTTCACACTGAGGCGATGCACCTGCCAGCAGCATCTTTGGAGCGGTGAGAGGAGCGTTGTGTATACTGCTCCTTCCCATTTAAAACAATTAGATACTGCAGTAATACCGCCCGCAATGCGCCTCTGCAGAGGTGCATTGCGAGCGGTATTAACCATTTATCGGCCGCTAGCAGGGGTTAATACCGAATCCCGGGGCAAATCCGACGGTATAGTGCTGCTATTTTTAGGCTGTGGCTGACAGGCTGTGAGGGCAGGTGGCGGCGACGGGCAAAGTGACGCCGATTACCACCATTACTAGTAAAAAAAAAAAAATATATATATGTCCCCGGATTTCATTTTTAAAATCTGGTCACCTTACCCCTACCTGCTTGCCCCAATTTACACATCTACTTTCAATAAATGAAGTATAAATAGTTGATGGAATTAAACATACCGTATATATACTCGAGTATAAGCCGAGTTTTTCAGCACATTTTTTGGTGCTGAAAATGCCCCCCTCGGCTTATACTCGAGTCACCTTTTTGCGCCTGATCTACTGGATTTTGGGGCCCAGTACTGGCCGGTCCCCTGGACCACAATCTTGGCACACATGTAGCCCCACTCTTCCTCTACAAGTGTGCAAAGTTTGCTGTCTGGGGGACCTACGGCCGGGGAGCACCCCTTCCATAGACTCCCATGTTAAATGGTAATTTCTCTGGAAATTTTGGGGACCCGATACTGGCCTGTCCTAAGTTCCCTGGACCCGAAACGTGGACCACATGTAGCCCTACTCTTCCTATATAAGTGTGCAAAGTTTGCTGTCCGGGGGACCTACAGCGGGGGAGCACTGATTTTTCAAAGCTGGGCACTCCGTCCATAGACTCCCATGTTAAACGGTCATTTCTCCGGTGATTTTTGGGGACCCGGTACTGGTCGGCCGTAGGTCCCCTGGACCCGGAACTTGGACCACATGTAGCCCCATTCTTCCTATACAAGTGTGCAAAGTTTGTTGTCTGGGGGACCTAAGGCTGGGGAGCACCCATTTTTCAAAACCGGGCACCCCTTCCATAGACTCCCATGTTAAACGTCAGTCTAGTCGTGGAAACAGTGAGGCATGGACACCAAAATGGTGTTAAAGTGTCTGATGTGTTCGCCATAATGTCGGAGTCCCGAAAAAAAAAAATCACAGATCTCCGCCATTACTAGTAAAAAAAAAAAAGTATAATAAAAATGCCATAAAACTATCCCCTACATTGTAGACGCTAGAACTTTTGCGCAAACCAATCAATAAACGCTTATTGTGACTTTTATTAACACAAATATGTAGAAGAATACGTATCGGCCGAAACTGAGGAAGAAATTTCTCTGGGGCTGAAGGGGTTAAATCGGAGGTTCACCCTAAAAAACATCTATGTACCATTACATCCAGCATACTTCGGATATGTAAAGTATGCTGGATTTTTTTTTTTTTTTCGGGGCACATACCGTTAAAAAGTTCTGTTTCACCCGTCTTCCGGGTTCTCTCTGCCGCGGGGAATAGGCGTTCCTAGGCAGCGATGTAGATGATTGACATGCTGTTTTCACCCCTTTCCGAAAATATCCAAGCTGGGACTCAGCTCTATAAGGTGCCTGCGCCTGCCGCGTAGAGCTGACTGCGCAGGCGCCGTATAGAGCCGAGTCCCAGCTTGGATATTTTCGGTACGCATAACAGCACATCAATCATCTACGCCGCTGCCTAGGAACACCTATTCCGCAGCAGAGAGAACCCAGAAGTCGGGTGAAAAAGAACTTTTAAACGCTATGTGCCCCGAAAAAAAAAAAAAAAGTCCAGCATTCTTTACATATCCGAAGTATGCTGGATGTAACGGTACATAGATTAAGGTGACCAGATTTTTAAAATGAAATCCGGGGACATATTTTTTCTTTACTAGTAATGGCGGCAATCAGCGACTCTCTGCCCGTCACCGCCCGCCTCACAGCCTCTCAAGTCTCACTCTTTGGGCCCCCGGCTACTACTGGATGGGGAGCGGAGGAAGATCACTCCGTCAGGAAAGGCAAGGAGATAAGCAGGTGGCTGGCCGGGACTTGAGCCAAGGCAGAAGAATGTACGAGTGGAGCTGAATGGGCATGCGCCCAAAACTGAAGAAATATTCCCTCCGCTCCGACCATCACATGATCATCAGAAAGGGGCACAGATAATGGTAAAAATACCCCCCCCCCATGTTAGTAGGCACGGCGGAGTGGGGGGGTGTAATTCAATTTTTTTTTTATTTTAAAGTGGTTGTAAACCACTTTTTTTAACTTTTACAAAAAGAATATCTCCTAAACCTGTACGGTTTAGGAGATATTCCCCTCGCAATGCGCCACTGATTGCAGCGGCGCATGCGCAGGGGGAATCCACGGCGAAAGGACCGGCATTCGCCGGACCTGGCCGGATTTAAATCTCCCGCGCGCATGCACGGGAGTGACGTCATCGCCGCTCCAGCCAATCACAGCGCTGGAGCGGCGATACCCGGAAGACACGCCGAGTCAAGATGAGATCTCGCTCCGCGTGGACCAGGTAAGTTCCCTACACCTCATTCCGAGGTAAGCATTTCATAATGAGCTAATATGCGGTGCATACTAGCTCATTATGACTTTTGCCTTGCAGGTCTAAAACAAAAAAAACGCTTTAATTCTCCACTGATTGTCTTTGAAATTGCCCCTGCCCCCTATTAAATCCAATCTGGGGACAAAACCAGGGACAGACTTGGTCCGGGGACAGTGTCCTCAATCAGGGGACTGTCCCCTGAAACTGGGGATGTCTGGTCACCCTAACATAGATGTTTTTTAGGGTGAACCTCCGCTTTAACCCCGTCAGCCCCGGAAAAATGTCTTCCTCAGTTTAGGCCGATACGTATTCTTCTACATATTTGTAGTTCAGCGTTCTTTACATATCCGAAGTATGGTGGATGTAATTGTATATAATTGTTTTAGGGTGAACCCCCGCTTTAACTGTCTGAAAAACGAACAAACTGTCTAAATGACCGAATTTTGGCTGATTTTTCGTATAGTGTATGGCCAGCATTAGCCTGGGTAGGAAGTGGTTAATGTTTTGACAAAAGTCAGAGGTGGTTGCCACTAGCAACAGCACAACTTTCCCCTCACCGCAGCACTTGACCATAATTAAGAAGATGATATATATGTATATTACAGAGGTAATAGTGGATGGAATGTGTGATGGAAGTTTATCAAGGAGCTTTTTATTCACAATAGAAGAAATAATAATAATAATAATGGTGATCAGCCTGTTGCTAGGAGACAGTAACAGCCGCTCTGTGTCGGTCACGTGGTGCTCGGCGATCCATGAGGAAGGGCAGCGATTACTCAGCCTGCGTCGCCCGGCGTGCTTGACGTCTCCTCGCTGATTGGCTGGTTCCTTCGTGCGTAGCCGGTGTGTTTGTGTTGCACGTAGCGGGTCTCCTCGGTCGGTTTTTCTCGGTGCTGACACGTGTGAAGGTTTCGCCATGGCCGCCGAAGTCGGAAAGCTGTCCAAGAACCTGCTGAGGATGAAGGTGAGAGCCGAGGGCCGCCATTACCGGGGAGGGGGTGTCAGGCTGCTGCTACTTCAGTCACGTGGTTTGTAGAACTACAACTCCCAGCATTCCTCGCTGCACTGGGGATGTTGTAGGGTCCTTTTGCACCAGGCAGGAATTCCGTAGAGTGCTAAATGTACTGTGCCGTGGGTTAAGGCATCAAAAATGCGCAAGGAAGCGATTTCAGCGCGCGTGCTGAGGAGGTCGCCACGGTGTGCGTTGTGACCCATCACCCCGTATACTATATATTTTCCCCTCTGTGTTGCGTTTAGGCGTAACGTGAAAAATACGTGCAACGTATTTAGAACCGCGCCAACCAAAACCGAAAATTATTGCCAAACGCAAACGGTTGGCGTTGCATTACGGGGTGTGTTATTTTTTTCCCATATGTTGCAGGAAAACGCGCAATTCTGCACACATTGCCCGCAGGACGCCGATGTGACTAAAGTCTATTGGGTGGGGGAGGGGCTCATTTACATTGTGATGGGACACTATTCCTCCCACTGACACCAGTGATGGGGCACTATTCCTCCCACGCACACCAATGATGGGACACTATTCCTCCCACGGACACCAATGATGGGACACTATTCCTCCCACGGACACCAATGATGGGACACTATTCCTCCCACGGACACCAATGATGGGACACTATTCCTCCCACGGACACCAATGATGGGACACTATTCCTCCCACGGACACCAATGATGGGACACTATTCCTCCCACGGACACCAATGATGGGACACTATTCCTCCCACGGGACACCAATGATGGGACACTATTCCTCCCACGGGCACCAATGATGGGACACTATTCCTCCCACGGGCACCAATGATGGGACACTATTCCTCCCACGGGCACCAATGATGGGACACTATTCCTCCCACGGGCACCAATGATGGGACACTATTCCTCCCACGGGCACCAATGATGGGACACTATTCCTCCCACGGGCACCAATGATGGGACACTATTCCTCCCACGGACACCAATGATGGGACACTATTCCTCCCACGGACACCAATGATGGGACACTATTCCTCCCACGGACACCAATCCCACGGACACCAATGGGACACTATTCCTCCCACGGACACCAATGACCAATGATGGGACACTATTCCTCCCACGGACACCAATGACGGGACACTATTCCTCCCACGGACACCAATGACGGGACACTATTCCTCCCACGGACACCAATGACGGGACACTATTCCTCCCACGGACACCAATGACGGGACACTATTCCTCCCACGGACACCAATGACGGGACACTATTCCTCCCACGGACACCAATGACGGGACACTATTCCTCCCACGGACACCAATGACGGGACACTATTCCTCCCACGGACACCAATGACGGGACACTATTCCTCCCACGGACACCAATGACGGGACACTATTCCTCCCACGGACACCAATGACGGGACACTATTCCTCCCACGGACACCAATGACGGGACACTATTCCTCCCACGGACACCAATGACGGGACACTATTCCTCCCACGGACACCAATGACGGGACACTATTCCTCCCACGGACACCAATGACGGGACACTATTCCTCCCACGGACACCAATGACGGGACACTATTCCTCCCACGGACACCAATGACGGGACACTATTCCTCCCACGGACACCAATGACGGGACACTATTCCTCCCACGGACACCAATGACGGGACACTATTCCTCCCACGGACACCAATGACGGGACACTATTCCTCCCACGGACACCAATGACGGGACACTATTCCTCCCACGGACACCAATGACGGGACACTATTCCTCCCACGGACACCAATGACGGGACACTATTCCTCCCACGGACACCAATGACGGGACACTATTCCTCCCACGGACACCAATGACGGGACACTATTCCTCCCACGGACACCAATGACGGGACACTATTCCTCCCACGGACACCAATGACGGGACACTATTCCTCCCACGGACACCAATGACGGGACACTATTCCTCCCACGGACACCAATGACGGGACACTATTCCTCCCACGGACACCAATGACGGGACACTATTCCCCCCCGCTGACACCAATGACGGGACACTATTCCCCCCCGCTGACACCAATGACGGGACACTATGACACCAATGACGGGACACTATTCCTCCCCGCTGACACCAATGACGGGACACTATTCCTCCCCGCTGACACCAATGACGGGACACTATTCCTCCCCGCTGACACCAATGACGGGACACTATTCCCCCGCTGACACCAATGACGGGACACTATTCCTCCCCGCTGACACCAATGACGGGACACTATTCCTCCCCGCTGACACCAATGACGGGACACTATTCCTCCCCGCTGACACCAATGACGGGACACTATTCCTCCCCGCTGACACCAATGACGGGACACTATTCCTCCCCGCTGACACCAATGACGGGACACTATTCCTCCCCGCTGACACCAATGACGGGACACTATTCCTCCCCGCTGACACCAATGACGGGACACTATTCCTCCCCGCTGACACCAATGACGGGACACTATTCCTCCCCGCTGACACCAATGACGGGACACTATTCCTCCCCGCTGACACCAATGACGGGACACTATTCCTCCCCGCTGACACCAATGACGGGACACTATTCCTCCCCGCGGACACCAATGACGGGACACTATTCCTCCCCGCTGACACCAATGACGGGACACTATTCCTCCCCGCTGACACCAATGACGGGACACTATTCCTCCCCGCTGACACCAATGACGGGACACTATTCCTCCCCGCTGACACCAATGACGGGACACTATTCCTCCCCGCTGACACCAATGACGGGACACTATTCCTCCCCGCTGACACCAATGACACTACGCTGACACCAATGACGGGACACTATTCCTCCCCGCTGACACCAATGACGGGACACTCCTCCCCGCTGACACCAATGACGGGACACTATTCCTCCCCGCTGACACCAATGACGGGACACTATTCCTCCCCGCTGACACCAATGACGGGACACTATTCCTCCCCGCTGACACCAATGACGGGACACTATTCCTCCCCGCTGACACCAATGACGGGACACTATTCCTCCCCGCTGACACCAATGACGGGACACTATTCCTCCCCGCTGACACCAATGACGGGACACTATTCCTCCCCGCTGACACCAATGACGGGACACTATTCCTCCCGCTGACACCAATGACGGGACACTATTCCTCCCGCTGACACCAATGACGGGACACTATTCCTCCCGCTGACACCAATGACGGGACACTATTCCTCCCGCTGACACCAATGACGGGACACTATTCCTCCCACTGACACCAATGATGGGACACTATTCCTCCCACTGACACCACACTGACACCAATGATGGGACACTATTCCTCCCACTGACACCAATGATGGGACACTATTCCTCCCACTGACACCAATGACGGGACACTATTCCTCCCACTGACACCAATGACGGGCCACTATTCCCCCCACTGACACCAATGATGGGACACTATTCCTCCCCGCTGACACCAATGACTGGGCAAGATCCCCCCCCCTCCCCCCGATGACACCAATGACGGGGCACGATTCCCCCCCCCCCCCCGCTGACACCAATGACGGGGCACGATTCCCCCCCCCCCCGCTGACACCAATGACGGGGCACGATTCCCCCCCCCCCCCCCCGCTGACACCAATGACGGGGCACGATTCCCCCCCCCCCCCCCCCGCTGACACCAATGACGGGGCACGATCCCGCCCCCCCCCCCCCCCCCCCCCGCTGACACCAATAACGGGGCACGATTCCCCCCCCCCCCCCCCTGACACCAATAACGGGGCACGATTCCCCCCCCCCCCCCCGCTGACACCAATGACTGGGCACGATTCCCCCCCCCCCCCGCTGACACCAATGACGGGGCACGATTTCCCCCCCCCGCTGACACCAATGACGGGGCACGATTTCCCCCCCCCCCGCTGACACCAATGACGGGGCACGATTTCCCCCCCCGCTGACACCAATGACGGGGCACGATTCCCCCCCCCCCCGCTGACACCAATGACGGGGCACGATTCCCCCCCCCCGCTGACACCAATGACGGGGCACGATTCCCCCTCCCCCCCCGCTGACACCAATGACGGGGCACGATTCCCCCCCCCCCCGCTGACACCAATGTCGGGGCACCATCCCCCCCCGGGGCCCATTCTTCTACATGATATATGCAGTTGAGTTCAGTGACATTCAGCATACAGTATATGACACGGCTGGCCGAGGTGCGGGGTACTCGGCGCCCTCCATGGGCAGTGTGCTGGAGATGATTGGGAGGTACGAGGATGGACCCGAGTGGTAATGACGAAGGTGGTGACGATTTATTTCCTCCGCAATCTTCTTCCTCAGGCCGGGGTAAACGTTTTGGATAAGTAGAGACATTACCATTTTTATTTTCTCCGTCCCGTTGTAATCTTTTGTGTCGGAACCTTTGTGTCGGAAGAAGTGCGGTTGTCACACGTCGGAGGTGAGAGGCTCTCCGCTGGGCCCGGCTACAAAGCAATCAGGAACAGCGTCTGGTCGTCAAGTTTTTTTTTTTTTCTGACCCGCTTTATGTGGGCTGAGAACGCGGCGCGGCGCTCATTAGAGCGGAGAACCACTTCTCCTAACCCTTTCATAGCGTTCCGTCTTTTCTTCCTATGAGGTCGGCATTGAAATCCAATTATTACGGTTTAAAGGCGAGCCAATTTTCTGATGACAGGCCCCCCAATTACAATGCATTCACACTCCGAAGCGGTACACGTCCCCGCACCAGATGGCGTTTGGGGAGAAAAAATATAAAATAACTCGAGTGTCAGATTATTTGTCAGATTTCTTTCTGCCTATAGTGCAATTAATGAAGTCTTTCAAGTGTACCTGTCACCCGCACAATCGGGGCAGAAGACGGGTCAGGAGTAGGGCAGCGGGGGCATAATAGACTGTTCTATGTATAGACATGTGGTCATAGTTCTTTTTAAAGGAGCCACAGTGTGTGTGTGGGGGGGAGGGGGGTTGGATGATTATCTCCCCTGCAGATTGTGTAGATTTGCCCCCTTACATAGAAATGGAGGGTCTATACATTTCGTCATAGATGTATTTTATATGATAGAGACAGAATATCAACCAAAAAAATAAAAAAACACGATTCAAATTGCGGCTGGAGAAAAAAAATTGTTTGGATCGAGTTGGGAGGTCAAATCGATTTCAGATTTTGGCCAGACCGAAGCCGCGGCTAAAAAATCCTGCCCGCAGCTCGCCGCGATCTTGGGAAAATGCTGTAGACTAGGCTGAAAAAAAAAATTGCCCGCAGCTCACCCACGATCCTGGGAAAAGGCTGCAGACTAGGCCGAAGCCGTGCCTAAAAAATCCTGCCCGCAGCTCGTCACGATCTTGGGAAAAGGCTGCAGTCTAGGCCGAAGCTGCGCCTAAAAAATCCTGCCCGCAGCTCGCCGCAATCCTGGGAAAAGGCTGCAAACCAGGCCGAAGCCGTGCCTAATAAAACCTGCCCGCAGCTCGCTGCAGTCCTGGGAAAAGGCTGCAGACTAGGCCGAAGCCGCCCCTAAAAAAAAAAACCTGCCGGCAGCTCACCCACGATCCTGGGAAAAGGCTGCAGACTAGGCCGAAGCCGCGCCTAAAAATCCTGCCCGCAGCTCGCCGCGATCCTGGGAAAAGGCTGCAGACTAGGCCGAAGCCGCGCCTAAAAAATCCTGCCCGCAGCTCGTCGCGATCTTGGGTAAAGGCTGCAGACTAGGCCGATGCCGCGCCTAAAAAAAAACCTGCCCGCAGCTCACCCACGATCCTGGGAAAAGGCTGCAGACTAGGCCGAAGCCGCGCCTAAAAAATCCTGCTCGCCGCGATCCTTGGAAAAGGCTGCAGACTAGGCCGAAGCCGCGCCTAAAAAATCCTGCCCGCAGCTCACTCACGATCCTGGGAAAAGGCTGCAGACTAGGCTGAAGCCGCGCCTAAAAAATCCTGCCCGCAGCTCACTCACGATCCTGGGAAAAGGCTGCAGACTAGGCCGAAGCCGCACCTAAAAAATCCTGCCCGCAGCTCACTCACGATCCTGGGAAAAGGCTGCAGACTAGGCCGAAGCCGCACCTAAAAAATCCTGCCCGCAGCTCACTTACGATCCTGGGAAAAGGCTGCAGACTAGGCCGAAGCCGCGCCTAAAAAATACTGCCCGCAGCTCACCCACGATCCTGGAAAAGGCTGCAGACTAGGCCGAAGCCGCACCTAAAAAATCCTGCCCGCAGCTCACTTACGATCCTGGGAAAAGGCTGCAGACTAGGCCGAAGCCGCGCCTAAAAAATACTGCCCGCAGCTCGCCGCGATCCTGGGAAAAGGCTGCAGACTAGGCCGAAGCTGCACCTAAAAAATCCTGCCCGCAGCTCGCCGCGATCCTGGGAAAAGGCTGCAGACTAGGCCGAAGCCGCGCCTAAAAAATCCTGCCCGCAGCTCGCCGCGATCCTGGGAAAAGGCTGCAGACTAGGCCGAAGCTGCGCCTAAAAAATCCTGCCCGCAGCTCACTCACGATCCTGGGAAAAGGCTGCAGACTAGGCCGAAGCCGCGCCTAAAAAATCCTGCTCGCCGCGAGCCTGGGAAAACACTACGAGGCCGGGCGCCACAAACTAGGCTTTTTAGGCGAGCGAGATTATTTTTGGGCGAGGCCGTGGCTTCGGCCTAGTCAACGGCCTTTTCCCAGGATCGCGGCGGGCCAGGCTGAAGCCACGGCCTCGCCTAATACAAATGTTGTAAATGGCGTTGCAGTTCAGTGAGTAAAAACAAAACGTCTGACCTCGGTGCTTCCCAACAAGGGTTTCTCCCCCAACCACTAAGGGGATCAAATACTTATTTTCCTCCATTTATAACATTTGTATCCTGTGATTTCTCTGGATTTTTGGTTGATATTCTGTCTCTATCATATAAAATACACCGATGATAAAGTTATAGACCCTTCATTTCTATGTAAACGTACACAATGTGCAGGGGAGACGCTCGTTATTTCCCCCCCCCCTGTATATCTGAAAACACTGGACAGATATTGGTTCCTCTTTGCACATTGATCTGAATAGAAGTATATAAAGCACGTGCGGATTGGCGCCTCTCGCATACTTCTTATCTGCGCTGCTTTATGATCGATTCCTGAGATTAATGGGCACTTTATGAAGCGTAAAGATAAGTGAGGTTTGGCCCCGACGCTGCGCCCGGTGTTTTATGTGAAGGACGCAGTCAGGTCTCCCCACAAGAGATGAATGGCGCAATCTGCAGCGAGCCCAGGTACGGCTCTTCTCCCGCCGCGCCATCACTCAGCATTATGTCCTGGAAGAGGGGAGAAATGACTACACGAGGGCGGGGACGCACCCCGGAAAATGCCGCCGTTCCTCAGCGACACCGTCTGATTGCGCGTAAAATCATTTATTCCCGGCCAGGCGGTACTCGCTGTCATCCGCGGCCGCTGCAAAGGATCGCAATGTCGCTGACATATCAATCTATGGCATTGCAGGAGGCTTCGCCTGTAACGCTCCCGGCGGTATTGTCCACCTACTCGTTCCGTCATTCACAAGTCCGGCCGTCGCTCTGTACACGGTGCGCCCCCCCCCCCCCCAAGCTCTGCGCTCTACATGATGCACCCCCTCCCTCCTTAGCCCTGCGCTCTACGTGATGCGCCCCCCCCCCCTTCCTTCTTTAGCCCTGCGCTCTACACGGTGCGCCCCCCCCATGCCCTGCGCTCTACACGGTGCGTCTTCCTCCCTCCTAAACCCTGTGCTCTACACGGTGCGTCTTCCTCCCTCCTAAACCCTGCGCTCTACACGGTGCGTCTTCCTCCCTCCTAAACCCTGCGCTCTACACGGTGCGTCTTCCTCCCTCCTAAACCCTGTGCTCTACACGGTGCGTCTTCCTCCCTCCTAAACCCTGTGCTCTACACGGTGCGTCTTCCTCCCTCCTAAACCCTGTGCTCTACACGGTGCGTCTTCCTCCCTCCTAAACCCTGTGCTCTACACGGTGCGTCTTCCTCCCTCCTAAACCCTGTGCTCTACACGGTGCGTCTTCCTCCCTCCTAAACCCTGTGCTCTACACGGTGCGTCTTCCTCCCTCCTAAACCCTGTGCTCTACACGGTGCGTCTTCCTCCCTCCTAAACCCTGCGCTCTACACGGTGCGTCTTCCTCCCTCCTAAACCCTGCGCTCTACACTGTGCGTCTTCCTCCCTCCTAAACCCTGCGCTCTACACTGTGCGTCTTCCTCCCTCCTAAACCCTGCGCTCTACATGGTGCGTCTTCCTCCCTCCTAAACCCTGTGCTCTACACGGTGCGTCTTCCTCCCTCCTAAACCCTGCGCTCTACACGGTGCGTCTTCCTCCCTCCTAAACCCTGTGCTCTACACGGTGCGTCTTCCTCCCTCCTAAACCCTGTGCTCTACACGGTGCGTCTTCCTCCCTCTTTAGCCCTGCGCTCTACGTGATGCGCCCCCCCTTCCTTCTTTAGCCCTGCGCTCTACGTGATGCGCCCCCCCCTTCCTTCTTTAGCCCTGCGCTCTACACGGTGCGCCCCCCCCAGCCCTGCGCTCTACACGGTGCGTCTTCCTCCCTCCTAAACCCTGTGCTCTACACGGTGCGCCCCCCCAAGCTCTGTACGAGTTCCCCCTCCTCAAGAAGGCACATGTACAGTCATGCCAATGAACATTTATGATTCAGAGAAGGTTTGGGGGGTGGGGTGCTGTGGTCAGATGAGGCGAAAATTGAGGTCTTTGGCATTAACTTGACTCGCTGTGTTTGGAAGAAGAATGATGATTATGACCCCAAGAACACCATCCCTACAGTCACACGGAGGTGGAAACATGAGGATTTGGGGTGTTTCTCTGATAAAGGTCCAGGCCGACTTTGCCGCATTGATGGGGCCAATGGACAGGGCCGTGTATTATCATGGATGAGAACCTTCTTCCCTCACCTAGAACACTGAAGATGGGTCTTCAAGCATGACAATGACCCAAAACATACCGCCAAGGCAACAAAGGAGTGGCTCAAGAAAAAGCAAATTAAGATCATGGAGTGGCCTAGCCGGTCTCCAGACCTTAATCCTATAGAAAATGTATGAAGGGAGATGAAACTTGGTTGCCAAGAAACCTTCAGGATTTAGAGAAGATCTGTAAAGAAGAGTGGAGACCAAAATCCCTCCTGAGATGTGTGGAGACCTGATCACCAACTACAAGAAACGTCTGACCTCTGTGCTTCCCAACAAGGAACCTCCCCCAACTACTTTGGGGGTCAAATACTTATTTCTTTCTCGTACATCACGGGACACAGAGCGGCATATTCATTACTATGTGGGTTATATGGAGTACCTTCAGGTGTGGACACTGGCAATCTTCAAACAGGAAGTCCCCTCCCTATATAACCCCCTCCCCTAGAGGGAGTCCCTCAGTTTTTTCGCCAGTGTCTTAGGTGTTGGTCACGGAATAGCTTTGCTCCACATCCTTGGGATTAAGGGCGGGCTAACCGGATCTGTCCAAGGAGCCTCAGTGCCAAAGTGGACAGTACCCGGGCCCCAGACCGTGGGGTTTTGCCTATAATGCTCCTCTTTGGAGGGCTGGACCCTGGGCCCAGGACTTGGAGTTTGCAAAACCATAAAGTTCCTGTTTGCCAGGGTGCTATATAGGTCCAGGACAGTGGGTACCTTCATAGGACCCCAGGGCCTGAAGGTCTACTACGCTACCCACGGAGATGGGAGAAGATTGGATCAGTTTGCTGGTCAAACATCCTGCAGCATGGAGCAGGTAAGGGGGAGCCTGCGGGACTTGGTTCGACAGCAGGCTCCCCGGGGTAACCTAAAAGGGGGGATAGCCTAAGTATGCTCTGCATGGGCAACCGTGATCACTATGTCTAAAAGACAGGATGACACCCTTTCTCCCCCCATCACTAGGCCCCCCTGTTTAAATATGTGTTGCTAGCTAACCTGCTGTTTCTTCCTAGGGCTAGTAAGGATCCCTAGGGGCCTTGAGAGAGTCCTACCTGGCCGGGGGTTTGAATCTGCCGCCTGTTTCTGCGTGCCTGGATCTCCAGCAGCGCGGCTCCTCCATGTTCCTCCTGTTTCCGGCATACGCGCGCGCGCGCGTGCACGTCTTATTGACGTTTTTTCGCGCCGTCCAGACAGGAGGGCGGGGGGGGGGCGGCCTGCGGCGTCATACAGGGGCGCGCCTTTGTGCTGTTATAGACAGCAGGCTTTGTCAGTGCTCAGTCTGAGGCTGATCTTTCAAGGAGAGGACGCAGAGCGGCAGAACAGTGACTCCCGGTGGCGGAAGAGGGGTAGTACATGTGGACTTTGTTCCAATGCCTTTATTGTTAAGCCAAGAATCCCCCTTATTTTGCAGCAGGTTGGAGGCTGGCAAACTTAAAGTAGGGTCACTGTATGTTGTCAAGGAAAATATATAATATATAATATATAATTATTTAAAAAAAAAAAAAAAAAAAAAGAAAAAAAAACCAACATACGGGCCCATCAGTTTTTGGGGACACTAAGTGATCTATTCTCCCCTAAACTCTGAAATTTGTACTCCTGCCCACTACAGTCTGTTGTGTGGGCGGAGTCCCTCGATTTTGTATTATGGCTTCCAAGGGTTCGGGGTCAAAGGGTACAAAAAAGACCAAAAAACAAAAGGGTTCCCTTTCTGATTCTGATATGCCGATTCTTTCCCCGCAGCTTATTAATTTAAGGAGCGCCTTGGATGAGCCATTAGGGGGATCTGGTGCGGAGGCTGGCCCAGATCAGCCCAGCCCTGTGTTTATCACAGAGGAGATGCTAGCCGTATCCCTAGGGGGGCTAGAAGAGAGAATAGCGGCATTGATCGCTAGAGCTATTCCTGGTAAGAAACGGGTTAGATCCCCATCACCAGGGGGTGTATCCTCAGATGCTGAGATTCTCTCTCCGGAGGAATTAGAATCACAGGAGGATCAACTGGACCTGAACCAAGAGGGTTCAGGGATGGAGGGGTCTACCTCTGAGGAACCATTTTCAGACTCCCAGACAGAGAGACTGTGGGTACAGTCTTTGACGGACATGGTCCGCTCGGCATTTAGTTTACCATTGCCAGAATCTCAGGTTCCTCCGGTATCCTCTCTGGGCTCTTTGAAAGCCCCGTTAAGCAACGCAGTTTTTCCGGTCCATCCTCTCTTGGAGGAATTGATCTTTCGGGATTGGGTACGGCCGGACAGGATTTTTCTGCCACCGAAAAGATTTGCGGTCATTTATCCCATGGAGGAAAAATTCTCCAAGAAGTGGAGGCTCCCAATAGTGGATGCAGCCATCTCGTGTGTGAATAAATCACTAACTTGCCCGGTGGAAAACATACATATGTTTAAAGATCCGGTTGATAAAAGATTAGAGACACTTTTAAAAGCATCCTTTGCTACGGCAGGAGCAGTGGTGCAGCCAGCGGTAGCTGCAATTGGAGTTTGTCAGGCATTAAAAGACCAGACAAAAGAGATGTTAAAGGACATGCCTACCCAACAAGCAGAGGAGTTTGCTGACATTCCCAGAGCTCTGTGTTTTGCGGTAGATGCTATAAAAGATTCCATCCAGCAGGCTTCTCGTTTATCACTATGTTTGGTGCACATGAGAAGGCTCTTATGGTTGAAGAACTGGGCGGCGGAGCCCCCATGCAAAAAGCTTCTGGCAGGATTTCCCTTCCATGGAGGGACGACTCTTCGGAGAAGATCTGGATAAATATATTCAGACTATTTCAAATGGCAAGAGTACCCTTTTACCGGTCAAAAAGACATTCCGGGCTCCTACATTTAGGAGGCAGTTTTTTCCTGTCTCGGGGCCCTCTAATTCCAGGCAGTATCGACGGCCGCCTGCACGATCCAACGTTATCAGTAGATCGCAAGGACAGACCCCTGGGGGTAAGAAGCCGTGGTATCGCAAGCCGTCAAAGACAGCCCCTAAGTCTGCATTATGAAGGGGCGCCCCCCACTCTCAAGGGTGGGGGGAAGGCTTCGTCTCTTCTCAGAAGTTTGGGAAGCCAAGATCCCCGACAATTGGGTCCGGGCATCTGTAACCACAGGTTACAGACTGGAGTTTCTAAGATATCCTCCGCCTCATTTTCAAGAATCAAGGCTACCAAGGGATCCAGCAAGGAAGGCCTCAATGCTGGCAGCTTTGGATCACCTGCTTTGCCAGGACGTAATTATAGAAGTGCCAGCCCAAGAGCAAGGCCTAGGTTTCTATTCCAATCTCTTTGTCATACCAAAGCCCAACGGCGATGTCAGGCCAATCTTGGACCTAAAGAGGTTAAACGGTTATCTAAGGGTGCGTTCCTTCCGGATGGAATCCATCCGGTCAGCAGCCGCCGCGCTTCAGAAAGACGATTTTCTGGCCTCCATAGACATAAAAGATGCTTACCTTCATGTACCAATCTTTCAGGCGCATCAAAGGTTTTTACGCTTCGCGGTGGGGCAGCGACACTTCCAATTCAGGGCGCTCCCTTTCGGGCTGGCCACGGCCCCCCGGGTATTCACGAAGATTCTAGCCCCAGTTCTGGCCAATTTAAGGATCCAAGGAGTCACAGTCCTAGCATACTTGGATGACCTTTTAATCATAGATCACTCACGGACGGGTCTGCAAAAGGCAGTAAAACCTCACGGTTCGGTACCTCGAAGAATTCGGCTGGGTCCTAAACCAGGGAAAGTCAGCATTCCAGCCTACAAAGCAGTTGGAATACCTCGGCATGAGGTTAGACACAGAACATCAAAAGGTGTTCTTGCCCCTTGTAAAGATCAAGGCGATCAAGGGGTTGGTTCAGTTGGTTGTAAACAAGAAAAGACCAACTATTCGCCTGTGTATGCGATTACTAGGCAAGCTAGTGGCCACATTCGAGGCAGTACCATACGCTCAGATCCACACTCGCGTCCTACAGGCAGCCATTCTAGCAGCCTGGGGCAAGAGGGCACATGCCTTAGAGTCCCCTTTGACGCTATCATCAAGGGTCCGACAAAGCCTGGCCTGGTGGTTGAACCCTCAGAACCTTCTAAAGGGAAGATCCTTCAGCCCTGTTGTCTGGAAGGTAGTTACCACAGACGCCAGCCTGGCAGGCTGGGGGGCGGTCTTCGAGGGGTTCTCCCGCCAGGGAACTTGGGTGAAAGCAGAGAGGCAGCTCCCCATCAATATCTTGGAAATCAGAGCTGCTCGCCTAGCCCTGTTGGCGTGGACCTCCAGATTAAAGGGGTTCCCGGTGAGAATCCAGTCAGACAATGCCACGGCGGTGGCATACATAAACCACCAAGGGGGAACCAGGAGCCAGGCCGCTCAAAGGGAAGTGAACTTGATTTTTCAATGGGCAGAGGTTCATGTACCCTGCATTTCAGCGATATTCATTCCCGGAGTGGACAACCTGCAGGCAGACTTCTTAAGTCGCCAGAGTCTGTTGCCAGGGGAGTGGTCTCTGCATCCCCAGGTCTTTCAGACAATCTGCCAGAGGTGGGGAACGCCAGACGTAGATATAATGGCATCCAGGTTCAACAAGAAACTAGACAGGTTCGTGTCGCGAGCGAGGGATCCTATGGCCTGCGGAACCGATGCGTTGGTTTGCCCTTGGCATCAATTCAAACTTCTATATGCGTTCCCTCCACTACAGTTACTCCCCCGCCTGTTGCGCAAGATCAGAGTGGAGCACAAGCCAGTCATTCTAATAGCTCCAGCTTGGCCCCGGAGGGCTTGGTACTCACTAGTCCTGAATATGGCAGTGGGAGACCCTTGGACTCTTCCTCTACAACCAGACCTACTCTCACAAGGCCCGATCCTCCACCCTACATTACAGCGTCTAAATTTGACGGCCTGGAGGCTGAATCCCTGATTCTCAGGGTAGGGGTCTGTCTAGGCAGGTAATCCCTACCCTGATTAAGGCTAGAAAGCCGGTCTCCAGGGTAATTTATTACAGGGTGTGGAGGAACTATATAGGCTGGTGTGAATCCAAAAGATGGAATTCCCGCAAATATACCATTGATAGGGTGTTAAGTTTTCTCCAGCTAGGAGTGGATAAAGGCCTGGCACTAAGCACAATCAAAGGACAGATCTCAGCTCTGTCAGTGTGGTTTCAGAGGCCGCTGGCCACCCACTCGCTGGTAAAGACCTTCTTACAGGGGGTCTTGCGTATTAATCCTCCTGTCAAGTCACCAGTTTGTCCTTGGGACCTAAATCTTGTCCTGTCCACTCTACAGAAACAGCCTTTTGAGCCTTTGGCTGAGATTCCTTTACTCTTACTGACAAGAAAACTGGTTTTCTTGGTCGCCATAGTTTCGGCCAGGAGAGTGTCAGAATTAGCAGCCTTATCGTGTAAGGAACCATATCTTGTTCTGCATAAGGACAGGGCAGTTCTCCGGCCCCATCCTTCCTTTCTACCAAAGGTTATATCCAAATTTCACTTAAACCAGGATTTGGTACTTCCATCCTTCTTTCCAAAACCTACATCTAGAAAGGAGGGGTTGCTGCATACCTTGGATATTGTCCGGGCCATGAAGGCCTATCTTAAAGCTACGGAAAAGATCCGGAAAACAGATGTGTTATTCGTTCTACCAGATGGCCCCAAGAAGGGGCAGGCAGCTGCAAAATCCACCATCTCGAGATGGATTAGACAATTAATCATTCAAGCCTACGGATTGAAGAGGTTGCCCCCTCCGTTGTCGGTAAAGGCCCATTCTACCAGGGCCATGGGCGCCTCTTGGGCAGCACACCATCAGATCTCTATGGCTCAGATATGCAAGGCGGCAACGTGGTCATCAGTCCACACGTTTACAAGGTTTTATCAACTAGACGTGAGAAGAAATGCGGATACTGCCTTTGGTCAGGCAGTACTACAGGCTGCAGTTTGAAATCCTCGGGATCAGAAACACCCTTGGTTATATAAAAAAAAAAAAAAAAAAGAAAAAGGTTCTTCTTTCTTGACTAATTTGGAAATATTATGATTTGAGTTTAGCTCTAAAATTGAATCCTTCTTTGGAAGATGTCTCCCTCCCCTCATTAAAGCATTGCTTTCGGACATCCCACATAGTAATGAATATGCCGCTCTGTGTCCCGTGATGTACGAGAAAGAAAAAGGGATTTTTAAATACAGCTTACCTGTAAAATCCTTTTCTTGGAGTACATCACGGGACACAGAGCTCCCACCCCTCTTTTGGGTGACCATTTTGGGAGGCATACTGCTTGCTACAAAACTGAGGGACTCCCTCTAGGGGAGGGGGTTATATAGGGAGGGGACTTCCTGTTTGAAGATTGCCAGTGTCCACACCTGAAGGTACTCCATATAACCCACATAGTAATGAATATGCCGCTCTGTGTCCCGTGATGTACTCCAAGAAAAGGATTTTACAGGTAAGCTGTATTTAAAAATCCCTTTTTTACTTGCTGAACTGCAACTCCATTTATTTATTTTCTGGATTTTTGGTTGATTTTCTGTCTCTGTCATATAAAATACACCTATGATAAAAATTACAGAACCTTCATTTCTATGTAAGGGGGCAAATGTAAACAATCTGCAGTGGATCAAATATTTTTTATTTGCCTTATTTATCGGGGTATTGCGCGCTTCGGCGTATAGCGCGCACTCCTAAAGTGGACCCTATTCCTGTGGGAAAAAAAGATTTTTGTACTTACAGTTTTGGTGTCTTGCACGGCGGCCTCGTCGGGTCCGTCTGCGGCTTCGGGTGTCCTCTTCGTCGGGTCCGGCGTCCTTCTGCGGCATCCTCCCCGCTTTCCTGCGCCGAGTTTGAATACTGCGCCGACATATACCGAGCGCAGTACACTCGTGTATAGTCGGGCAGGCTCGACTACTCGAGAGTATGCAGTATTCAAACTCGGTGGAAGGCCGCGGCCCGCGATACGATCTCTCCTCTGCAGCCTCAATGGAAGGCCGTGGCCCGCGATACGATCTCTCCTCTGCAGCCTCGGTATAAGGCCGTGGCCCGCGATAGGATCTCTCCTATGCAGCCTCAATGGAAGGCCGCGGCCCGCGATACGATCTCTCCTCTGCAGCCTCAATGGAAGGCCGTGGCCCGCGATACGATCTCTCCTCTGCAGCCTCGGTGGAAGGCCGCAGCCCGCGATACGATCTCTCCTCTGCAGCCTCAATGGAAGGCCGTGGCCCGCGATACGATCTCTCCTCTGCAGCCTCGGTATAAGGCCGTGGCCTGCGATACGATCTCTCCTCTGCAGCCTCGGTATAAGGCCGCGGCCCGCGATACGATCTCTCCTCTGCAGCCTCGGTGGAAGGCCGCGGCCCGCGATACGATCTCTCCTCTGCAGCCTCGGTGGAAGGCCGCGGCCCGCGATACGATCTCTCCTCTGCAGCCTCAATGGAAGGCCGCGGCCCGCGATACGATCTCTCCTCTGCAGCCTCGGTATAAGGCCGCGGCCCGCGATACGATCTCTCCTCTGCAGCCTCGGTGGAAGGCCGCGGCCCGCGATACGATCTCTCCTCTGCAGCCTCGGTGGAAGGCCGCGGCCCGCGATACGATCTCTCCTCTGCAGCCTCGGTGGAAGGCCGCGGCCCGCGATACGATCTCTCCTCTGCAGCCTCGGTGGAAGGCCGCGGCCCGCGATACGATCTCTCCTCTGCAGCCTCAATGGAAGACCGTGGCCCGCGATACGATCTCTCCTCTGCAGCCTCAATGGAAGGCCGCGGCCCGCGATACGATCTCTCCTCTGCAGCCTCAATGGAAGGCCACGGCCCGCGATACGATCTCTCCTCTGCAGCCTCGGTGGAAGGCCGTGGCCCGCGATACGATCTCTCCTCTGCAGCCTCGGTATAAGGCCGCGGCCCGCGATACGATCTCTCCTCTGCAGCCTCGGTGGAAGGCCGTGGCCCGCGATACGATCTCTCCTCTGCAGCCTCGGTATAAGGCCGCGGCCCGCGATATGATCTCTCCTCTGCAGCGAGTGGATTATTCAGTAGAATTTGCTTCTCTACAATCCCATTAAACACAACAGGGAGCTGCGTTGTGATGTAAGTGCATGTCATGTAGCGGGATGGATTATACCGGAGCGCGGCGGTGAGACGCGGCAGCTGCTGACCCGCATTACATCTCCTTCAAGCAAAACACTTCATCCTCCAGTCATGCACTAAAAGGGGGGCTTGGAAGGTCTAATGGAAAGCTAATAAGTAGGGGGGAGGGGGGCCCGCACCCTCTTATTCCGCCTTTTACCAGATTGTAGTAAGTGGGCATAAAAAATTCCGTGCACTGACTCTCCGCACTTTGGAATAAATAACTCTACTTAATTCAGCCATCGAGTAACACTTATGTGACCGTTTTTGGTTAAATGACTCTTCCCCCTGCTGTTGTGAGACGACATAATGGTAAGAGAGGCCGCCTGGAAAACACGCCGGGTTCCACGCTAATGGAGGGAAAATGTCAACAGTGATTTATGGTATCTGGAGTCATTTGTAGGTTTGCTATGTAATGGAGTGCAATACTTCTACATGGATAATCTACTGAAGTGCAACAGGTTTTCAGGACTGTAAGGGGGTGCTGTTACATAAGTAGGGTTCAGTTCCCCACTGGGGGTGCTGTTGTCACATAAGTAGGACATATTTCATCACTGGGGGGTGCTATTGCATACGTAGGGTTTAGTTTACCACTGGGGGAGTGGGGGGTGCTGTTGTCCTATAAGTAGGGTCTGCTCACCACTGGGGGTGCTGTTGTCCTATAAGTAGGGTCTGCTCACCAGTGGGGGGGCGGTCTGTTGTCCCAAAAGTAGGGTCTATTCACCAGTGGGGGGGCGGTCTGTTGTCCCAAAAGTAGGGTCTACTCACCAGTGGGGGGGGCGGTCTGTTGTCCCAAAAGTAGGGTCTACTCACCAGTGGGGGGGGCGGTCTGTTGTCCCAAAAATAGGGTCTACTCACCAGTGGGGGGGCGGTCTGTTGTCCCAAAAATAGGGTCTACTCACCAGTGGGGGGGCGGTCTGTTGTCCCAAAAATAGGGTCTACTCACCAGTGGGGGGGGCGGTCTGTTGTCCCAAAAATAGGGTCTACTCACCAGTGGGGGGGCGGTCTGTTGTCCCAAAAATAGGGTCTACTCACCAGTGGGGGGGCGGTCTGTTGTCCCAAAAATAGGGTCTACTCACCAGTGGGGGGGCGGTCTGTTGTCCCAAAAGTAGGGTCTACTCACCAGTGGGGGGCGGGGGGTCTGTTGTCCCAAAAGTAGGGTCTACTCACCAGTGGGGGGCGGGGGGTCTGTTGTCCCAAAAGTAGGGTCTACTCACCAGTGGGGGGCGGGGGTCTGTTGTCCCAAAAGTAGGGTCTACTCACCAGTGGGGGGCGGGGGGTCTGTTGTCCCAAAAGTAGGGTCTACTCACCAGTGGGGGGCGGGGGGTCTGTTGTCCCAAAAGTAGGGTCTACTCACCAGTGGGGATGGAACAGACCCATAAGTAGGGTTTACTCACCACTGGGGGGGGGGGGAGTCTGTTGTCACAAAAGTAGGGTCTACTCACCAGTGGGGATGGAACAGACCCATAAGTAGGGTTTACTCACCACTGGGGGGGGGGGAGTCTGTTGTCACATAAGTAGGGTTTAGATTACCACTGGGGGTACTGTTGCATAAATAGGGTCTACTCACCACTGGGGGGTGCTGTTGTCACATAAGTAGCGTATATGCCACCACTAGGGGGTGCTGCCATAACGCATTTCTCCATTGGTGGTATAACAGAAGTATTGCTGTGCAAATACCATGTTCTAGGGGGCCGCCTGCTTTTAATAAATATATTAAACAAGTAGAAGATTCTCTGTAAAGTTGTGTAATGGAGAAGTTTTTAACTTTATTCCGCACTTCGATTTCATTGGCTTTATGACGATTTTTCCAGCGTCTCGGCATCAGAAAATTCTCCGTATTTTTCATAATTCAGCTTTTTTTTTTTTTTTTTACTTCTGCATTACCTGTGTCCTCTGAGGGAATACATTAACTCCCGCACATCTCTCTCTCCCCCTCTCTGTAGTTTATGCAGAGGAGCCTTGACCCAGAAACCAGGAGGCAGATGGAGACGGAAGAGAAGAAGATCATCAGCGATGAGCACTGGTTCCTGGACCTCCCCGAGCTCAAGGAGAAGGAGTGAGTGTCTAAGGAGCGAGTCCCTATTTATATCTGCCTTGTATTACTGGGGGGAAAGAAGAGTTTATTAGAGGAGGCGGGGTTCTATTCCCCGACACCTCCCTCCTCTAAGAGGTTTGGATGCAAATTAAGAGACCAAGCTCCTACTAGCTATACCCTTCCACCAGTGTACATGCAGCTCCGCCTAGTGGTGGCGCCCCCCTGGCGTACGCCTAGGTGACCCCCCCCCCCCCCCCCGGCGTACCCACGGCTCTGTCTAGTGGTGGCGCCCCCCTGGCGTACACGCAGCTCCGCCTAGTGGTGGCGCCCCCCTGGCGTACGCCTAGGTGCCCCCCCGCGTAACCACAGCTCTGTCTAGTGGCGGCGTACCCACGGCTCCGCCTAGGTGCCCCCCCCCCCCCGGCGTACCCACGGCTCTGTCTAGTGGTGGCGCCCCCCTGGCGTACACGCAGCTCCGCCTAGTGGTGGCGCCCCCCTGGCGTACGCCTAGGTGCCCCCCCGCGTCACCACAGCTCTGTCTAGTGGCAGCGTACCCGCGGCTCTGCCTAGGTGCCACCCCCTGGCGTACCCACGGCTCTGTCTAGTGGCGGCGTACCTGCGGCTCCGCCTAGGTTCCCCCCCCCCCCCAGTGTACCCACTGCTCTGTCTAGTGGCAGCGTACCCGCGGCTCTGCCTAGGTGCCACCCCCGGCGTACCCACGGCTCTGTCTAGTGGCGGCGGCACCGCCTAGGTAACGCGCCCCCCCCCCCCCCGGCGTACCCACGGCTCCGTCTAGTGGCGGCGGCTCCGCCTAGGTGCCCCCCCCCGGCGTACCCACGGCTCCGTCTAGTGGCTGTGCCCCCCCCCCGGCGTACCCGCAGCTCCATCCAGTGGGCGTACCCGCAGCTCCATCTAGTGGCTGTGCCCCCACAGCATCATCTTAACCGATACACATTCTTAATACGGTGTGCCTCAGTATTCTAATCTCAGCATTTCCTTCTTGGTTTTGCTAGTCTGTGTACGTCCTGTACTTCTACCCAGCCGTGGGTCACGGGCACGCGCCCACGGCGCGCTCCCGTGACCCGGTCCGAAGCTGCGGGACTCGTGGACCCGATCGTCGCTGGAGTGCGGCGATCAGTCCCCGGAGCTGAAGAACGGGGAGAGCCGTGTATAAACACAGCTTCCCCGTGCTTCACTGTGGCCGCAACATCGATCACGTCATCCCTGTTATAGGGATACACAATCGATAACATCACACCTACAGCCACACCCCCCTACAGTTGTAAACATACATGAGGTCACACATAACCCCTTCAGCGCCCCCTTGTGGTTAACTCCCAAACTGCAATTAGTGCATTTTTAAATGCATTTTTTGCTGTGAAAATGACAATGGTCCCAAAAATGTGTCAGAAGTGTCCGCCATAATGTCGCAGTCACGAAAAAAAATCGCTGATCACCGCCATTAGTAGTAAAAAAAATGCAATAAAACTATCCCCTATTTTGTAAACGCTATAAAATTTTGCGCAAACCAACCGATAAAGGTGTTTTTTTTTACAAAAATATGTAGAAGAATACGTATCGGCCTAAACTGAGGAAAAATATTTTTTTATACATATTTTTGGGGGATATTTATTATAGCAAAATGTAAAAAATATTGGATTTTTTTCCAAAATCGTCGCTCTATTTTTGTTTATAGCGCAAAAAATAAAAACTGCAGAGGTGATCAAATACCACCAAAATAAAGCTCTATTTGTGGGGAAAAAATACGCCAATTTTGTTTGCGAGCCACGTCGCACGACCGCGCAATTGTCAGTTAAAGCGACGCAGTGCCAATTTGCAAAAAGGGGCCTGGTCCTTTAGCTGCATTTTGGTCCGGGGGTGAAGTGGTTAAAGCGATTTTGTAAACCACCAATGTTCCAAAATAAAAATAAAAAGCTGCAAAGCAATGGCATAATGTGATAGTTTGCATCGCATACTAGCACATTATGAAATCCTCACCTTGAAAGGGAGATGCTGTAAAGTCACTGCTGGGAGGTCAGACCTGCCACCCCGTCTGGGTTTGTGAGCTCCGGCTATGTGATTGGTCGGAGCCACCATAATGTCCGGCTTCAGAGCGTGTGGCGGAAGCGGTGGCATGCGCAAGCATGGCGCAGGCTCTGAAGGTCCGGCATAACCCATAATTTACAGGTTGCATTATAACCGTTGTCCTATTAACCGTATAATGAGGTCTTAACCTGTAATGCTGCAAAGAATAGGCGGAGGGGCGGGGCACAGGGTCCCGTCTGCCAATGGAATCGGCCGCGTGCCTTTTTTAATTTTTTTCCTTCTAGGCTTTTTTTGCGCACTCGGATCCCGAACGCATTATTTATTGGCTTTGTATTAGAAATGGGTTTTTAAATGCAGAAGGCTGCAACCCATAATAATTGGAAATCTGTGCGTTCAGCCCTCCACCGGCAGCTCGCCGACATCTCTAATTTACAGTCCGCCCGGCGAGCAGAAGGAAAAAGCCGCCCCCCCCCCCCCCTCTTTATTATTATAGATTTTGAAGCCGGGATTTGGAATTCTTATATTATTTCCTCCATTGATCTCCCATCGCAACAGACGGATTTTAAAGGTGAAGAGTCGCCGGAATATTAACTGCCACTTAACCGGTTCCTGAGATGGCAACGCGTTCCCTCCATTTTTTTTTTCTTCTATGTATTGATTGTATTATCCACTTTTTTTAAACGAGTCATTTTGTTTCAGTTGACTACTTAACCCCTTCCATACAGGGCATTTTCACCCCCTTCCTGCCCAGACCAATTTTTAGTTTTCAGCGCTGTTGCACTTTGAATGACAATTGCGCGGTCAGGCAATACTGTACCCAAATTAAATCATTATGTTTTTTTCCCCACACAAATAGAGCTTTCGTTTGGTGGTATTTGATCATCTCTGCGGTTTTTATTTTTTGCGCTATAAACAAAAGAAGAGCGACAATTTTAAAAAAAACACAATATTTTTTCCTTTTTATTTAATACATCTCACAATATTTTTTTAAAAAAAACTTTTTTTCCCCTCAGTTTAGACCGATACGTATTCTACGTATTTTTGGTAAAAAAGAAAAACGCAATAATCGTATATTGATTGGTTTGCGCAAAAGTTATAGCGTCTACAAAATAGGTGATAGATTTATGGCATTTTTATTTTTATTTTTTTACTAGTAATGGCGGGGATCTGCGTTTTTTTTTTTTTTGTGACCGTGACATCGCGGCGGACATATCGGACACTTTTGACACGTTTTTGGGACCGTTCACATTTACACAGCGATTGGTGCTATAAAACTGCACTAATTACTGTGTAAATGTGACTGGCAGGGAAGGGGTTAACACTAGGGGGCGCTGAAGGGGTTAAAATGTGTCCTAAAGTATGTTCTAACTGTAGGGGGAGGGGGACTCACAGGGGGAGGAGATCGATGTGTGTTCCTCTGTACTGGGAACACACATCAGTCTCCTCACAGCTGACAGGAGGTGGATCTGTGTGTTTACACACACAGATCCACACTCCTGCCGTGATTGCCGGAAATCGCGGGTGCCCGGCGGCAATCACGGCCGTCGGGCACGCGCGCGGGATCGCGGGTGGTGCCGCGGGCGCGCGCGCCCTAGAACGCTGTGAAGACAGGACGTTGTGCAATGTCCTGTCTCATCGGCGAGGGGATCACCATGACGTGATTCCCCTATGGGCTGGTAGGGAAGGGGTTAAGGACCCGCTCACGTGTACATATACGTCGGCATTTTTTGTGGCAGCCGCTGCCACAACCGAGGTATCCATCTTTCCTGTGAGCAGTTTTGTTAACGGTAATGGTGGTCTCCGCGGCGGATTCGCCGCAAGATCATCATTATCGGCTGTTGGGGAGGGGCTCCCCCTCCGCCGCTTACCGGATGCGGAAGGCGATCGCGTTCTGTGTCCTATGAGTGAGGGCAAGATGGCTCCTACCCATCTGCATAGCAGGGCGGAATCGGCGCCAAAACGTCACTTCCGCCAATAGCTCTTAACCACTTGCTTACTGGGTGAAATTTCAGCTTTCGGGACTGCGTCGCTTTAACTGACAATTGTGCGATGTGGCTCCCAAACAAAATTGTCGCAAAGATGTCTATGCGTGTGTGATATATCAAGTGAAGAGTGAGGGGCTTGTATCAGATTAGATTATTATATCCATCAAGGTTTTAACCACTTAAGCCCCGGACCAAAATGCAGGTAAAGGACCTTGCCCCTTTTTGCGATTCGGCACTGCGTCGTTTTAACTGACAATTGCGCGGTCGTGCGACGTGGCTCCCAAACAAAATTGGCGTCCTTTTTCCCCCACAAATAGAGATTTCTTTTGGTGGTATTTGATCACCTCTGCGTTTTTTTATTTTTTGCGCTATAAACAAAAATAGAGGCACAATTTTGATAAAAATTCAATATTTTTTACTTTTTTCTATAATGAATATCCCCCCAAAAATATTAAAAAAAAAAACATTTTTTCCTCAGTTTAGGCCGATACGTATTCTTCTACATGTTTTTGGTAAAAAAAATCGCAATAAGCGTTTATCGGTTGGTTTGCGCAAAATTTATAGTGTTTACAAAATAGGGGGATAGTTTTATTGCTTTTTTTTTTTTTTTTTTTTTTTTTTTTTTTTACTACTAATGGCGGCGATCAGCTTTTTTCCCTTTTTTTTTTTTTCTTTCTCGTGACTGCGACATTATGGCGGACACATCGGACAATTTTGACACATTTTTGGGACAATTGTCATTTTCACAGCAAAAAATGCATTTAAATTGCACTGTTTACTGTGAAAATGACAGTTAAACACAAGGGGGCGCTGAAGGGGTTATGTGTTCCCTGTGTGTGTTTAGAACTGTAGGGGGTTTGGCTGTAGGTGTGACGTCATTGGACGCGTCTCCCCTATAAAAGGGATCATGCGATCGATGACGCCGCCACGGGGAAGCCCTAGACCTCCTCTGTATCTCAAAACATGCAACCTGTAGAATTATTTTTTTCTAACGTTGCCTATGGAGATTTTTAAAGCGGTTGTAAAGGGGGGAAAAAAAATTCCCTAAATATCTTCCTCTCCCTTAGTGCAGTCCTCCTTCACTTACCTCATCCTTCCATTTTGCTTTTAAATGTCCTTATTTCTTCTGAGAAATCCTCACTTCCTGTTCTTCTATCTGTAACTCCACACAGTAATGCCAGGCTTTCTCCCTGGTGTGGATAAAGCCTCTTGAGGGGGGAGGGGGCGAGCAGGAGTGTCAGGACGCCCACTAACACACAGCTCCTTTATCTGCCAAGAAGAGTGTCCTGACCCTCCTGCTCGCCCCCTCCCCCCTCAAGAGGCTTTCTCCTGTGCCTCGCTGTGCCCATGCCTCGACTTGCGTTTAACATGGGAGTCTATAGAGGGTGTTTTCGGCTTTGAAAAAATCGGTCCTCTCTGGCCATAAGTCCCCCAGACAGCACACTTGTCGAGGAAGAGTGGGGCTACATGTGCGCCAAGTTTGGGGTGCAGGGGACCTATGGCTGGCCAGTACCGGGGTCCCCAAATTTACCAGAGAAATTACCGTTTAACATGGGAGTCTATGGAAGGGGTGCCTGAATTTGAAAAATCGAAGCTCCCCGGCCGTAGGTTCCACTTGTAGAGGAAGAGTTGGGCTATATATGTGCCAAACTTGGGGTCCAGGGGACCTATGGCCGGCCGGTACCGTGTCCCCCGGGAGATCAGGCGCAAAAAGGTGAGTCGTATTAGCCGAGGGGGGGCATTTTCTGCACCAAAAAAATTGGGTATATATAATATTAGTAATGGGACCCGTGTTATTCCATTTATAGACATTTACTCTCAGCACTTTGTATGGTGACCCCTCTCCCTTCCAGGCGAAGGAGGAAAGGGATCTTATTTTTTTTTTCCTGCTTTTCATTAAACTAAAATCATCTATAAAGACATTATTATATTTTATTTTTTTCAGTTTTTAAAATGTCAGCCCTGCAGACTTGGCTAATCTATGTAAACATTTATAACCTCCTCATGAATAGAAGTATTTTAGTATCTCTCTCTTTATGTCTGAGACGGGAATAATGCGATTCCTAGGAATATATTTCTGGCGGATTCGCAGCTCTCGTTGAACAGCGTGTTGTAATGTTATCTTCTATTGTGGGAGATCTTACAGCAGGATGACCTTCCGCTACATAATAAAAGGGGGGGGAACTTCCATTCAGTATGTAATATATTCATACAACAATTGCCCAAAGTTCTTTTAATACTGTGATGTGTAATTGGCTGTAATTCTTCTTCATGTGAATTGTGGCGTCCAGACAGCATTGTACATGGAGCTGCGAAGTGAAGGTGCAACTTGCCTGTCTGAGGATTCCACTTTTCATCCAGGCATAGCGGAAGAGCACTAAGGCCCTTGTTCTAGAGCAGGGGGGGCGGGGGGGGGTCAAACGTATTCATTGCGCGCTGCATCAGCAGTATGGTTGCCCTCAAAGGGCCGCTTGTAACTGGGTTGCACTATGTGCAGAATGGAGGGTTTAGAAGTGCATTACATGCCAGGGTGCCCTTTGCACAGAGTGCCGGGTTTGGGGGTGGGGGCTGTGGGTTTGGGGGCCGTGGGTGTGGGCCACGTATGGGCTAGGCATCGAGCGATTATCGGAACGGCCAATATTCACATTATCAGTATCGGTCAGAAACGTGCTGATATTGGTCAGACCACCCCCCTGGACAGGCTGCCAGAAGTAGTGCAAGTAGTGACCAGCTGCATCTGGGTGGCAGGTGACGGTGATGTATAGAATATTGGCACCTACTATTGATTTTTCGACCTGGAAAGGTAGCCAAAAAAATGGAAATCCGCCCTAAAAAAAACGTACTGTTAACCCCCCCCCCCCCCCCCCCCCCCCCGCGCACCTAGAGGATCATTAGAATTCCTGAGTGGCATGGCTGTGGAGGTAAAGAAAATGCGCATAAAAAGGCTCTAGGCTGCCTCTGAAAAAGTGATCCACCACACAACGCATTTCAGAGGAGTGGTAGTGTCAGCTGTCTATGTAAAAGAGGTCCTAGTGGCCATTAGGGAGTTGGTAAGATTGTGTCCATGCAAGCTTTGGTCACTATTTGGATCATATAGAGCACCCTGGATTTCAGGCAGGGCATGGAGTGGCAGCACCCATATAGATGTAGCTTGTCTGGGTAGATAAAATTGTGTCCACATTGAATGATTTTTATATATATTTTTTTATTTTTTTAGGAGTAACATTATTGAAGAAAGAAGCCTCCATCCCTGTATAGATTTCATGTATGGACGGATGTCCTTCAAAGGCTTTAACCCGGAGGTTGAGGTGAGTCCTGAATGATGGAACTATTCCTCCTACCGGCGGAACCTGCAGACCACCCTACTGCAGCCATATGGGCACTTTCTACATGATGGGTCCATTATAGGAGGAAACTCCTCCCTCCCTTTCCTTTTTCCCTTTTCCTCCCTCCCCCTTTTTCCCTTTTCCTCCCTCCCCTTTTTTCCCTTTTCCTCCCTCCCTTTCCTTTTTTCCCTTCTCCTCCCCCCCTTTCCTTTTTTCCCTTCTCCTCCCCCCCTTTCCTTTTTTTTTCCCTTTCTCCTCCCCCCCCCCTTTCCTTTTTTTTCCCTTCTCCTCCCCCCCTCCTTCCTTTTTTTCCCTTCTCCTCCCCCCCCCCCCCCCCCCCCCCTTTCCTTTTTTTCCCTTCTCCTCCCCCCCCCTCCTTCCTTTTTTCCCTTCTCCTCCCCCCCCCCCCTTTTCCTTTTTTTCCCTTCTCCTCCCCCCCCCCCTTTCCTTTTTTTTCCCTTCTTCCCCCCCCCCTTTCCTTTCCTTTTCCCTTTTCCCTTCTCCCCCCCCCCCCCTTTCCTTTTTTTTTCCCTTCCCTTCTCCTCCCCCCTTTTCCTTTTTTTCCCTTCTCCTCCCCCCTTTTTCCTTTTTTTTTTTCCCTTCTCCTCCCCCCCTTTTCCTTTTTCCCATCTCCTCCTCCCCCTTTTCCTTTTTTCCCCTCCTCCCCCCCCCCCCCCCCCCCCCCCCCCTTTCCTTTTTTCCCTCCTCCTCCCCCCCCCCCCCTTTCCTTTTTTCCCTTCTCTTCCCTCCCTTTCCTTTTTTTTTTCCCCTTCTCCGTCCATGCAGGTAGTGTCACAGTTGGGATTTGAACCAATGACCTCAGTGCTGCCAGAAGTGCTAATCACTGAGCGCATATATATATATATATATTATTGCACGCACGCACACACTATATAACCTCTTATTGATACAGTGTATGATCTCTGCTCTCTTTGGATTGGCAGAAGCTGATGGTGGAGATGAACTCCCCGGGGAGGACAGAAGAGGACCTTGATGAGAGTAAAATGGAAGCCGACGTGTCCGATGAAGAAATGGCTCGCAGGTGAGATTTATCTTCCCACTTGCCGGTCAGGAAATTAGAAGAGAACTTATCATTAATATATATACATTCTCTGCAGAACCCATTATCACCGCAATCCATCTTCCCGGGAATACTTTCCAAGGCCGTAGTGTGAGGGGGGAGGGGGGGCGCAGCCATATGCTACATAATTATCATATTTAGCAACGCTCACTATAGATCACCGGGATTCCGTCCACAGAAAGGCATGCTGGGAAGAGAGCTGCCACATGGGAGCGCTGTGATAGAGTAGTGTTTGTAAATCCTGTGAAAGGAACTCATCTGTAAGACAGTTGTAGCCATTTATAACGACTTGGAGGTTTATTGGAAGCCATACTTCAGTGTAATGAGGGAGCCGGGCGGTGTGAGGAGTTCTCACTGTTACTAAATGTAACCAGTTATCACTTCTTTCATCTCCTTTCATCTCCTTTCTTTTCAATCCGTTCAAACGAAAAGAGGGTGGTTTATGTGGGGTGCAGTACCATCTGATGGCCAGTAGGGGTCAGTAGCTGTGCTACTTTAACCATTTTAGCTCCTGAAGATTTACCCCCCCCCTCCTTCTGGTGGTATTTGATCACCTGCAGTTTATTTTTTGCATTTATAAACAAAAAAAAGTGTACATTAAAAAAATATATATATATATTTATATTTTTTTTAAATGTACACTTTTTTTTGTTTATATATAATTTTTTTTTACTTTCTCATTTTAAAAAATGTGCAGCATTAAAGGGGTTAACCACTTAAAGGCAAAGCTTCTTTTTCAGATATGTTGTGTTTTTTTTTTTTTTTTTTTTTTTTTTTTTGTTATACATTTTTTTTACTAGAAAATTACTTGGAACCCCCCAAACACTATACACCCTAGAGAATAAAATGGCGGCCATTGAAAAACTTTTTGTCCCACTATATTTGCGCAGCGGTTTTACAAGCGCACTTTAGGAAAGAAATACTTTTTTTTTTATATATAGAAAAAAAGAGTTGGCGCATTTTTTTTTTTTTTTTTTTTTTTTTATATTGTGAAAGATAATGTTACGCCGAGTAAATTGATAACGAACATGTCGCGCTTCGAAATTGCGCCCGCTCGTGGCATGGCGACAAACTTTTACCCTTAAAAATCTCCATAGGTGACGTTTACATTTTTTTTTATTATTATTTATTTATTCTACAGGTTGCATGTTTTGAGTTACAGAGGAGGTCTAGGGCTAGAATTATTGCTCTCGCTCTACCGATTGCAGCGATACCTCACTTGTGTGATTTAAACATCGCTTTCATATGCGGGCGCTACTCACGTATGCGTTCGCTTCTGCACGCAAGCTCGTCGGGACTGGGCGCTTTAAATAAATAAATAAATATATATATATATATATATATATATATATATATATATATATATATATAATATATATATATATAGCTTTTTTTTCAGGGGGAACTTGGTGGAACTCGGTTCCACCACCTCTGGCTCAGACCCTTTGGTGCCCGCTCACCACAATAACTTGTAAACCCATAATTCTGGTTTCTGTGTTTACAAGTGACAGCTCTGCACTCTGTGTGTAACCCCCCTGAACTCTGCACTCTGTATGTAATGCAATTCTGGTATTTAATGCCCCTTTAAGACCCTTCTACTGTTTGTGAAATCTGAACGGGGTCGTGATTGAGTTCCTGCACCTATTTTCTGCGAAAAAAGCTCTATATATATAAAATTACATTATTTTTTACACTGTTGTAAAATAATTTGTCACTTTTATTCCTATTACAAGGAATATAAACATCCCTTGTAATAAAAAAAAGCATGACAGGTCCTCTTATATATGAGATCTGGGAGGTCAAAGACGTCGCATGTCATATTTACACAAAAATGCAATAAAAAATAACAAAAAGGCCCTTTTAAGAGATATGGGTGGAAGTGACTGATGCTTTGACGTCGCTTCCGCCCTGCTACGGCAGGGGTCTTCAAACTACGGCCCTCCAGTTTTTCAGGAACTACAATTCCCGTCATGTCTGAATGTCAGAGTTTTACAATGCCTCATGGGATGTGTAGTTCCCCAACAGCTGGAGGACCATAGTTTGAGAATCCCTGTGCTGTGGTATGGAGACAGGTGGGGGCCATCTTACCCTCACTCTCCATACCAAGCAGGAGACGGGACCCGATCGCTTCCGGCGGCTCCGATAAGTGGCGAGAGGTAGCTCTCTCCTGCCGCCGATAATGGTGATCTTGCGGCGAATCCGCTGCAGAGACCACCATTATCGTAAAGCAGCTGAAGTGATGGATACCGGGGTTATGGTAGCTAGCTGTTGCAGATATCCCTCTTCAAAGTGCCGACATATATAGTGCAGCGGTCTGGAAGGGGTTAAAAAGACGGGTGAACGCGCCATTTTTGTACGCGGTTCCTTCGTTTCCTGTAGGTTTTGTGCGCGTCTTGTTGGGCCCTTGACAAGCGAACCTCGTCCATGTGTGTTTTTTTTTTTTTTTTTTATAATAATAATTATTAATAATAATAAAATTATAAATAATAATTCATAATAATTTTTATAATATTTTTTTATAATTATATATTTTTTATTATAATAATAGTAATAATAATTCTTGTATTTATTTTCTCCTCCACAGGTACGAGTCGTTGGTGGGAACGATCAAAAAGAAATTTGCGAAGAAGCGGGACCACAAAGCTATAAAAGAAGTTGAAGATGAAAATTGTAACATAAGAAGCAGCAAAGTGAAGAAAGGTTTCATGAAACCTCAGGACTGAACTCCGCCCCGTGCCAAGAGACGCTTCTCTAAGATTGTATGATCAATAATTATTTTATTTCCTGGCGGGATTTTTATTGGGTTGGGGGGGGGGGAGGGGTTTATTTTTATGATTGTAAAAAAAAAAATTGTGAAAACCTTCCAGGATCTTGATGCCTTAAAAAAAGTTTGGCCGCCGCCTATTTGGGGAGTGGTTGTGGAAGACACAGGCCCGTTGGCTGGTTGTGGAATTGCTCCATAATTCTGAATTCTAATTGGTTGAATGAAATGTATGATGGAGGAAGTCTCATCTCTTCCCACAGCCAAATGCTGTTCATTCTGTGTGGCTGGTTGCGGTGCCGGGTGCAGACCTACAACAGCCCTCGGGGTCTCACATTCAAGGGCTTGTAAACCCTCAAGGTATTAAGGTGAAAAACCTCCTGTGATGCAGCAGCCCCTCCCCCGTTTACTTACCTGTACCCGGTCTTTCCAGCAATGGCGACAACCACACTAGCTCCAGGCCGTGTCTCGGGTCCTGATTGGATAGATTGGTAGCGGTGCAGCCATTGGCTCAGGCTGCTGTCAATTGAATCCAATGACGCAGGAGCAGTGTCCTGCTGTCTGTCAATAGACGCCCGCCCACACGAGTGTCCTGAGGGAGAGCGGCTCTCCAACGGGGCTCTCAAAGCGCAGGAGTGCCACAAAGGGACCCCAGAAGAGGAGGATCGGGTCGACCAACTGCACAGAGAAGTATGACATGTTTTTTTTAAAATGCAAACCTTTACATATCCTTTCAGAAAGGCTGAAGTACCACTTGTGTGCACCCTACAAGAGGGGAGAGACTTTTTTTTTTTATGAATAACTATCTTTAGCACTGTCATATGTTAACGTTGATATCCAAGAATTACTTAGTAAGATTTACTTACTTTGTAAAAACTGCAAGCATACCATGAGTTAAGTCCGGGTGCCTGCCGCCTCCTGGACTTCTCTGTTTACATCTGACAGTTTTTTTGTGCTCAAGAAAGATAACTTCCAGAGCTCCAACTGTAGTAGCTGAAATTGCTATGCTTCACCCCCTCTCCCTCCTTCTGCCCATTCACAGAAGCCTTTTGTAGTATGTAAACTCATTCACAAAATACAGAGGCTTCTGTGAATGGCCATCGGGCAGTCACAAAATACAGAGGCTTCTTTGGCAGGGAGTCCCTCCCCCCTGACATGCCCCATTTTGGCATGTCATTTGTTGGGGGGGGGGGGGGTGTACCTAGTTTTGACCAGTACCCAACTCCCACTTAGGCGATTACTTTCCCCCCTATCCCTGCACCATTCGGGACGGTGCAGCACCATTCAGGATAATGTATCACGACTCGCGCATGTACGGTGTTCACCTAGCTATCACAGCCGGGTGCCCGCGGGGGAGAGGACCCGAGGGTTTAGGCAGAAGGATGGCCGGATGGTGGGACAGGTGAGTGTGTGTTTTTATTACAAGTCACCAGCTACACTTTTTGTAACTGACTTTTAATAAACTGAAAAAACGAGTGGAACTCCGCTTTATGTCCGAGGATTGCATGATATCCCCCTGGGCTTATCTCTGTTTGAATCTGACAAGTTTATTCCTCTGCTGGACACTCCGGGATCTCAGAGGAGAGAGGCACGCGGCTATGCCCGCCCCCATCCTCTCTGCTGCCCATTCACAGAAGCCTGTGTATTTTTGAGAATGTGTTCACATAATACAAAGTGAAGCTTATTTGTCATTTTTTTAATTTTTAAATGTTCCCCAAACGGCTGCATCAGTCTGGGGTCATTTCCTAATGAATGTGGGGATAAAAAATGTCTGCACTTTTTTTGTAATCATTTTATTTAAAAGCCCCATTGTGTGTGCGGAGTGTAATGAGTTAATTTCATCTCATAAAAAAAGATATTTTTCAAGAAAAGTTGTCTGTTTTGTTTAACTTCACATATCACCTTTCCTGTCTTTTTTATTTTTTTTTTTATTTTTTTTATTATTTTTTTTTTTTTTTATATTTATTTTATTATTATTAAATGTAACTTGGTCGTACACCGAAATTTTAAAATTTTGGACCAAAACTCAGGATGCTTCTTCCTCTTTCTTTCCACGTGCCACCCAAGCCAATTATAAAATTACTCAGAACCCCCAAACATTTTTATTTTTATATCTCTCTATCTATATATATATATATATATATATATAAATATATATATATATATATATATATATATATATATATATATATATATATATATATATATATATAATTATGCAGAGACCCTAGGGAATAAAATGGCTGTTTGTAAAAAAAAAAATTTTTTTTAATGTCACACAGTATTTGCACAGCAATTTATTTATTTTTTTAAAACGTGATTTAAAAAAAAAAAAACAAGTCTACCCCAATTTCTTTGCATAATGGACAGGATGATGTAACGCGAAGTAAATAGATACCCAACATGTCCCACTTTAAAATTGCGCACACTCATGAAATGGCACCAAACTTCGGTACTTAAAAAATCTTAATAAGCTACACTTTAAAAATTTCTACAGGTTACATGTTTAGAGTTACAAAGGAGGTCTAGCGCTAGAATTATAGCTCTCGCTCTGTTTGCGGTGACACCTCACGTGTGGTTTGAACGCCGTTTACATATGCGGGCGCGTTCGTTCTGCATGTGAGCACACGGGGATGGGGGCACTTTAAAAAAAATATTTTTTATTTTTACACGTTTCCCTTTAAATTTTTATTTATTTGTTCCTCTTATTCCTATTACAAGGAATGTAAAGATCCCTTGTATTAGGAATAGTGCATGACAGGTCCTCTTTATGGAGACATCGGGGGTCTATAAGTCTCCAAATCTCGTCCAAAGAGGTGAACAGCGGGCGCCATGCTGGGCGCTCACTGTTTATTCAGCGCTGTTAGGAAAGTGAATGAATCACTTTCCTAACACTGAATCGCCTCTCGACCAATCAGGTCTGTTACCTGATTGGGTGAAATGACAGGCGCTGTGATTGGATGTTGCCTATCGGGCGTCCAATCATAGCAGAGGTTGGGAAGAGAAGGCATCGAGGAGCGTGGAGGACATCGCCACCGTGACCCGCTGCCCCACCGAGACAGGTATGTGACGGGCAGGGGGGTGCACACTGGCAGCAATTGATGGGTACAGTGACTGCGTTTGGCACAGTGGCAGCAATTGGTGGGCACAGTAGCGGCAATTTATGGGCAAACGGGTAGCAATTTACGGGCCCAGTGGCAGCGTTTGGCGGGCCCAGTGGCAGCGTTTGGCGGGCCCAGTGGCAGCGTTTGGCGGGCCCAGTGGCAGCGTTTGGCGGGCCCAGTGGCAGCGTTTGGCGGGCCCAGTGGCTGCGTTTGGCGGGCCCAGTGGCTGCGTTTGGCGGGCCCAGTGGCTGCGTTTGGCGGGCCCAGTGGCTGCGTTTGGCGGGCCCAGTGGCTGCGTTTGGCGGGCCCAGTGGCTGCGTTTGGCGGGCCCAGTGGCTGCGTTTGGCGGGCCCAGTGGCTGCGTTTGGCGGGCCCAGTGGGCCTGCGTTTGGCGGGCCCAGTGGGCCTGCGTTTGGCGGGCCCAGTGGGCCTGCGTTTGGCGGGCCCAGTGGGCCTGCGTTTGGCGGGCCCAGTGGCTGCGTTTGGCGGGCCCAGTGGCTGCGTTTGGCGGGCCCAGTGGCTGCGTTTGGCGGGCCCAGTGGCTGCGTTTGGCGGGCCCAGTGGCTGCGTTTGGCGGGCCCAGTGGCTGCGTTTTGATAGTGTTTTTTTTCCCAGTTTGTTTGTGCCCCCCCAAAAATTTGGAGCACCAACCGCCACTGACCGGTTCCATTGTGCGTATTTTTTCTTTACCGCATAAGTTGGAACACCTCCGAATTCCCCCAAAACCTATTAATTTTTTGATCTCCATTGTAATCCTCTATTATAGTAATTAATTGCACACAATAATTCCATATTATTTATTTTTTATATTTTCTCGGCACGCGGCGAGCCAGCGCTTCCTTCTCATACGAGCCTAAAAGCAGCGACATTCTCCCTTTAGAACAGATAAAGACACTTTTTATGAAACAATAAATGTGTTCGGCTTTTGTCTCTCGCCTTTTTTTATTTTTTGTGTTCTGGATTTTTTTTTTTTAGAAAGATAATGATGATCTTTCGGGAATGAACTGTATTTAGTAAGCGATGCGACGTTCTACAAAAGCGAGCGACTGCTTGGCAGAGTGAAGTGCCGGGATGATTGGCAGGCGCGGATCTAATTGCGGATATATCGGTCTTTTGTTCTGACGAGCGCCTTTGTTTCAGGTGGGGTAACGATGAGAACATCTAAATCTCCTACAAGTGGCTTCTTTATGATATCTGATTATAAAACGCACACCTGGTCGAAAATTGTACGCTAAAGATGAAGAGACGGATTTGTTGTTTATTGTTTTGAAACATTTTATTTCAAACTCAAATTTCCACTTTTATGTACCGTGTTTATCGGCGTATAACCCACGTTTTTCCCCCTGAGGGGAAATCATGGGTGCGTGTTTTACGCCGATGGAGGAGGAGGAGGAGGAGGAGGAGGAACGAGCGCCACCATGTCCTGTTTACTCGACTCTTAACATCACACACATGTCCCGCCTCCGCCACCGGCATTGGACCAGTGTTCTGTCAATCACAATAGCTGGTCCAATGGCGATGGCGGGACTTTGTATGTGACTGCCGACTGAGAGCCGAGTACTGTAAACTGAAGATGATAGTTCGGTGATTTTGGCGGTGGTCGTGCCCCCTCCTGATTTCCTGCACTGCATGACACATGGTAAGGCTGCATTGGAAGGGGACGGATCAGGCTGCAGATGGGTATTGGGCTGCATTGGCTGGGCGCAGATCAGGCTACAGAGAGGCTGCATTGGATGGGCGCAGATCAGGCTACAGAGAGGCTGCATTGGATGGGCGCAGATCAGGTTGCATTGGGATGGGTGCAGATCAGGCTGCAGATGGGCACAGAGGCTCATTGGATGGCTGCGGATGGGCACAGAGGCTCATTGGATGGCTGCGGATGGGCACAGAGGCTCATTGGATGGCTGCGGATGGGCACAGAGGCTCATTGGATGGCTGCGGATGGGCACAGAGGCTCATTGGATGGCTGCGGATGGGCACAGAGGCTCATTGGATGGCTGCGGATGGGCACAGAGGCTCATTGGATGGCTGCGGATGGGCACAGAGGCTCATTGGATGGCTGCGGATGGGCACAGAGGCTCATTGGATGGCTGCGGATGGCCACAGAGGCTCATTGGATGGCTGCGGATGGCCACAGAGGCTCATTGGATGGCTGCGGATGGCCACAGAGGCTCATTGGATGGCTGCGGATGGCCACAGAGGCTCATTGGATGGCTGCGGATGGCCACAGAGGCTCATTGGATGGCTGCGGATGGGCACAGAGGCTCATTGGATGGCTGCGGATGGGCACAGAGGCTCATTGGATGGCTGCGGATGGGCACAGAGCCTCATTGGATGGCTGCGGATGGGCACAGAGGCTCATTGGATGGCTGCGGATGGGCACAGAGGCTCATTGGATGGCTGCGGATGGGCACAGAGGCTCATTGGATGGCTGCGGATGGCCACAGAGGCTCATTGGATGGCTGCGGATGGCCACAGAGGCTCATTGGATGGCTGCGGATGGCCACAGAGGCTCATTGGATGGCTGCGGATGGCCACAGAGGCTCATTGGATGGCTGCGGATGGCCACAGAGGCTCATTGGATGGCTGCAGATGGCCACAGAGGCTCATTGGATGGCTGCAGATGGCCACAGAGGCTCAACGAATGAATAAAAACTTGTATAGCGCGGCACATGCAAACTAAATCGCCTCTGGGCGCTTGTTGTTCCTGTCTCCTTTGATATCAAAAGAGATGAGAGATGGCTGCAGATGGGCACAGAGGCTGCATGAGATGGTTGCAGATGGGCACCGAGGCTGCAGTGGAGGGCTGCAGATGGACACTAATCAGGCTGCATTGGATGGCTGCAGATGGGCACAGAGGCTGCATTGGATGGCTGCAGATGGGCACAGAGGCTGCATTGGATGGCTGCAGATGGGCACAGAGGCTGCATTGGATGGCTGCAGATGGGCACAGAGGCTGCATTGGATGGCTGCAGATGGACACTAATCAGGCTGCATTCATTGGCACTGACTATTATTTTGCTTCAAAGTGGTGTATTTAAAAAAAAAAAAAAAAAAAAATTCCCTGAAATTTCCTCTTAAATTGGGGTATGTGTTATACACCGATAAATACTGTAATTTGTGTTTAAAGCTTTGCCTTTTATGGACCAAGACTGAGAGGCCATTAAAGTTCATCTGCTTGTAAAGGCAGGTGTCCCAATAGTTTTGACAATCTTTGATACAGCTGGCCAGAGAGGGATCACTTTGATGACGTAGCGCAACATGCGGTTCCAGCCTTACACGTTTCGTCATCTAACATCACGACATCAGAAGCTACCACTTTTAACTTCTGGAAGAATGGTCAAACATTCCCATAGACACCCTCCTAAACCTTGTGGACGGCCTTCCCAGAAGAGGTGAAGCTGTTATAGCGGCAAAGGGGCGGAGCCAACTCCATATTGAACCCTCTGGACCAAGACTGGGATGCCATTAAAGTTCATGTGCGTGTAATGGCCGGCGTCCCAATACTTTTGGTAATATAGTGTGTATTAGATCACCGGCCCCCCCACTTTGGGTTTTGACAAGTCTGAAAGCTTGTCATTCTCTGCACACGAGATTCCTCGCTCCATGGAAACCGGCCCCCGAGGCGTAGAAGACCCCCCCCCCCCCTGTACCCGAATGTGATATCGCTTTTATTTTCTGCTGAAGAGTAAAAATGATATGAAATATTGACCCAGAAGCGCAGAAAATCCCGCCGTCCCTCCCGTCTTTGCGTATAGATGCTGAGTTAAAGCTTTCTTGCAAAAAAAATCTTTATTTCATTTTTTATTTTATTTTTTCGCTTAAGAAAAAAATAAAAAGAGAGAGAAGAAGCGGAAGAAGAAAACGCCGACCTCGGCAAAATCCTGAAATTGTTCTATTCAGCTCCAAACAGGGAGATGTGAAACCGTCTGGAACGTGTCAAAGTCTACGAGGTTCTCTGCTCCTCACGTGATGGATGTGCTGGGGGGGAGGGGGTTCCAATTCAGTGGGCTGAAAGTGATCCAATAACTTTATTAACAGGTGCAAAAAAAAAAAAAACACGTCTATACACAGGAGCAGGAAGTCGTATCTACAAGTGTGGGACATTCCATATGTAGAAAAGAACTTGGTGTATCTAAAGACAACGTTTCTTTTTAGTTGTGGATAGAATAGAACTCTATTAGTGCTCCCATCTTCAGCGTCAGTGGGAGGAAATGTGTGCCCCATTGTTGGCATCACTGGGAGTAATTGTGCCCCATCATTGGTATTGGTGGGATTAGTGCCCCATCATTGGTGTCAGTGGGAGAGGGAATAGTGTCCCATCATTGGTGTCAGTAGGAGGAAAAGTGCCTCATCATTGGTATCAGTGGGAGGAATAGTGTCCCATCATTGGTGTCAGTGGGAGGGAATAGTGTCCCATCATTGGTGTCAGTGGGAGGGAATAGTGTCCCATCATTGGTGTCAGTGGGAGGGAATAGTGTCCCATCATTGGTGTCAGTGGGAGGAATAGTGTCTCATCATTTGTGTCAGTGGGAGGAACAGTGTCCCATCATTGGTGTCAGTGGGAGGAATAGTGTCCCATCATTGGTGTCAGTGGGAGGAATAGTGTCCCGTCATTGGTGTCAGTGGAGGGATTAGTGTCCCGTCATTGGTGTCCGTGGGAGGAATAGTGTCCCATCATTGGTGTCAGTGGGAGAGGGAATAGTGTCCCATCATTGGTGTCAGTGGGAGAGGGAATAGTGTCCCATCATTGGTGTCAGTGGGAGAGGGAATAGTGTCCCATCATTGGTGTCAGTGGGAGGAATAGTGTCTCATCATTGGTATCAGTGGGAGGAATAGTGTCTCATCATTTGTGTCAGTGGGAGGAACAGTGTCCCATCATTGGTGTCAGTGGGAGGAATAGTGTCCCATCATTGGTGTCAGTGGGAGGAATAGTGTCCCATCATTGGTGTCAGTGGGAGGGAATAGTGTCCCATCATTGGTGTCAGTGGGAGGAATAGTGTCCCATCATTGGTGTCAGTGGGAGGAATAGTGTCCCATCATTGGTGTCAGTGGGAGGAATAGTGTCCCATCATTGGTGTCAGTGGGAGGAATTGTGTCCCATCATTGGTGTCAGTGGGAGGAATAGTGTCCCATCAGTGGGAGGAATAGCGTCCCATCATTGGTATCAGTGGGAGGAATAGTGTCCCATCATTGGTATCAGTGGGAGGAATAGTGCCCCATCATTGGTGGCAGTGGGAGGAATAGTGTCCCGTCAGTGGGAGGGATAGTGCCCCATCATTGGTGTCAGTGGGAGGAATAGTGTCCCATCATTGGTGTCAGTGGGAGGAATAGTGTCCCATCATTGGTATCAGTGGGAGGACCCACCCTGAGATATGAAGTGTATTAATAGCAGATTTACCAAATAAAAATAAAAAGGTAAAAAAAAGTGAAAAAATAAAACAAATGCAGCCGCCACATGAGCTGCAATACTATCAGTTCTTGTTCTCTGATTTCTATAGAGAGGGGGAGGGGTTTTTGAAACACAAGTGGAGTTTTCCTTTAAAGCTTTTAAAAAATAAATGGGATTTGAAGATTGGATTTGGGTTCCTGTTCACATCCAGTATTTATAAGACAATCTGTATTTCACGAGTCGCGTTTCACGGGAAAACGTTGAATATTTTAAAGGATCCATTTAGTGTTAACAGATTTTTCTCGCTGTAAACGTGCGTCTGGCGGGTTCGGATTCCGTGTCGCGCTAATCCCTTCATAGGAAGGTGTCATCTTCGCTCCGGGATTAGTGTGTCCGGCACGTATAATCCCTTCTCATCGCCTTCTATGACAATCCGATTATTCCTCTCCTGACCCCGGCATCTCCCATTCACAATTCCCCGAGGGGGGGGATAAAGACGCTCGGCTCTCCGGCCCGGGAAAGCTGCCGACCATCTGCAATCAATACGGTGAAGAACAAGTACGACCCTAAGTGCAAAATGTAAACAAAATGTAACATCTTCTGAGAAAATGCCGAAGCGAGACGCTGAAGCTGCTTTCACACTGAGGAGCTTTACAGCCGCTATAGCACTAATAAAAACACCTGCAAAGCGCCCAAAAAGCTCCTCTCCTCTCGCTCCAGTGTTTTCCCACCGGGGGCGCTGTGCTGGTAGGACAGTGAAAAAAGTTCGGCAAGCAGCATCTTTGGGGCGCTAAAGTGCCCCTGCCCATTGAAATCAATGGGGAAGCACCGCCGAAGTGTCAGCAAAGCGCCGATGCAGCAGCCTTTTTCAGCCACTAGCGGGAGTTAAAAGCCCCCCCCCCCCCCGCTAAAACAACTGTAAAAAAAACACTTAAATGACGGTAAAGCCCCACTGAAAACAGTGGCGCTTTACTGCCAATGCCCCAGCGCCTCAGTGGCAAAGTGCCCTAATTGGTAGACATGGGCAATTTTAGTTTCGTTCCCAATTCGTATTTTTTAACTTAATTTTTTTTTTTTTTTTATTATTATTTTAAAGTGTATTTTTGTGCGTGAACTCGAGAGAGAGGAGCCGGACTGCAGGAGTTGGGAGTAGGCAGACCCTCCCCCCGGAGGCAATCGCCATCCTTCTCCATGCCCCTGGTGGCAATGGCGGGTGTGAAGGGGGGCCTCCCACTCACCCCGCCCTACCTGCTCCTCTTGGGAGCCCAACTGGGGCCCAACGGGACCCCAATGAGGCAGAGGGACTCCCCCTATGAGGGAGTGAGGGGGCCTAGCCCACCCAGCCAGCCCCGTAGGTCCTTCGCCTCTCTTTATTTTAAGAGACCGCATGGCCAAAGTGCATGTGTTTTAAACCAATTTTGTGTGCGTGCAAGTGTGGTGGTTTTTTTTGTGGGGGGGGGAATGGGCGTACTAAGCACAGGCGTACCTTGCATAGCACACCCACCGGGAGCCGGGCTGAGACCACCAAACTCAATTCACATGTAGCCGAGACCGGGATCCGAACCCTTGGCTGCAGAGGTGAATGGCTTGTATTTTTTAACTTAATTTTGACTAATTCGTAAATTTGAAAATGAGTAAATCTGTAAATTTTAAAAACGTTCGGAATTTACTCATTTTTGAATTGACTACATTCGTAAATTTGTAATTCAAAAATTCGTAATTTTGGAAATGAGTAAATTTGAAATTCAAAAAGTAGAAAATGAGTAAATTTTGAAATTGAAAAATTTGATATAATTATTGAATTGTAGGGATTGGAATTTTCGTTCAAATTTATCCAAAGTTACAAATTATCCAAAATATCTAAACGAATGGAATGTAACTAATAGCAGAGCTTTTTTTCTTAGAAAATAGGTGCAGGAACTCAACCACGACCTGTTCAGATTTCACAAACAGTAGAAGGGTCTTAAAGGGGCATTAAATACCAGAATTGCATTACATACAGTGTGCAGAGTTCAGGGGGTTACAAAGCAGTCACTTGTAAACACAGAAACCAGACTTCTGTGTTCACAAGTGATTGTGGTGAGCGGGCACCAAAGGGTCTGAGCCAAAGGTGGTGGAACTGAGTTCCCCCAGAAAAAAAGCCCTGACTAATAGTAATAATAATAAAAAAGGTTTTACTATTATTTATTAATTTGTTCTGTTCCATTCATTTAGATTTCAACATTCCTTATTACGGATAATTTGTAACCAGATAAATTTGTTACGTTCACTAACGGCCACTTTTTAATCCTATACCAATAATTTAATATTTAGTTATTGTTGGTTATTATGTAGAATTTTCGTTCTTTCGGATTTTATTTCTTATTTTCATATATTTGCATTTAGGAATTTTCTATTTTACGATTTTTCTATTTTATGAAATTACAAATTTTACCAATTTTCTACAAATCTTAAAGTAAAAAAAAAAAAAAAGCACCTGGAATGCATCCGAAACGCATCAAAAATGTACCAAAAACGCACTAGAACCCATCAAAAATGCATCCGTAACGAATCTGGAGTGCATTTTGGTGGTGTAAATTGGCCCTAAGAGTTAAGAAAGAAAGGGGGGAAAAAATGCACTGAACTGCATCAAAAACGCACATGCAGAAAATCATCTGGAACACACCTGGACTGCGTTTCTATGGTGTGAACCGGCCCTAAGGTCTATCATAGCCAGTAAGGGAGTGGGGGGGGGGGGGCAGGGCCAAGCCCCATCCTTTGTGTAATGGACTACAGAGAGTTTGGCCTGGAAGTGAGCCCACATGTGTGCCCCCTGTTCTGTCAAGTTCTCCAACCCATCAGAAACTCCAACCGCTTCACTTTCAGTTTATTAAATACCAGCAGTAATTGGTTTTTGACAAATTGGTGGTTGGACACAACACTGGCACCCGAATAGAGTCCGGTGCAGGATATTATGAGTGGAGATTCTTACAATTCTTACAATGTTCCGAAACTAACCAAATGGCCGCCTCAGAGACAACTTTGTCTTTGTTAGCCGCTGTGCTGTCAAACCGGCTCAGTCTTCCTGTACCGGGCTCTGTTCGGTTGTCTCTTTCTGTGCTGGGCTCTGTTCGGTGGTCTCTTCCTGTACCGGGCTCTGTTCGGTTGTCTCTTCCTGTGCCGGGCTCTGTTCGGTTGTCTCTTCCTGTGCCGGGCTCTGTTCGGTTGTCTCTTCCTGTGCCGGGCTCTGTTCGGTTGTCTCTTCCTGTACCGGGCTCTGTTCGGTTGTCTCTTCCTGTGCCGGGCTCTGTTCGGTTGTCTCTTCCTGTACCGGGCTCTGTTTGGTTGTCTCTTCCTGTACCGGGCTCTGTTTGGTTGTCTCTTCCTGTACCGGGCTCTGTTTGGTTGTCTCTTCCTGTACCGGGCTCTGTTCTGTTGTCTTTTCCTGTACCGGGCTCTGTTCGGTTGTCTCTTCCTGTACCGGGCTCTGTTCGGTTGTCTCTTCCTGTAACGGGCTCGGTTCGGTTGTCTCTTCCTGTAACGGGCTCGGTTCGGTTGTCTCTTTCTGTTACCGGGCTCTGTTCGGTTGTCTCTTCCTGTACCGGGCTCTGTTCGGTTGTCTCTTCCTGTACCGGGCTCTGTTCGGTTGTCTCTTCCTGTACCGGGCTCTGTCCGGTTGTCTCTTCCTGTACCGGGCTCTGTCCGGTTGTCTCTTCCTGTACCGGGCTCTGTCCGGTTGTCTCTTCCTGTACCGGGCTCTGTTCGGTTGTCTCTTCCTGTACCGGGCTCTGTTCAGTTGTCTCTTCCTGTACCGGTCTCGATTCGGTTGTCTCTTCCTGTACCGGACTCTATTTGGTTGTCGGTGTGTCCAACCACCAATTCATCAAAATCTCAGATTACTAAAGTTTTAAATAAACCGGAAGTGACGTGGTTGAAATTTCTGATGGGTTGAAGATGACCGAACATCCCCCATAGTAAGTGGTTTGCAATGGGGGAGGAGCCAAGAGCGCTGGTAAGGGACCCGAGAAGAGGAGGATCTGGGCTGCTCTGTGCAAAACCGTTACAAGATGTTACTTTTTACAATCACTTTACATTTCCATGGAAAGGATCGATATCTCTTCTTACTTTTACCGTTTTGTTCTCGGAGAGTAAGCGGCGGACTCGTGTTGTGTTGTATTCCCCCACCCACCCCCTCCAGATTTTATTTATAAGAGATACACAATGTACGAACCATAAGAGAGCCTATTAGAGTGCGAGGAGAGCGTCTCCTGAGTCTGATACCTTCCTAAAAGGTCAAAACAACGAGACAACCATCTAGCGGGGTTAGTAGACGTTTGGCGCGGAGTTTCTCAGCGATCCTCGATTGTTCCTGAAGCTATAAATACATCGTCCCCGGTGACCCGAGGACATCCTGAGATTAGAGAGAGGGGGGGGGTTCCAAACTTTTACTGACCCGCCATAAAGTACGGCTTCACTTTCCTAACAAGTAATCGCACTTTACCGCTTTTCTGAACATTCCAAACACTCCTATCTTTCATTTAAAGACACAGTTGATTATTATCCGCGATCTATTTAATTTGCACGGTTGATTCATTTGTCAGGCATTGGTTGCAGCTGAACTCTGGACACAAAACAAACGCAAAGCAATTTAAAAAACTATTGTAGGTTTTATACATTTAAAACTTTCTCTAGTAAGCCCGTAAGATCATCATAATTTAAGAGTGACGACTTTGATAATCTAAAAAAAAAATCTTCATTATTTAAGGCTGAATATTTAGATTCTTGCATTAGCCTGGTCCTCCAGTCAGGGGTCAGGCTCAGGGACTGGTAGCCATAGCAGTAGAGAGGCTCCCATCAACCAGAAGGATAGGTATACAAGCAGGTCACCTTGGTGGAGGAATGCGGCTCATCCGAGGTGTGGGGTCTAGATACTAACCATTGTGTCCACCAGAGGTCGTTATGGTGGGGGTGGGTTTTGCTGTGTGTACCAGGTTATGGTATTCAGGATTGCGCCACCAGGAGGTGAGCAGTCTGAGGTCCAGTAGCAGATAAGGATCAAGCAGAAGATTAGTCAAAGAACAAGTCGAAGGTCGTAACAAGTGGTTGCATCGTTACGATCAAGCAGAAGCATAGTAAAGGAACAAACCAAAGATCATAACAAGCGGTTGTATCTTTGAGATCAAGCAGAAGCGTAGTCAAGGAACAAGCCAAAGATCAGTAACAAGTGGTTGCATCTTTAAGATCAAGCAGAAGCATAGTCAAGGAACAAACCAAAGGTCGTAACAAGTGGTTACATCTTTGAGATCAAGCAGAAGTGTAGTCGAGGAACAAGCCAAAGGTCAGTTACAAGTGGTTACATCTTTGAGATCAAGCAGAAGTGTAGTCGAGGAACAAGCCAAAGGCCGGTAACGAGTGGTTACATATTTGAGGTTAAGCAGAAACGTAGCCAAGGAACAAGCCAAAGGTCGGTAACGAGTGGTTACATTATGGAGGTCAAGCAGAAACGTAGTCAAGGAAGAAGCCAAAGCTCGGTAACAAGTGGTTGCATATTTGAGATCAAGCAGAAGCCTAGTAAAGGAACAGGTCAAAATGTGCCTGCCCAAGTGTCCCCCCAGATGTCTCTCTGGTCAGATGTGGTCTCTCCTCCAGTCAAGGTCTCCTTTCCAATTGTACTAGGTCCTTCCATTCACTCTCATTGAGGGATTCCTAATTGGTCCAAATTGCACAATCATATCTTTCTCAAGAAGGAGATTGGATGGAATTTAGGGTGTGATGACCCCTTCCCTACTAATTACTATGTATGGTTGATGTTCGGTGATTGGCAAGTATCTTTTGGCCTCTAAATTGTATAATTGCCGGAGTTATTAACTACGACAAGCCGAGACTCTAAAACGATGCCAAACTTCTCTTTTAAAACTTTTTCCACTTCATCGTTTTGTAGAGATTTGAGTTCCACCAGATCCACGCCCTTCCCATAGTTGTATTTGGTTTCCGTGTACGTCCAGCCGACGAGCGTTCGGACGCCGTGGCTGACTTGGAGAGAAACCACGGACTTGTTGAAAAAGGCCGATTGTGGAGACGTTTGGTGGAACCTGCAGGATTCGAGGAAGCAGTCTATCGTCTTCTCCTGTAGAGTAAAATAATGGATCTTCCGATAACTCGATTTATCAAGCAGTTCGGTTTCTGAAAACGATCCATCGGGAACCATCTGGGTTCTTCTGATCTTGTCTAAGAACCACTTTCCCTCGCTTTCCGTGAGACGAAACGTGCCGGGAGTTTGCAGCTGGTCCACCCCACTCGTTAACTCTAGAGGCTGCCAAGGTTGAAGAGAAGATCCATAGCCGGTGTCGGCAATGTACGTCTTGCTATCGATCGTCACCTTGAGGAGAAGATGAGTAGGGATTGGGTTGTATTCGTCCAGATGGGGCTGGTAAACGTAGGCTGCCAGCATGACCACGTCGTAGCCAATCGTCTTCAGAGCCCAGAAGAGGAGGTGGTTTTGTTCGGAGCACCAACCGCCTCTTTGCTTCATCACGAGCTTTTGGAAAGTGCTTTCGATGTCGAGAGAGATGGGTTCTCCGCAATGCACGCTGAGGTTCTCGAATGGGATGGCCATGAGGTGGTGGTACATGATCTCGGAAAGGGTTTCCTTGTTAGCCGGTTTACAGGAACCCTTGTATCCCAACCTGGAGAAGTATTTCTCGATGTCCATTCTTGTACCCTAAAAACACACAAAAAGATACTTCTTACCAGTTGTATTGTTTGAATATTTATATTCATGATTAAAAGTCACAGGCCTTGTTCAGACTGGCCTCTCCCCGTTCTGCAGCTCCGTGACACGATCGCGGGACACCGGCGGACATGGAGTCCGTGGGTCCCGCAGGCACCTCCGTGAAATGATCGCGGGGCAACCGGCAGACATGGAGTCCGTGGGTCCCGCAGGCACCTCCGTGAAATGATCGCGGGACACCGGCAGACATGGAGTCCGCGGGTCCCGCAGGCACCTTCGTGAAATGATCGCGGGACACCGGCAGACATGGAGTCCGCGGGTCCCGCAGGCACCTCCGTGAAATGATCGCGGGACACCGGCAGACATGGAGTCCGCGGGTCCCGCAGGCACCTCCGTGAAATGATCGCGGGACACCGGCAGACATGGAGTCCGCGGGTCCCGCAGGCACGATAGTGCTTGCGGGACCCACGGACTCCATGTCCGCCGGTGTCCCGCGATCGTGCCACGGGGTTGCAGAACGGGTAGATGCCACGCCCCCACATCGTTAGAATCACTCCCTAGGACACACTTAACCCCTTCCCCGCCCCCTAGTGGTTAACCCCTAGTGCTTTCGTGCCTGCGGGACCCGAGGACTACATGTCCGCCGGTGTCCCGCGATCGTGTCACGGAGTTGCAGAACGGGTAGATGCCACGCCCCCACATCGTTAGAATCACTCCCTAGGACACACTTAACCCCTTCCCTGCCCCCTAGTGGTTAACCCCTTGTGCTTTGTGAACTCCCTCTATAAAAATGTAAGAGGAACGCAATGGCAGAGCTCCCATTTTGACTTTATTTTGATGTTTAGGACAGCAAGTTACACAACAGGAAAAAGGGGAGCAACTCACCTCCTCTCTGGCGTTGTCCCCCCACTGATTCACCACACCATTGTCCAGCCCTGGCCTGCATCATTTAAACCACTTCCTGTCACCACTTTTCGTGTCTGAATGGACACAGTAAATGATCTGTACCAATCACTCCTGTGTCCATTCATAACTGATGCATATTAAACTGTGTTTTCTTAGGTTTCCTGTTCATTCACAAACCAAAGCAATGTACAGAGCTATTCCTGTTCATTCATTCTGTTTGGACACTGATGTAAGAAGGATGCTGATTAGGACACTAATGTGAGGGGGAACTCTGATGGAGACCCTGATGTAAGGGGGCCCTGTGATGTAAGAAGAACGCTGATTGGGATCCTGATGTAAGAAGGATGCTGCAATGGTCAGGGGTTAATGCTGTTATGATATTCCATTCCACTAACCCACGACAGCTTATCGACACTCCACAATCCAGCAGACAGGACCCATTGGATTTCCCCCAGAAGAACGAGACACAGCTCTGTTCTCTTCAAAACGGATTAGATCTTTTAATGGTAAAACTCAGGCTTTTATACAGTTACCAACCAAAAAGCATGCTGCAGTAAGAAAAGGGACAATGACACACTCCACCAACAACATCATACAATGGGTCCTAACGAGTTCCCCTCAATTCACATCTTAGACAGACATTCTGACTCAGCGATAAGCTATTCTCACCTGCTACACAATGCACATTCCTTTGTAGACGTAGTTGACATGCTATTCCACTACAGCTGAAAAGTCAGACATCTGACCTTTCAGACTGCTAACCCACAACACATCTATTATCAATAGAAATTCACACAAAACAGTGTCAATTAGCATCACACAATAAAATATCTTAGGAGCCAGACTTAATTAACACCTTAACAGTATGTGACCCCCCACATTAAACGAATCACACTATTATTGACCTGTTGGGTTCAGAATTAACAACCTGTAATATTTCAAGATATCCTGCAATACATTGTGACTTATCATTACTGTCCCATCCCCTGTAATCCAATATATCATTTCTCAGTCATCCTATGCCCCTAGTGGACATAGGATGACCCTAGACACAAGAGTCATTGGTGAATCTGAACCAGGAGTACCCCACATCCTTCCAGAGCCTCTGGGTCCCATGGGCCATACCGTTACAGATGCTGATTGGAATCCTGATGTAAGGGGGAACTCTGATGTAAGAAGGACGCTGATTGGGATCCTGATGTAAGAAGGATGCTGGTTGGGATCCCGATCTAAGAAGGATGCTGATTGGGATCCTGATGTAAGGGGGAACTCTGGTGTAAGAAGGATGCTGGTTGGGATCCCGATGTAAGAAGGATGCTGATTGGGATCCTGATGTAAGGGGGAACTCTGGTGTAAAAAGGATGCTGATTGGGATCCTGATGTAAGGGGGAACTCTGATGTGATGCTGATTGTAAGAAGGTGATGCTGGGTGATGTAGGATCTCCTGATGTAAGGAAAGGATGCTGATTGGGATCCTGATGTAAGGGGGAACTCTGGTGTAAAAAGGATGCTGATTGGGATCCTGATGTAAAGGGGAACTCTGGTGTAAGAAGGATGCTGATTGGGACCCTGATGTAAGGGGGAGCTCTGATGTAAGAAGGATGCTGATTGGGATCCTGATGTAAGAAGGATGCTGATTGGGATCCTGATGTAAGGGGGAACTCTGATGTAAGAAGGATGCTGATTGGGATCCTGATGTAAGGGGGAACTCTGATGTAAGAAGGATGCTGATTGGGATCCTGATGTAAGGGGGAACTCTGATGTAAGAAGGATGCTGATTGGGATCCTGATGTAAGAAGGACGCTGATTGGGATCCTGATGTAAGGGGGAACTCTGATGTAAGAAGGATGCTGATTGGGATCCTGATGTAAGGGGGAACTCTGATGTAAGAAGGATGCTGATTGGAATCCTGATGTAAGAAGGACGCTGATTGGGACCCTGATGTAAGAAGGACGCTAATTGGGATCCTGATGTAAGAAGGATGCTGATTGGGATCCTGATGTAAGAAGGATGCTGATTGGGATCCTGATGTAAGAAGGATGCTGATTGGGATCCTGATGTAAGAAGGATGCTGATTGGGATCCTGATGTAAGAAGGATGCTGATTGGGATCCTGATGTAAGGGGGAACTCTGATGTAAGAAGGATGCTGATTGGGATCTGATGTAAGAAGGATGCTGATTGGGATCCTGATGTAAGGGGGAACTCTGATGTAAGAAGGATGCTTGATGCTGATGTAAGGGATCCTGATGTAAGGGGGAACTCTGATGTAAAGAAAGAAAAGGGATGCTGATTTGGGATCCCTGATGTAAGGGGGAACTCTGGACTGTTGTAAGAAGGATGCTGATTGGGATCCTGATGTAAGGAGGGGAACCTCTGATGTAAGAAGGATGCTGATTGGGATCCTGATGTAAGGGAACTGATTGGGATGATGTAAGAAGGATGCTGATTGGGATCCTGATGTAAGAAGGATGCTGATTGGATGTCCGTGATTGATTGTAAGACCGGATGCCTGATTGGGATCCTGATGTAAGGGGGAACTCTGATGTAAGAAGGATGCTGATTGGGATCCTGATGTAAGGGGGAACTCTGGTGTAAGAAGGATGCTGATTGGGATCCTGATGTAAGGGGGAACTCTGATGTAAAAAGGATGCTGATTGGAATCCTGATGTAAGGGGGAACTCTGATGTAAGAAGGATGCTGATTGGGATCCCGATGTAAGAAGGATGCTGATTGGGATCCTGATGTAAGAAGGATGCTGATTGGGATCCTGATGTAAGGGGGAACTCTGATGTAAGAAGAATGCTGATTGGGACCCTGATGTAAGGGGGGAACTCTGATGTAAGAAGGATGCTGATTGGGACCCTGATGTAAGGGGGAACTCTGATGTAAGAAGGATGCTGATTGGGATCCTGATGTAAGGGGGAACTCTGATGTAAGAAGGACGCTGATTGGGACCTTGATGTAAGGGGGAACTCTGATGGGGACTCTGATGTAAGAAGGATGCTGATTGGGACCCTGATGTAAGGGGGAACTCTGATTGGGACCCTGATGTAAGAAGGATGCTGATTGAGACCCTGATGTAAGTAGGAACTCTGAGGTAAGGGGGAACTCTGATGGGGACTGGGTTGTAAGGAGGATGCTGATTGGGATCCTGATGTAAGGGGGAACTCTGATGTAAGAAGGACGCTGATTGGGACTCTGATGTAAGGGAGATGCTGATTAAGAAGGGGA